>CM045743.1:32631439-32678939 GCA_024760905.1 Plotosus lineatus | reverse complement strand
TCATTGTTTACAGACTGAATGTGTGTGTGTGTGTGTGTGTGTATATATATATATATATATATATATATATATATATATATATATATATATATATATATATATATATATCAGTTATATAGCGTGTTACGCTTGTGTTAAGACGTCGTCTCTGTGATTTTGTTTTGCGGACTTTTGTAACCCTAAGCAAATCTGGTTGGTCAGAAGTGAAGCCCACTAGCATGGGTGCAAGTCTCATACACAGAGATGAATTAACTATCTGCTCAGATCGACACAATCTTTATATTTATTATCTTTTAGCAGAATCCTAAGAGTGTATACTTATTTTTATATTAATATTCATTAGGATTTGTACTTGTTCTTTGTATGCATCTCTTGAATAAAGTTTACTTACTTACACAAAAGAAAGAACTCTCCCCTTTGCTGACTTTGCTCCACTTTGAATCAGTGCAGGATGTGTTCTAAACGAGTTCAACGGCACTCTTGTGCACTTGAAAGACCGGAAGTCTGTATAACCCACAGCAAGTACACTACTTTTGCAAGTACACTACTTTCGGTATTGAGCGCTTCACATATTGTAAGCGTTGATTGGCTGTTTTAAGCTTCATGTAAAGTAACTCGGTATAAATAAGTGACTTATTTAAAATGAATGTTGATATTATTTGATATATTTGATATTATTTTACAATGTTATGTTTATAATAATTGAATTAGGGGTGTTTTATGAGATACGGTAATGGTATTTATGGATGTATAGTACAGTATACGTCATACGTCACACGTCATACATCACTGTAACAACTTGTGTTCACTTTCAACTTACATTCGGCCGTCGGGAACCAATTAAAAACATAAGTCGGGGAGCGTCTGTATAGTGTAATGATTAGCGATTAAGTTGCAGGAAGTCCTGGAAACTACGGAAAGGGAATTGTGGATTAGGGATTATGGAGCGTATTGTGAGGATTTGGGAGTAAAGTGCTGTATAGTAAAATCTGATGAGAAATGTTTGAGTGGATTATTTATTTGTTTTATTTGTAGGAACTTGAGAAGAAACTGGAGGCTCAGGGAGATTACGAGGAGATAAAAAGGGAACTACGGTGAGACATAAACCTCATCACCTGGATTTACACCAAAACACAATAAGTTTCAGTTTTAAGGTTCTGTAAGTTGTGTGATTCTGTAATTAAAGGCACCAAACTGATAAGAACAAGGTACAGAATTTCTCTGGTCACCTTATAGATGTCCTTTAGAGATATTCCACATGTACTTTACAGATCTAATGGAAGTTTTGAAGTTTGGAGCGTTTGGTTTAGTTTCAGTATTAAAATTTACAGGGCAGTCATGGCCCTGTGGTGGCCTAGTGGCAAGGTACTGGATTACCGATCCTAAGGTTGGGGGTTCAAACCCAAATGTCAACGGCTGTCACTGTTGACCCCACACCCAGTGCAGCTAATTGGGTTAATTGGGTAGTTATACGGGGATCCTTCAGTGCATTGCACTTTTTTTTTTTTTTTTTAATATATAGAATTAAAAAATAAGGATATTAAGGAAGAATAGGGGGAAAAGTTAAGGAAAATGCCACAAAAACAAAGCCAATTATGCAAAAAAAAAAAACCCAAACAAACAAAAACAACCCAAAAGAATGAATGAATGAAGTTTAACAGCACTTTCAACACATCTCGGGCGTTATATTGTGCCAATCATGGTTATTTTATATTAAGTATAATGACTCGGTTCAATTTCAAATCGCAAATGAAGCTAAGGTAAACCAAATCATTTTCTTCGAACAATCAATTTTCGCGTAAAACCCAATCGAAAGGTGAAAAGGTAATATTAATAAAAACGAGTCTGGCTAAGAATGTGCATTTCCAACCAACAGTAAAAGTCTGTTGTTATTTAGGCGGAATTGCAGCACTCTAGCAATAGAATTCATGCTAACTATACCACAAATTCAGGATTTATAAAACATTTCAATATCTTTTAAAAACTGCAGGATTACTGAAACATTAAATTTAGTAAAAAGATCATACAAGTTGTTCACGTTAAAATGCTGGAACCTCGTCTCAGCAAAATCTGTGCAGTCTATTAAAATGTGCTTGACAGGCTCCCTTTTCAAAACAACCCCCCCCCCAAACCCAATCAAAACTACAGTGGTACCTCACCTTACGAAATTAATCCATTCCAGAAGTGGTTTCATAACCTGATTTTTTTTTCATAAGTTGAGCCGCATTTTACATGTAAAAGGCCTGATTCGTTCCAAGACCCCCAATACTACCCTTTAAAAGTTATGAGTATACCTTTTAAGGCCTCCTTCTCCTTCAATATCGTACCGATGGTAGAAGGGTTTGGTCATATTCCCTTGCGATATCACTCGCCACGAGCCCGCTTTTTCTTTTCACTCGCACCGGGAATCACTTTCACCAGGAATCACACACGCGTGGGACTGAACTGTGTGTGTGTGTGTGTGTGTGTGTGTGTGTGTGTGTGTGTGTGTGTGTGTGTGTGTGTGTGTGTGTGAGCGTGTGTTGACAATGTTTTCTTAGCAGAGTTATAATCTTACAAATGTTTATGCAATGTTAAAAGCCTGAGCCAAAAAATAAAGTTGCAGTGAGCACACTCGAAAAACTCATGAAACAACAGTAACTCTGTCCTTTACATGTGTTAGCACTCCGTGACGAACAATGGGTCGAATGTACACGAAGAGCATCATGGGTTTTATGGAGATGCAGCTCCCTCCTATCCAATGGGAGGCCAGCGGCGCAGGATGTTTGGAGATAGCCAATGGGATGCCAGTGGGGCGGGATGTTGGGAGAAAGCCAATGGGAGAGCAACTTGCACATTGTTTGAATGTTTGAGATGGCGCGTTTCATAACGTGCATTCTTTTTCGTATCCAGAGACGGAAATTTTAGGTAAATGCGTTTCATAACCTGGATTTTTCATTTATTTGGTGTTTTGTAAGGTGAAGTACCACTGTACTTACATTTTTATGTGAGCTGCACGTCTGAGTGTGTGCATGCGCATCTGTGTGCACATGCACACACTCAGACGCGCACCTTACATAAAAACGTATGTGTGTATATTTATGTATTATTTACATCTTATGCATTATTTTTGAATGTATAATTGTTATTATAAGCCTTTATAGCATTTATTATGTATTTATAGATATTATATACACATACATGTACATATATGTCAGTCAGCGGGGTCGATCCTACTTTGCGGAATTCGATAGTCGCGGGGGTCACGGTCCCAATTAACCGTGGAAAGTAAGGGATCCCTGTAATTGGTAATTGGGCACTGTCTATGGTGAGAGGCTGTAAAAGAACCATTGTTGACTTTCATCAAGAGTATCTATATAGCTGTCTGGTGCGATGGCCTGGTGTACTCTGCCCTCGCCCAACGTCGGCTGAGATGGGCACCAGCCTCCCTGCGACCGTAATTAGAATTAAGTGATTCAGAAAAAATAAATGAGGATGTGGTTTATCGAGTCTCGGATCTGTAATGTGCTTATTAACCCCATTAGTGTGAGCTGTGAGTAATGTGATTAAATCTTGACTCGAGGACTTGATTTAAGGCTATTAAGGTGGATAAAGTTGGCTGGTGATGAATGTGGGCCGTTGTTCAGCTGCGGTACCGTATTTAAACCCGTACTGATGGCCTGCTGGGACACATTCCGCTGTAATGGAGGGAAATGTTTGGGGGTGAAATTAACTCCGTTAACTGCTCGAACCTGATAAAAACCCAACGTGTTTTACTTTCATAACCGTTTATTGCTCGAAAATGAGATCACAGTGAGATCTAAATCATTGCTGCACTCAAAGATCATGTTCAAAGATCAGATGAGTTTCTAGAACATACACTTATTTTCTGTAATAACAGATGAATTATATTTAATTATAGAACACTTGCGGAGCATAATCGCCTTTTTAAAGTGTTCTGGTTCGGATACCGCCGTAATGACGAGGGGTGAGACGCGAGCTTCCATGTGAACAACGTTCTGTGTGTTTGCACATTTTCGTCTGACCCGTATATAAATTTTTCGCTACTGCATGTCAACTTGTGACATTCTCTCATCACTAGTGTCCTCAGATCCCTGGAGCTTGGATCATCAGAGCATCCTGCAGAAAAGGTGTGGCTTTCAAACTTTACTACTCTTTTAGAAAGTGCGTCGGGTTTATTTATATCGAACTGTCTGCTCTTCCTTCATCTCCGAGCTCAAGAGGGAGGGAAGTCATTCTCAGGAGTTTGAATAAAAATAAGACTTCATCATGTTTTTTCTCAGGATTCCCCGAGACAGCATGATGCATCACTTTCCAGGCAGGAGGACAACAGCCTGGACAGGGACGACGTCCAGACTCGGTCGATTAACAATGACCTCACTGGTGAGTGTTCCAGTGTTTGGATAAAACGCAACAAAACATTTATAAAAGTTCAAGAACAGCTAAATGAACTCAAAGGAATCTGTGACTATATATGGAAAACAGGAAATAGGAAGTGTTTCGGTAGAAGGAGGGAGAGTTAATGAGGACAGGAAGTAATGACCATAAAAGGAAAGTGGATGCTGAATGGCTGGCCAGTTGAGTGAACAGGATCAGTGGACCGTGGACACTTTAGTAGGTCACGTTATGCTCTGCAGCGATAAAATCTTTATCTAGGTGTGTGTGTGTGTGTGTGTGTTTGTGTCAGAAGGGGGGAGGGGTAGGAAAGGTCAGGGGTCAGGTCCTTACACGACAAACCCAGGGAGGTGTTTTACACGCTTCAGTTCTGTTTATTATTATCATTATTCTATATTTTCAGGGTTTGATCGTCTCTTTTGTTTAATAGTTTGATCTCTTTCTGTTTCTGCAGAGAGTCATCATCCTGCCTCACCCTCCGCTACACCTCCTCACCCTGGCCGTGTCCACTCACAGACTCCACCTCTTTCTCAAATCCTCCAGAAAGTCGATGTTCCACCTGAGTCATCCGGCTCCTCCTTTTCCTCCGATTTGTTCAGGTGTAGTTTCAGTGCTGCCTTCCCTCCACTCTCCAGGAAATCGCCCGCTAACTCGGTTCTCCAGCGGACGCTGAGGCAGAACCTGTACGCCGCGGACTTGCACACGGAGGATGAAGTGGACACCGCTGAAATCGCGCGACAGGTGAAGGAGCAGCTGATGAAGCACAACATCGGGCAGCGTGTGTTTGGACAGTACGTGCTCGGGTTATCTCAGGGTTCCGTCAGCGAGATCCTCGCTCGCCCCAAACCCTGGAACAAACTCACCGTCCGTGGAAAAGAACCCTTCCACAAGATGAGGCACTTCCTCTCTGACGAGCAGAACATTCTTACGTTAAGGAGCATTCAGGGACGTCAGCGAGGTAATAAACGATTATTAACATCACTGAGATTACTGGCATTCAGAGAATGCTAATCACGGACGCCACTGCGGAATGTTTCTGTTTAAATTATTGTCAGAAATCCAGTCAGGGCAGATTTTTATTTAACACTCATTCATATGGATATATCTGTCATTTAAGCAGGAAGTAATTCCTTATATGGATTTACAGACGGGCCTTCTCTAGGCCCCGCCCATCATATAAAACTGATCTACTTGAGAGTACTGTATCTTCAGTCATTCATTTTATGAACCGCTTAATCCTTATTAGGGTCATGGAGAGGCTGGCACCCATCTCAGCCGACTCTGGGAGAGGGCAGAGTACACCCTGGATGGCTCGCTAGGCCATTGCAAGGCAGAAACACGCTGCCGGCTATGCAGCCGGGGGTGTGTGTGTGTGTGTGAGACAACCTTGTGGAAAGTGGGACTCGAACCCACAACCTTTGCATCAGCGATCCAGCGCCCTATACCACCAGACCACTACTGCCCATGAAGACTATCAATAAAATAAATATGTGGTGATGTCTTAATATTTTTTTTCTGTCTGTTTTTGTCTACCTGTCTCTCTCTGTTTGTCCTTCTCTAACTTTTTCTGTCTCGCTCGCTCTCTGTCTGTCTCAATTTCTATATGTCTCCTTTGTTGTCTCTCTTTCTGTCTGTCCATCATACTATCTCTCCTTTTGTCATCCTCTGTGTGTGTCTCTCTCTCTCAGGTAATATCACCAGTAGAGTCCGTGTTCCTGAAAGCAGCTTGGACGAGTCCCTCAAGTCCATTTTGGATCAGAATAAAAGGGAGCTGCAGGGACGCAAAAGTGAGTCGAGAGCATGACCCCTGACTGTGTGATGTCTTTTCCTGTTTGTTGTATTTAGTATATTTAGAAGGCAGCAGGACAGTGCTTGAAACTCAGAGCTGTTTCTTCTGCAGCTGAAGGTGTCCGCTCATCTTTATCGTTGTCCTCAGATGACAACCTTCCCTCCGTCCTGGATGTTCAGCAGGTGGCGCCCAGTCCCACAATGACGTCTGACCTTTCAAATTTGGGCACCAAATTACTTGGTTCATCCCTTTCTGTGCCTCCTTACCCAAAGACATCCACGTCTCCTGTGAGGGAGTCCTGGAAAGATCAGTGGTGGAGCGCGATACACTCCAAACAACATGAGAACACACACACTCGGGAGGACACAAAGGTATGAGAGATTTACGGGGGGTTTAGGAATAAGGTACACAGGGAACAGAGAGCAGTGCAGAGGTTTAGGATTTTGTGGATGTTGAATGTTGACTGAAAGATTTGGATTATGTTTTCATATGATTTTGAAACGACGATGAAACTTTTTTATAATCTGAGTTGCCACACTGACCCGCCCACCTGTTCTCCTCAGTCGGGCAGCGTGGTATCTGAGATTCCCGTTTCCTCGCAGGATTACTGGAAGGACCAGACAAACACAGAGTCTCCGATTCCCACAACTTCAGAACAACCGCTACAGATGTCCATCCCGGTCGAGACCCCTCACAGCAGCCCTTTGCTTCCGTCCTCTTCCTCGTTGCTGCACATGAAGCAAATGAAAGCTACAATGGTGCCGCTAACGTCGGAGCAGTATGAAAGATTCATGTACCTGGAAGTGGATACAGTGGAGCTCACGCAGCAGGTCAAAGAGAAACTCGCCAAGAACGGCATCTGCCAAAAAGTGTTCGGGGAAAAGGTATGAAATACGGTATGAATAATATACACGGGGGCCACGCCCTCTACTCAGAACTGACTGTGGATGTTGTGTTACGATATCCAATATGGCCGCCACATTTCCCACTCTGAATCTGCATTAAATCAAGCACCATCACCAGGATTGGTATCCATCCTGGGACTGAATTGGGGATTGAAGATGATTTGTGTCTTCAAGAATCTGAAGAGAGGGTGTGTGTGTGTGTGTGTGTGTGTGTGTGTGTGTGTGTGTGTGTGCAGATTCTGGGTCTTTCTCAGGGCAGTGTGAGTGATATGCTGTCTCGGCCGAAGCAGTGGAATAAACTGACTCAGAAAGGCAGAGAACCGTTTATACGCATGCAGCTGTGGATTGAAGGAGAACTGCAGGACTCTATGATGAGGGGTAAAACCACACACACACACACACACACACACACACACACACACACACACACACACACACACACACACAGAGAGTAATACAGTGTGCTTAAATTTTAGATTAGCTGTATCCCGAAACGGCCTCATTGTCTGTTCGTGTGTACTTTACAGAGTATCGAAGCAAAACGTGTGTGTGTGTGTGTGTGTGTGTGTGTGTGTGTGTGTGTGTGTGTGTGTGTGTGTGTGAAAGAGATAAGAAAAAAGTTTTATCTAACGAATTTTTAACTTAAACCCTGATGCAGCAACAAACACAGTGACCTGGATTTTGAAGAGGAACAAACCGTGTCATCTCATTAATATGCAGTGGTGTGTGTGTGTGTGTGTGTGTGTGTGTGTGTGTGATGTCAGGAGAGTGCATGATGAACTACATCAGCCATGTGACCTACATTAAAGAGTATTACAGCAGATGAAAAGAAATTCTCCTCCAGGGTGTGTGTGTGTGTGTGTGTGTGTGTGTGTGTGTGTGTGTGTGTGTGTGTGCACGCGTGAGTGTGTGAGAGTGAGAGAGGTTGAGGGCGTCACATAAGCCCTCATTAGTCACTAGATACATTCCACTGAATGTCATCCTGCCCTCTCAACACACACACACCCACACGCACGCGCACACACAGTAATTCTTCTTTGTTCCTGTCTCAGCAGATACTTTATCAACCGTTAACTCCACCCCTGAGTCTCCCGAAAGCTCGTCTGAGGACCTGATTAAACTCGTTAGAGCCCAACAAGAAGAGGCGGAGCCTGAGTCACATGACACTGCAGCCATCCTGCAAGAATTGGCGGTCACGGCACCAGAACTTGACACCTACGCTATCAGCAAGCGGGTCAGAGAAGTGCTAAGTGATGATCGCCTCGGTGAGAATATAACACGAATAATACTTTAATTAAAGGCTGTGGCTCCAATAAACCAAAACCAACTCTGTGAACCAAAGCAACGCGGAAGCAGCGTGCTGTTTTCATCATCATCACAAATCAGAGCGTGTTCGTTACGACATGTCATCACGTTTACCCCGCCCGGGCTTTTAATAGAACACACTTTACGGCAGCTTGTGTTCTGCACATTGATTTCTTAATCCAGATACAAACTGTAAAGATTCAGAATAAACAACTCGGCACGGAACAAACAGAGCTGAATTTAAAATGTTAAAAACATTTCTAAACCGATTGATCTTAATTTTGGTTGCGTGTCACCATCTGGTTGAGGGTGGGTTTCACCCTGAACAGCTCAGCAGACCATCACAAGGTAACACACACAACTATATACACTCAGACCTCGGAGTGGTTTGGAACAGCCAATTATCCGACCGTGCCTGTTTTTGAATTGTGGGAGGAAACCGGAGTACCCGGTGGAAACCCACACACGCACAGGGAGAACATGTAAACTCCACACAGAAGCACGCTGAGCATGGGACTCGAACCCATAACCTTGTTGTGAGATGAATATGCTAACCAATGTGCCACTGGTTACTGGTAGTAGTATTATCAGTATTATTATCAGTATTATTATTATTATTATTATTATTAGTATTAATAGAAGCAATTAGTTACATTTTTTTTGTGTGTGTGTGTGTGTGTGTGTGTGTGTGTGTGTGTGTGTGTGTGCATCCAGGTCAGCATTTGTTCGGTGAGGTTGTTTTGGGTCTGACTCAGGGTTCCGTGTCTGATCTTCTAACCCGACCGAAACCGTGGCACAGACTGAGCGTGAAAGGCCGCGAGTTGTTTGTGCGAATGCAACACTGGCTGAACGACGCGAACAACATCTACAAACTGAGAGAAATCAAACACAATGATAAAAAAGGTATAGCATCATCAGTTTGCAGACACACACACACACACACACACACACACACACACACACACACATTTTTGGGCTTATTTATAGTCTCCATCACAGCTCGTAAGAACTTGTCCTTGTCTCGTGAAGTCTCAGTGGATTCACAATGAGACCAAAACCAGAATTTTATAGATGCACCAATGTCTCCTGGCTCCACGCACTTTACCTCCTCATTTATTAAATCGTGTGGATGTTAATATATTAAATACAAACACAAATTCTCAGATATTTCAGCACATGGAGAAATACAGCTGTCTACCGCAACACCTGTACACACGTAATTCGAACCCTTCAGAGTCTTCTCCTTACCGTCAATAATTATTTTCATCATCAAAATGGCTGCTGTGTTCCTCCAAACTGAAATCTTCTTAGTTTTTGTGTCCTGCATGATATCTGATTCGTTTTTATTCAGTGACTGCCCCCTACTGGTCGTTGCGCACAACCACACTGTGACGATTCCAAACAAACACCAAAATGTGGGTCATTTATGTTATTCTTTTATTCATTCAGTGTCATTTTACATTTAATTTCGATTTGTGTATTTGTGTGATTTTAATTTTGAATTAAATAATGTTATTGCATTTCCAATAGTCATAATAATCCTGCTCTGTGTGTGTGTTTCCAGTTGATCTGAAGAGGCATGTGAGCTCGGTGTATGAGGACACAGTGCTGGACAGCGGTGTGTGTGTAGGACAATCTGGACAAGAGTGTATTCCTCAGCTGAAAAAGTCTCGAGTTGTCCTCACTCTGCAGGAAAAAGAGGCTCTGAAGAATGCATACAATAAGAAACCCTATCCTTCACCAGGAACCATCGAGGAACTTGCACAGCAACTCGGACTCAAAGCCAGCACCGTCACCAACTGGTTCCACAATTACAGGTTGCGCACCCGGAACACTGTTGTTGTTGTTGTTGTCTCTGTGCTGCTGTGTAATTTTTGGAGACACCAGCACGGCGAAGCTGGATTTTGAAAGTATTCATCCCTCTGTCTTCAGGTCTCGTATTCGGCGTGGAGTCTTGGTGGAAGCGGCTGCCGTGAAATTAGACTTTGTCTCGGAGGGACAGACGAGTGGAACTCAGGAACACGCTGAGCTCCCAGAGTCCACGTTTAACCTCCCAGAATCCTCGAGTGCGCCCGGGGTCCTGAAAGACAGCAGCCTGCGCAAACAGAAAGCCGCCAACCTGAACAGCATCATCCACCGCCTGGAGAAAGCGGTGAATCGGGACGAAACCCACAGCAGCGAGGTGTGTGATGGTCAGGATGTGAGTGCAGAGTGTGTGAGCGCTTCTTCATCAGGGTAGCATCGGTGTGGACCATAAACTGGAGGTGGAGTCTCAGACAGAGAACTGCCAATCACGTAGCTCATTAGCATATTAGGCAACACCCAGATGATGATGATGATGATGATGATGATTATTGAGGCACTCCACTAAGGGCCAAGGGTGCAAAGAAATAAACCCTAAAACAATAAAAGGCTAGCAATAAAGGCAGCAGTTGTGTGTGAGAATACGTGTGCGAGTGTGTGAAATAACGTGTGTGTGTGTGTGTGTGTGTGTGTGTGTGTGTGTGTGTGTGTGTCCCTGGACTGAAAAGCAAAGCACTTGAGGGAGCTCTCTGCTGTCGGCTCTATGCAATTCTGTTTAAAATGTTTATGCTCGTAACTTACACCTCTTTATTTAAAGATTTCACATTTATCACAGTTCCCTATTCATAAAATCCCGACAAAGAGCCCACTGCATCATGGGTATTCACTAAACCTTCTCTATAACAAGTTACATGTATGCCCTTGTCAGCCCTCAGTGGGTGTGTCTGAAATCATCTCCACTGTAGAGAAAGCAGTTTCACATAAATAATTTAGGATTTAAAAAAAAAAAAAAAAAAAAAAAAACAAGGGAAGAAAGCCCTTGAGAACTAGACGCCTTCAGGGGATTTGTGAATTGAAACACAGCCATGACACTCTTTAACCCTCAGGTCCTTTACATTAACGCTCACTTCGGATAGGAACTGCACTTTAGAACTTTGTTTTTATATTTGACACCAGCAGGAAATACTTGTGTGGGTTAACGTGACTTGCACCTGAAATACAGGTTCAAGCGTAAACATAGCACTAATAGCGATGGAGTGCGGATTAACTGATAGAGTGTGTTTTCACGACATGTCACCAGTCTGCGAGTCGGCCATGTCGGAGATACTCACCAGTCAAAAACAAACAACACATCATACCGGTTAAGGAAGAATTTTCTTTATGTCTACCTTTACTGTTTTGGGAGCAGATTTTGTCGTGTTCGCAGTCTGAAACTGCGTCTTTCTGCCGTCCTTTGTTCAGTGCAGTCTCTGGATGCTAGCGCTAGCTTTGGAGGCAGCGATGGCCCAGCGGTACGCTACTGGATTACTGATCTCGAGGACAGGGCTTCAAGCCCCAGTGTCATCGGTTGCCACTGCTGTCCTGCTGTTCAATAAGCTGCAAAGCCAAGTCCGTGGCTACCCGTACGGCATCTTATGGGATTTATTTTTTGCTATTTGTATGACGATCCTTTTGCGTATGTGCGTTGACGCGCCACCTAGTGGAAATGAGGTTAATCATTGCACCGTATGTTTAGCAGACAATACCGTTATACCTCTAACTATAACCCCTAACCCTAACCCTGATGAAAATTTATCACCGACATGGAACGCATGTTCGTCTGCCGCCATTTTGGCCATGTGACTGACGTCAGCTCGCGCAGGTACAAAATCTCGTTTTCGAGATGCCGTACGAAGAGCAAAACCTTGTAGGAATACAGTGCCGTATGGGTAGTCACTTCGCAAAGCCAACAGTGTAGTTATGATGAGCCATACCCTGCCCTCGCCTTAAGTCGGTTGAGATGGGCGACAGCCTCGCCGCAACTCTAATTAAGATTAATTGGTTCAGAAAATCGATGAATGAGCTCGAGCTTTGTGCTCCGTTTAAGTTTCACAGAAGTTCCATGGAGTGTGTCTGTATGGAAGGGATCTCCTTTAACGTCAGTCACACACCACGGTTACTCAATATCACCGTTCCTTGTATAACACCAGAACATTCCGCGTACGTCACTGGCACACACAGACCGAATCCCAGTCAGCCTTTTGTATGGGAAGTGTAGTGCACTACAGCATGTATGTGTTAATTGTACCACCCTTGATGTAGTGAGTGCACTTGTATAGAAAAAGCGAGGTAACGCTCTCCGATTGTCCTCACTTTGCGATCTCCATATAACCCAATATAACCTGATAACTCCGCATCAGACAAATTGGCCTTTAACTTTTAAGGTCTTTGGTTGTATTAGGACTTTGAGTAAACTCCAGGTAGTTCACAATATCAGGATAGCTGGTCTGAAAAGACTGAACACGTCGTTTTATTCAACTTCAAGTGAGTTATTATCTACTCCCTATAAATGGCATACGTGTATTGGTTGTAACATTATATTAAAAAGTTCAGTTCATTTTCTGTAACCGCTTAATCCTAATTAGGGTCGGAGGCTGCCACCTATCCCAGTTGACTCTGGGAAGGGGAAAGGACAGCTCACCAGGCCATCACAGGGCAGAAACACGCTGGCGGCTACGCAGCTGCTTTTGTCGAAAGTCAGCAATGGTTCTTTTACATGAACCTCACACCACAGACAGTGAGAGGCGTGGCCGGCCTTTGATAACCCAGTTAGCTGCACTGGTGGGGGTGGGGGGGGGGGGGGGGCAGTGACAACCTGTTGAGAGCGGGGCTTGAACCCCCAACTTTGGATCAGTGATCCAGCACCTTTACCACCAGGCCATCACTGTCCTCATATGAAACTTATGCCCAGGCAATATTTTATACTATTTAAAGTACTCCGATATTATTCGTCAATGACTGTGACGATGGATGAACTTACTGGATGCAATATTTCAACATTGCCACTGAACAGACGGATCCATTTCATAATGGCTCTTCATCCCAAATTCACTTGAGTTTGTTTACGTGCTGTTTTTTTTTTTTTTTCTTTTTTTTTTGGTGATCAGTCTTTCTCTGTACAACTGTTCAGATGTGTGTGAAGTTTGGGGATCAGAATTTGAAGGTCTATCGCAAAATGTCATGTTTTTTGTTCGTGATTGCTGAGGCATCTTTTTTCGTTCTGAGTGAGCAATACAGGTATTTCCAAAATGGCGCCCCTTCCTGATCCAGACCAGATTTGCAAAGTTCATGAAAACACACTACAGCAAGCACTTGTTCACCTTTTAGTATTTATTTTTCTCGGTCAGGTTTGTAAACGCAACAAAGTTCTGGTAAAATTATCCAAAATAATAAAACACCGGCTTTCACGAGCACTTGAACGCTGCATACAATCACGTTATCTTGAAGATTGCGCTAGAACATGCTAACGATTGCTAGGTAACAGCGATTAATATCTCAGCTAAAAGAGACACTGAGAGAAATTACAAAGATTTATCTTTTTTTTGTGTGTGTGTGTGTGTGTGTGTGTGTGTGTATGTGTGTGTGTGAGAGAGCGAGAGATAAGTCTACTGTGTTTCCTTGTTTTTATTTGTAATAATAATTAGAATAATACTAGTTGATGTTTATTAGTTGATGTAATCATTTATCCGCGGGTTTATAAATGTTCGTTTCTTTTATATATCGTTATATTTGAAGGGATTATAAAACCATAAATCAATCAGCTCTCACGTTGTCTGATGAACAAACTGCCATCGGTTCAGTAGAATTTAGATGTGTTTACTTTTGGCATTTACAAATTTATTTTATATCTTTATATTTCTGTTAATAACTTTAAAGAACCTGCTTCTGTGTGCACTAATCGTTATAGTTATTATACATCAGTAGTACCACGTGATCACCAGGAGAGTTGAATCCACCTGTCAGTTCCCCGTCCCAGTCGAGCTGGAAACCGGATGATTTCGTCACTGTCCCGAACATTTTGAGGTTTAATCGATTATTTTAGTAAAAACCAGCAAAGTGTTCAAAAAGTCTAACTGGATTTACTATTATTATTATGAATTTTACCTCACTGTATAAAGATCTGCTCACACTGTACATTTAATCACGGGAATCTTTTACGTTTAATAATTTATTACATTTAATACTCTTAAATCACTTTCTCGCTTAAATTCGTTTTTAATTTTGCTTTTTTATTGGAATTAAAGAGGACTTATTTTATTTGTATATTTTATTTGAATCATTATTATTGAGCTCAAATTAAAATGTGTCAAATTTTTTGAAATAAATTAATTAATGTATTACTTTTAGGGAACTTATTTGCATATGATTTGCATATATTAATGTGTGATTCAAATCTCAGGTTACATCTGCATTTACAACATTATTCTTATTATTATATTTTCCAGTGTGTTTTATATCCGTTATTTTTATTTTAAAGCACGGAATGGCGCTGAAGTGTAAATTAAAAAAGAAAAATATTCCATTTTTATATGTATCTAATTTTATTTATATGAATCGTATTTACAAATGTTTTGTCTTCCAGTCGTTATCCAGTTCAGAGAAAAAAAAAAAATCAATCACTGCATCATTTTATTTTATTTAACACATCAGGTGTGATGGAAGTAAATATATTTTATATTTTCTGTGTGTGTGTGTGTGTGTGTGTGTGTGTGTGCGCGCACACTTTTTTTAACTGATGAAGTCATTTATTTATTCCAGTAATTACACCACTTTAATCTCAATACATTTTTTTGAAAGTTATTCATTTAAAACAAAGAAATTAAATATATAAATTAAAAATCAGTTTATTAGTCATTTTTATTAATTTACCCACATCCAAAGATGCTGCATATTAATAATGTAACGTTTTCTCATGACTAAATTAATACTCTTAATATTATGTTTGTCTATTTGTATTTCCTGTATTTGGCTAAAAGCATCAGTTTATCTGCAAAAAAAAAACAGGTTTTCTTATTAAAGTGTCCATATTTATCTTTAATCAGTTATTAATAATAGAGACAACAATCATGATTCTACATTTTTATTCTATACTGCTTCAGATTCACTAAATATCACAACATGTCAGTGCCTTCTCAAATAGTGAGGCACGCGGCGTGATGCCCGGGGAAGAGTGCAGGCACGTATGACCCTGGGAACATACTTTTTTTAAATACTGTACTAGAATGAAGTGTAATTGCACATTCACTACAGTAGGTGGCAGTGAGGCTCTCATTGTCGCGCTATGGTGTAGCGGTTTTTTGCACGAGCTGACAATATGAAGTGCAGTCAACAACCATTCAAGAAACAACACGGAAAAATTTCTAACAGGAATGAAGAGACAGGTGGAGAGAGACGGCGATATTAAGACATAAATAAGTTGAATGAGTTTAAATGAGGATGTAGTTTTATTTCAGGCACATTGGTGCACTTTAAATCTTTTCTGTTACAGATTAAAAACTGTTCATGAAGTTTTTCTTTATTTAAGTTGAACTATTTCTTTCTTTTTTGTTTTTAATGTTAATAAAGATACAATGTTATGCAGAGGTGTACTAATAACAATTTTATACACAAATAACACTATTTATAGTCGCTTGGGGGGGGGGGGGGTTAAATGTTTTTTTATTCCTAGAGGGGGGCGCCACAGAAAATAATTGAGAAACACTGCAGCACGTATAAAAATGCACAGAAATTGTGTTTACATTATTCTGGTTTCGTGTGAAACCAAGCGGCGCATCAACAGGGTGCGTGACTATTAACCCACAGGTCTCAGGTCCAAACCCAGACTCCACAGACACACCCTCACTTCCGTCACACACAGCAATCTCCAATCATGGGCATCTCTGAGTTCAATCGAATGAGAGCCACCCTCTGAGTGTGTTCTACCACAAGCTGATTCGCATGTGCAGCAGTTTGGTAAGAGATGGGTAGCTAGCACTGCATGTCACAGAAGGGGCGTGTGCATGCTTTCACCCATCCCTGGTTGATGGTGGTCACATGATGGGGAGGGCAATGCGTGATGGGTAGGAAATGGATACAACAAAAATTATGGAGAAAATGGGAATACGTAATGTATGACTTGAATGCTTAATGTACAGTACTTCGTGAATTCGGAGTTTTTTCGTTATTCTGGTCACACAAAATACTCAGAATTGATAACAGAAGAAAAGCTCAATACTTTTTTTTTTTTCCACAATTGGAATTTAAAATATTTTCCATTATTTAAATTTCTTCTGCTTTTCTCTTCCTCCCTCTCTTCTCTTCCTCTCAGCTTTAACCGGTACAGTATTAGAATTCTATTTTAATTGAATTTAATATTTTTAACCGTGTCCCTTTTGTCGTGTGAAGGTAAATAAACATTTACACACATATACAGTACAGAGTCTAAAATAACCGCAGTTTATAATAATCCATTAAGTCATCACAGATCAGATTATTACGTCACTTTGTTTATTTAAAGCTGAATAAAATGCCTACCGCTACAACTAGCATGAGCCCTATGGCTATTTGTGATGTGTGTCCCAGTTTCTTGTCCTGAAACGGCCCCTTTTTAAGCCTCTTCATCACCTGTAGTCGGGCTTGGATGTCTTTCTGTCGCTGCAGCTGCTCAGCATAGTGTGCGCTGTAGAAAGCGTCAAAATCAAAGATTTTCTGCGCGCGAACACCAACCTGGGGAGACTGTCGGTTTCTTATAGTGTCACTTGAAGTTCCTCTTGTCGTCTCTTTCACCGCAGATGGTCGACTCGAAGCCCGAATATCATCCTCTCTGAGAATCCCGGCATCGTATTTCTTGCGTAAAGCTTTGTTGCCAAGCACAGTGTAGGCCTCGTGGATTTGTGAGAATCGTGACGTTGCGTGTTCGCTGCCCAAGTTTTTATCAGGATGGTAGATGAAAGACTGTTTATAGTAGGCAGTCTTGATCTGTGCCTGTGTGGCGTTCTGAGAAACCTGCAGAATGTCATAGTAAGCACTTTTTGAGCGGTATAATGGGATTTCCTCAGTGCCGGAGGTTCTGTATGATCTCCATGTGTTTATATACCTGCCGGATAAAACGCCGTAACTGTGGATCGCTCGAGTCACTGCAAGAACCTCAAACCTTTGTTTACTGAAGGCCAAAAAACACGGAGTCATCATCCACAGGCGTCCTGAAATCATAAACACATTAATGAACAACATTGTCATGAAATCCCTTCAACTATTACTTTTACCTTATCAACTGAAATTCTCCCGCTGCAGTTTGAATCAGAATATTCAAATTTTATTAACATTCACACCAAATTCCTGATTTACTCAAACTTATACATTTTTAAAATAAAACAATAAGGAAGAGAAAGTTCAGTTTTGTCTCATGTTCATAACATTTCTTAAAATTTAATTATACAAAAATTCAACCACTGCATTTTTGTTTATACTCAATTTTCTCAACCACCGAATCCTATTGCTGACAAGTCTGGGTGAAGGTGGAGTGCAAGCTGAACAGCTCACCAGTCCATTGCAGGACCAACACACACACACACACACACACACACACACACACACACACACAGGGAAATTTGGAACATCCGATTAGCCTAACATGCATGTCTTTGGATTGTGTAAGAAAACCAGAGTACCTGAAAGAAACCCACACAGAAACACCCTTGCTGGGAACAAAACTTGAACCCAGGACCTTCTTACTCTAACCACTGCCCTGCCCTGTTATATCAACTAAATCTTTACTTCAGTTTCCATCTAATACAAAACTTCCATATTGATTTGAAAATGTACTGTTCATTGATTTATTCTGTGAACAGCTTAATCATAATCAGGGTCATGGGATTGGGTCATGGGATAGGGTGGGGCCACCGACTTTGGGTGAGGGCATTCTGGACAGCTTGCAAGACCATCGCAGGGTGGAAACACACTGACGGCTGTGCAGGGACACTTGGCGAATGGTTCTTTTACAGCATCTCATCACAGACACTGAGGGACACGGCTGGCCTGAGACAACCCAGTCAGCTGCACTGGGTGGACAGCAGTGACAACTGCTAATGGTGGAGCTTGAACCCCCAACCTTGGGTCAGCAATCCAGCACCTTGCCACCACTGCCCCTGACTATGTATCAAAAAAAATATTCATTCTAATTAATAGATGTATTTTTGTATGCTTTCAAAGCTCATGTAGGTTATTGTACCAGGAAAAACATTCATTATTAACCGCATTTAATTCAACAGTATTAGCGGCCATGTTTTATTATCCAGCAGTGCTTCTCAAATAGTGGGGGCCCCTGGGGGGGGGGTGATCAGGGGAGAGGAGCGTATGACCCTGGGGAATGTGCTTCTCTGGAATTGTGTACGAGAATTAAGTATAATTGCACCTCCACTCCACAAGTTGGCAGTGGCGCTCTCATTGTCGTGCTATGGTGTAGCGGTTTTCACACAAACAAACGATGCAGCCATGAGGCGGGGGGGGGGCACTAACCAGAGTCCCTCCCCCCCTTATGCCGGTCCCAAGCCCGGATAAATGCAGAGGGTTGCGACAGGAAGGGCATCCGGCGTAAAACTTCTGCCACATTTAAAAATGCAAATGATCAATACAGAATTCATACCGGATCGGTCGAGGCCCGGGTTAACAACGACCGCCATCAGTGCTGTCAATCAACAGGGTGCTGATGGAAATTGGACTACTGTTGGTCGAAGAAGGAGAGGCGGGAGGCGTGTCCGTAGGCAGAGAGAGAAGAGGAAATGAGAGTAGGGACTTTGAATGTTGGAACTATGCAAGGAAAAGATAGGGAGCTTGCTGACATGATGCAGAGGAGGAAGGTGGACACACTGTGTGTTCAGGAGACAAGGTGGAAAGGTAGCAAGGCTAGAAGCTTAGGAGCAGGGTTTAAACTGTTTTTTCATGGTGTGGATGGGAAGAGAAATGGAGTAGGAGTCATCTTGAAGGAGGAGTTTGTCAGGAATGTTCTAGAAGTGAAAAGAGTGTCAGACAGAGTGATGAGTCTCAAGTTAGAAATTGAAGGCGTGATGGTCAATGTTGTTAGTGCTTATGCCCCACAGGCAGGATGTAAGCTAGAAGAGAAGGAGAGATTCTGGAGTGAGTTAGATGAAGTGATGCAGAGTACCCCAGAGGTGAAAGAGTGGTCATTGGAGCAGACTTCAATGGACATGTTGGTGCAGGCAACAGAGGGACAAGGAAGTGATGGGCAGGTTTGGTATCCAGGACAGGAACACAGAAGGACAGATGTTGATCGATTTTGCAAAAAGGATGGAAATGGCTGTGGTGAATACTTTCTTCAAGAAGAAACAGAAACATAGGGTGACTTATGAAAGCGGAGGTAAGAGCACACAGGTAGACTACATCTTGTGTAGGCGATGTAATTTGAAGGAAGTCAGTGACTGCAAAGTAGTAGTGGGTGAGAGTGTTGCCAAACAGCATAGGATGGTGGTGTGCAGGATGACACTGATGGTGAGAAAGGTGAAAAAGGCAAAGACAGAGCAGAAGACAAAGTGGTGGAAGCTGAAAAAGGAAGAGTGTCGTGTTGTCTTCAAGGAGGAGTTGAAACAGGCTTTGGGTAGTCAGGAAGTGCTTCCAGAGGACTGGACAACCACAGCCAATGTGATCAGGGAGACCGGTAGGAGAGTACTTGGTGTGTCCTCTGGAAGGAAAGTAGATAAGGAAACTTGGTGGTGGAATGAGGAAGTGCAGGAGTGTGTACAAAAGAAGAGGTTAGCCAAGAATAAGTGGGACATTGAGAGGACCGAAGAGAGTAAACAGGAGTACAGGGAGACACAGCGTAAGGCGAAGGTAGCAGTGTCAAAGGCCAAACAGAGGGCGTATGATGACTTGTATGATAGGTTGAACAGTAAGGAGGGAGAAAATGATCTATACAGGTTAGCACAGCAGAGAAATAGAGATGGGAAAGATGTGCAGCAAGTTAGAGTGATAAAGGACAGAGAGGGAAATGTATTGACTGATGACAGAAGTGTGCTGGGAAGATGGAAAGAGTACTTTGAAGAGCTGATGAATGAGGAAAATGAGAGAGAAAAAAAAGAGTAGAAGGGGTGACCATTGAGGAGCAGGAAGTAGCAAAGATTAGTAAAGGAGAAGTGAGGAGGGCATTGAAGAGGATGAAGAGTGGAAAGGCAGTTCACCCTGATGACATACCAGTTGAGGTATGGAAGTGTCTCGGGGAGGTAGCAGGAGATTTTCTGACAAGAATATTCAACAAGGTCTTAGAAAGTGAGCAGATGCCAGAGGAATGGAGGAGAAGTGTGCTTGTGCCCATTTTTAAGAACAAGGGAGATGTACGGAGTTGTGGCAACTACAGAGGGATAAAGTTGATGAGCCATACAATGAAGCTATGGGAAAGAATAGTGGAAGCAAGACTAAGGGCAGAGGTCAGCATTTGTGAACAACAGTTTGGTTTCATGCCAAGAAAGAGCACCACAGATGCAGTGTTTGCTTTGAGGATGTTAATAGAGAAGTACAGAGAAGGTCAGAAGGAGATGCATTGTGCCTTTGTGGATCTGGAGAAAGCATATGACAGGGTGCCGAGAGAAGAACTGTGGTATTGTATGAGGAAGTCTGGAGTGACAGAGAAGTATGTTAGAGTGGTGCAGGACATGTATGAGAGATGTAAGACAGTGGTGAGGTGTGCTGTCGGTGTGACAGAAGAGTTCAAGGTGGAGGTGGGACTGCATCAAGGGTCAGCTCTCAGCCCCTTCTTGTTTGCTATGGTGATGGACAGGCTAACAGACGAGGTTAGACAAGAATCTCCATGGACTAGACTATGATGTTTGCAGATGACATCGTGATCTGTAGTGAGAGCAGAGACCAAGTGGAGGAAAATCTAGAGAGGTGGAGGTATGCCCTGGAAAGGAGGGGATTGAAGGTTAGTCTTAGTAAGACAGAATACATGTGTGTGAACGACAAGGACCCAAGAGGAACTTTGAGGTTACAGGGGGCAGAGATAAAGAAGGTGGAGGATTTTAAGTACTTAGGCTCAACAATCCAGAGCAATGGAGAGTGTGGAAAAGAGGTGAAGAAGCGTGTGCAGGCAGGTTGGAATGGATGGAGAAAAGTGTCCGGTGTGATGTGTGATAGGAGAGTATCGGCAAGAATGAAGGGAAAAGTGTACAAGACGGTGATGAGGCCAGCAATGTTGTATGGTTTAGAGACAGTGGCCCTGGGCAAAAGACAGGAGTCAGAGTTGGAGGTAGCAGAGATGAAAATGTTGAGGTTCTCTTTGGGAGTAACGAGGATGGATAGGATCAGAAATGAGTACATCAGAGGGACAGCACATGTTAGATGTTTTGGAGACAAAGTCAGAGAGGCTAGATTGAGATGGTTTGGACATGTACAGAGGAGGGATAGTGAGTATATTGGTCGTAAGATGCTGAGGTTGGAACTACCAGGCAAAAGGCCCAGAGAAAGACCAAAGAGAAGATTTATGGATGCGGTGAAGGCGGAGATGAAGGTCGTTGGAGTAAGAGTAGAAGATGCAGAGGATAGGGAGAGATGGAGGCAGATCATTTGCTGTGGTGACCCCTGAAGGGAACAGCCGAAAGGAAAAGAAGAAACGATATGAAGTGCAGTAAACAACCCCTCACGAAACAACACGGGAAAATTTCTAAAAGGAACAAAGAGAAAGGTGGAGAGACAGAAATATTGAGACATAAATAAGGTGAATGTTTAAATAAGAATGTATTTCTATTACTTCAAGCACATTGGTGCACTTGAAATCTTTTCAATTACAGATTAAAATACAATGCTAATGAAGTTTTCTTTATTGTAAGTTGAACTGTCTTCCTTTCGGCTTTTTCCCTTTTACTCGGGAGTCGCCACAGCGAATCATCTGATTCGCACGTTTGATTTGGCAGAGGTTTTTTATGTCGGATGCCCTTCCTGTCACAACCCTTCAGCAAGGGACTCGAACCCCCAACCTTTGGATGAGTGATCCAGCGCCCTATACCACTAGACCACCACTGCCCCTATCATAAGGAATCAACTAACAATTAAAAAAACACGATGTTTACACAGTAAAAGTAAAGCTTTGTCATCATATTATAAAAGTAACTTTATGGAAATAAAAAGGAAAATGTCAGCTTAATCAACATACGTATATAGACGAACATCTTTGATGGCGACATCTAGTGGCAACAAGAAGTAACTGACTGTATTTTGCTTTTATGGAAGCGGTAGTTTCGTATTAGAATTAGATAATTCTAGTAATGTGTATTGTAATAATAGTACATCTCAATGTTTATATGTTATTCACTGAACAGGAAATTCAGTCAGCAGACTTGTTTCACTTCGACACGGTCGTAAACACCATTTTAAACAAATGCGAGCATTTTTTTTTCCAAAACGGAAATCTGTGAGAAAACATTTACTCTGGATAGAAACACGCAACTGTCTGAGATCCGTGTACATGGGGAAAGTCCTACCGGCTCCTCGGCGGAATCGCAACCTGACCGCCGCCATCCTGTACAGTACTGGTGTCCCGAGGTCGAGTCCTAAATCACTGCCTGCTTCCTTACATGAGCCCTACCAGCCTAATCTAGCACAGAGTGCACTCCGAAAATTATTGATGCACGCGCAACAGGAAGCACGTGACCTCTACACACGCTTATGTCTAACGTTTTTCTTGCCTTTTGCTGGAAAATCTAATTTATGGTGTTTAAAGTTGTTTAAAATTGACTATAATCAAAACGGGAATAAGAATATATTTATAATAATTATTATAATAATAATCATTATTGTGTTCCCGTTCAGAGCATTGTGTTTTTGGTAAAATTTTATAATTACTGAATTTTATGTTTTTTGTCTTTTAAAATTATTGTCTTTAATATTGACTGTAGAAAACATGGACAGTGTATGGTCTCGTCGAGGCCCCCTGCTGGCTGTCTTGCAGGATCATTTTCGCTCCGCCCATCTCCTCTTTCAATCTGTTTCTATTTTGGTAACTTTTCTCCTTGTAACTGTTTTTTTTTTTTCTATCAGCAAAAATCTATCACACTTTTTATTTTCCCCAGAAATTAAATTTAAAACTGTTATGCTGCTATCCAGCAAAAGAGAGCGTGGCTACAGTTGGGAATGTATTGATTGACAGCCTTGGCTAGAGACCAGGTGACTTCACCGAATTCATTCATTCATTTATTTAGTAATTCATTCATTCATTTTCTGAACAGCTTAATCCTAATTAGGGCTGCGGGGAGGCTGGCGCCCATCTCACCCAACTTTGGGTGAGGGCACAGTAGACTCTGAACAGCTCACCAGTTAGCTGCACTAGGGGACAACAGGGACAACAGTTGATAGTGGGATCTGAACTCCTCACCTTGAGGTCGGTAATCTTCCACCTCACCACCGGTCACTATGGCAGCACATAGAAGCTGAAACATGATTGGACGGAAAAAAACCCAACCCAATCTAACCTACACATACAACAGACTGTTGAGAATAAATGTATACTATTTAATGGGACATGTACTAGAATTTAAGTTGAAAATGTAGGTCGGTGTTTCTGACAGTAGTTAGACCATCAGAGAAGCATTTTCTTTCCCTGAAGGCCCAACACTGATGTAAATGCATTATAGTAAATATACTGTAAATCTAAAATGTAATCATTTTGCATGTAAACATGTAAACAGTTACAATCCATGAAGAAAGGGTTTGGGGGCGGGGCATATGGGATGTGTGTTTGTTGAGGGCGTGGCATCTGAACAGTGATGTGAGGCACAAATCCTGAATCTTCATTTCATGTTGGATTGTTGTGTCTTTCTTCTGTAACACTCGTGGTTACCTCACTCTCCATCTCTCTCTCTCTCACACACACACACACACACACACACGGTTCCTGTCGGGTTCTTTAGTGTGCATGCAGCAGAATGGAGCAGGTGAGACACCGAACGGAGATGGACAGATCTCCTTCAGCTCGATTGGCTCTTCTGGTCTGCTGCCCGCGGCATCATCACGGCTGAGGAGGCTCACTCAGGAGGGCCGCGGAGTTCCTCCTCAGCCCACAGTCATGGTGGTGTTCTCGGCTGCGAGAGACGACGAGCCAGCGGCAGATTACGCCATGTCCAAGTCTGAGGAGGAGAAACGTAAAGCGGCCATTTCTACTCCGAATAGGAACTTACCCAAATCCCTGCGCACCTTGAACGCACCTCAGGAGGTAAACAGGCCCACGATATTACCTCATTTCATTTATTAATTTTAAGTTATTATGTTTGATTTTGAAAATAAGTATCACAGCTTTTATTATGTATATCTACATACAGTATGTTCTGTTTTCCTTCGCATCTCAACCATGTTTATTTCATGTATAACTCTTTAATTAATTTATTATGTCTCGGCTGTTTTTCTTCGGGTTTACATCCAGCTGAAATCTGATTGGTGCGTTATGGCACGCGCCTGAGATGCGGTGCTTCTGATTGGCTGTTCACACTTCTGTCCTGTCATAACATTGTTGCTCTACTGGGCCTTAAAGCCCGACTAATTAATAATAATTTGGAAAATTCCACTCTTTATAAACATGTTTATGAACAACATGGACACTGTTATAAAACTGTAATGTACCTTAATCTAATCAGATATTTGTACAGTCACACAACTCTTTCAAAGATTATATATGCTTTGTTCCTCTCTAAATGCAAATCAGTCTGTTAACTGTACTGTATTACCGTTTTATTTTAAAATTTGAGTGTTTTATTGTTTAAGTGAAGGTCACGTGCCAGGGACTACAGGGATTATATTTCAGGAGATTTTATAAATGATAACAAAGCTGTAATAAACAAGTTTTTACATAAAATTAAAATTTTTTTGTTTTTATATTATCGGCAATGAACAGGTTGCACTGCAGGGTGTTGGAAGTTGCTGATTGACCCAGGTGTCAGTGACGTAATAATATAAGAAGAATAAGAACGACGACAACAACAACAATAATAATTGACAGCAACAATAATAATGATAATAACAATAATAATAATAACGACAACAACAACAACAACAATAATAATAATAATAATAATAATACCTTATAGTAATCTTCTTCTTCTTCTTTTCCTTTTGCTGTTCCCTTCAGGGGTCGCCACAGCAAATGATCTGCCTCCATGTCACCCTATCTTCTGCATCTTCTACTCTTACTCCAACTACTTTCATATCCTCCATCACCACATCCATAAATCTTCTCTTTGGTCTTCCTCTAGGCCTTCTGCCTGGTAGTTCCAACCTCAGCATCCTACTACCAATATACTCACTATCCCTCCTCTATACATGTCCCAACCATCTCAATCTCACCTCTCTGACTTTGTCTCCAAAACATCTTACATGTGCTGTCCCTCTGATGTACTCATTACTGATCCTATCCATCCTCGTTACTCTCAAAAGAGAATCTCAATATTTTCATCTCTGCTACCTCCAACTCTGCCTCCTGTCTTTTCCCCAGGGCCACTGTTTCTAAACCATACAACATTGTTGGCCTCATCACCGTCTTGGACACTTTTCCCTTCATTCTTGTCGATACTCTCCTATCACACATCACACTGGACACTTTTCTCCAACCATTCCAACCTGACTGCACACGCTTCTTCACCTCTTTTCCACACTCTCCATTGCTCTGGATTGTTGAGCCTAAGTACTTAAAATCCTCCACCTTCTTTATCTCTGCTCCCTGTAATCTCACCATTCGTCTTGGGTCCTTGTCATTCACGCACATTTATTCTGTCTTACTGAGGCTAACCTTCATTCCTCTCCTTTCCAGGGCATACCTCCACCTCTCTAGATTTTCCTGCACTTGTTCTCTGCTCTCACTACAGATCACAATGTCATCTGCAAACATCATAGTCCATGGGGATTCTTGTCTCACCTCGTCTGTCAGCCTGTCCATCACCATAGCAAACAAGAAGGGGCTGAGAGCTGACCCTTAATGCAGTCCCACCTCCACCTTGAACTCTTCTGTCAAACCGACAGCACACCTCACCACTGTCTTACATCTCTCATACATGTCCTGCACCACTCTAACATACTTCTCTGCCACTCCAGACTTCCTCATACAATACCACAGTTCCTCTCTCGGTACCCTGTCATATGCTTTCTCCAGATCCACAAAGGCACAATGCAGCTCCCTCTGACCTTCTCTGTACTTCTCTATTAACATCCTCAAAGCAAACACTGCATCTGTGGTGCTCTTTCTTGGCATTAAACCAAACTGTTGTTCACAAATGGCAACCTTAGTCTCGCTTCCACTATTCTTTCCCATAACTTCATCATATGGCTCATCAACTTTATCCCTCTGTAGTTGCCACAACTCTGCACGTCTCCCTTGTTCTTAAAAATGGGCACCAGCACACTTCTCCATCCCTCTGGCATCCTCTCACTCTTTAAGACCTTGTTGAATGTTCTTGTCAGGAAATCTCCTGCTATCTCTCCTAGACACTTCCATACCTCCACTGGTATGTCATCAGGACCAACTGCCTTTCCACTCTTCATCCTCTTCAATTCCCTCCTTACTTCACCCTTACTAATCTTTGCTACTTCCTGGTCCTCAACGGTCACCTCTTCTACTCTTTTTTCACTCTCATTTTCCTCATTCATCAGCTCTTCAAAGTACTCTTTCCATCTTCCCAGCAACTCTTCAAAGTACTCTTTCCTTCTCACCCTCTACTACTTTGCAGTCACTGACTTCCTTCAAATTACATCGCCTACACAAGATCTACCTGTGTGCTCCTACCGCCGCTTCATAAGTCACCATATGCTCCTGTTTCTTCTGGAAGAAAGTATTCACCACAGCCATTTACATCCTTCTTGCAAAATCGATCAACATCTGTCCTGTGTTCCTGTCCTGGATACCAAACCTGCCCATCACTTCATCGTCCCCTCTGTTGCCTGCACCAACATGTCCATTGAAGTCTCCTCCACTCTCCTTCTCTTCTAGTACACATCCTGTCTGTGGGGCATAAGCACTAACAACATTGAACATCACGCCTTCAATTCTAGAACATTCCTGACAAACTCCTCCTTCAAGATGATTCCTACTCCATTTCTCTTCCCATCTACACCGTGATAAAACAGCTTAAACCTGCTCCTAAGCTTCTAGCCTTGCTGCCTTTCCACCTGGTCTCCTGAACACACAGTATGTCCACCTTCCTTCTCTGCATCATGTCAGCCAGCTCTCTAGCTTTTTCTTTCGTAGTTCCAACATTCAAAGTCCCCACTCTCAGTCCTAGACTCACGCCTTTCTTCTTCTCTCTCCGCCTACAGACACGCCTCCCGCCTCTCCTTCTTCAATCTTCGATAATAATAATAATAATAATAATAATAATAATCATAATAATAATAATAATGAGATATCTCTGCCCTAGTTTCCCGAGGTAATTCCTCTGAACGTGGGAGGAACACACTTCACCACACGTCTGTCCACACTGCGGCGCTACGAGGACACCATGCTGGCTGCCATGTTCAGCGGACGCCATCACATTCCCCGAGACGCTGAGGGGCGGTACTTCATTGACCGGGACGGAGCATATTTTGGGTCAGAATTAATTCTGTGCTGGTTACTACAACTCTCTCTCCCTCGCTCTCTCTCTCTCTCGCTCTCTCTCTCTCTCTCTCTCTCTTTGTCTCTCTCTCTCTCTGTCACACACACACATTCCTACACCATGACAAGAACCACAGAGTGTATCATTGCGATCATCATTGATGTGTGTGTGTGTGTGTGTGTGTTTGTGTGTTTGTGTGTGTGTGTGTGTGTGTGTGTGCGTGTTTTCTCTGAGTACAGGGACATCCTGAACTTCCTGCGTGAAGGTGAACTTCCTCAGAGGGACCGGGTTCGGGCTGTCCATAGAGAGGCCCAGTATTACTCCATTGGGCAGCTGTTAGAGAGTCTGGAGGACCGACAACCGCTGACAGGGGAGAAGGTCCGACAAGCCTTCCTGGATCTCCTGCCTTATTATAAAGGTCTCTCTCTCTCTCTCTCTCTCTCTCTCTCTCTCTCTCTTTCTCTCTCTCTCACTTACACACACACACACACACACACACACACACACACACACAGAGGTGCAGATTACTGAAGTAAGTTTATATGTTTTGATCAGTCTTTGCCTGAAGCGGACAAGTCGAATGATTGGAGTGAAAAGGGTTTGGTGCTAATGTAATGGCTCCTATCAAAAAATAGATGAAGCGAACAAAAACTTTCAAAATTGTGATTTTTGGAATTATATATATGTATAATACAAAGCTAGATAGTGATATTATTACTTGGTAGTCTGTTCAGATTTGGTGTTTGTGTGTGTATGTGTATATTGAGGATGATGGGCGTGGCTTCACAGCTTGTTGTATAAAATATGACTTTCGATTTTCTACCTAATTTTAGTCATATCCAATTTCCACCCTTCATGTTTTGCCTTCCCCATCTCACGACCAGTACCATAAGGTGCTGGATTGCTGATCCCAACGTTGGGGGTTCAAGCCCCACTGTCAATGGGGTGTCACTGTCACACCCAGTGCAGCTAACTGGGTTATCAAAAGCCGGCCATGTCTCTCACTGTCTATGGTGAGAGGTTCATGTAAAAGAACCGTTGCTGACTTTCAACAAGAGTAGCTGCAAAGCCATCAACGTGCTTCTGCCCTGAAATGGCCTGGCGAGCTGTCCAGGGTGTACTCTGCCCTCGCCCAGAGTTGGCTAAGATGGGCGCCAGCCTCCCCGAGACCCTAATTAGGATTATGCGGTTCAGAAAATGAATGAATGAACGACCACCACCAAACCAGGGAGGGGTGTAAGCATGCACTCCCTCCGTGACATGCGATGTTGCCACTCACCTCTTTTCGAAATGCTGCGCATGGCTATTTGGGTGTGGCCTGACATGCTCGGAGGGAAGTTGTAATCCACCCCCTAGTATGATTGATATGCTCATGAATGCTGTGAGTGACAAGAGATTAAGTGTATGCCATGCCATCCCTCCCTCACGTGAGAGCTCGGTCAACAGGTCCCATGGACTCCCGTTCAAGGACGGCTGTGGCAACCCGGATTCAAACTTGCGATCTCCAGGTTGATAGTTGCACACCTTGTCGATGTGCCACTCAGGCAATTTTTTTTTTTTTAATGTTTTGTCTTTACACAGTTTGAATTTATTTATTTATTTTTCTGTAAAAGGCTCTTTTTGTCCCTCAGACAATCTGGAGCGCATTGTAGAGATCGCCAAGCTGCGTGCAATGCAGAGAAAGGCTCGCTTCGCCAAGTTGAAGATCTGTGTGTATAAGGAGGAGATGCCCATCACGCCGTATGAGCGTCCGCTCTTCAACTCGCTGCGCTTCGAACGCTCCGAGAGCGAGGCCAAGCTGTTCGAACACCACTGCGAGGTCGATGTGTCATTCGGTCCTTGGGAGGCCGTGGCTGATGTGTACGACCTGCTTCACTGCATCGTGAGCGACCTGGCCGAGCGCGGCATCACTGTGGATCAGCAGTGCATTGGAGTGTGTGATAAACACCTCATTAATCACTACTACTGCAAGAGGCCCATCTACGAATTCAAGATCACCTGGTGGTGAAGGAACATCTGCTGCTTCTGCTCACAAAGTTTACCGCGCTGCTGCTCCTGAGAATGGTAGCGGGTCACATCTGTAACGCTAACCTAAACTATTTACACTATTTAAGATCGCGTAGCGGTGAAGGACGGGTACAGGGATGGGGACAGGGACAGGTTCTTTAAGGAATCTTCAGTCACTGTAGAAGGTCCGGGTTCCTCTGAGAGCTTGCATGAAGGCAGCACACTTGACGCAATTGCTAACAATATCGCTAATTCATCTGAGTTTAAGATTTCTTAATGAATTATGTTCATAGTTTTAAAAGATGTTGCTTTGAGGAACTTATGAGAAGGTTCTGGTTTTAGCTTTCATCATAAGTCACAGAAGAACTGAAGATCTGCTGTTGGAGTGTGTGAGGAATTCAGCAGAAAGGTTGTTCAGAGATTTCGAGATTCGTATAATTAAACCCTTCCCTTCTGGGGGAATATATACAGTATATATATATATATATATATATATATATATATATATATATATATATATATATATATATATATATATAATATATCTTTTGGTCGTGAAGGCCAGGCTGTAGTTATTGAAACAGTTCCTGTCGATCAGGATTTCACAGGAAGGGTGGAGTTGCTGTTGTTGTTAGAAGGTTGAGCCGTGTTTGTGTTGATTATGTGCTGTCTCTCTGGAAGTTGTAGAGCTCGAAAGATCCAGAGTTGTGTCTCACTGCAGTGTTTGTGTGACGGAAGTCTCTGCGCATCCTGTTTTTTTTCCAGGCCGCTCCAGGCCAGTGCGACACCTGAGCTAGATTAATGCTGCGTTCATTTGCTTTTCATCTCAAAGTGTTGTCCAGATATTTGGATGAAATGGAGCACGTGCAGGACTGTTTCCTTCTCTCATTGTAGGTGTTGTGATGAATTCAGCTGCAGGAGGTTATTAGAATGAGATCATTTCAGGAAGTAGCAGGTGATACACTCCTCAGATATTTAAGGTGTAATGTGTTTCTGCCTGATATTTATTTCATAATAAACTGTAAGCTGTACTGTGTGTGTGTGTGTGTGTGTGTGTGTGTGTGTGTGTGTTTAAGCAAAGCTGCACTGACCTGACTGTTAGTCTCCTTGTCACTGAGACATGTTCCTCTTCTCTCTGTAGCGCTCAGCTCTGATATTGCAGCTTGACTGTAGCCAGAAGATCTCGCTGCGACTAATCCACATGTATTTTTAATTTTGATGTAAATGTCGTGAAGCTGCATGAGCTCTCAGGATAAGTGGCGGTCTCGTTGTCTGTCTCACACGATGCAGTTCCCTCTGTAACTCTGCTGCACTCCAGTCTAAATGAACTGAACCTCGTGTTTGTACTGCTTCATTGTGCTGATAATAAACTCTGTATATTTTACCATTTTGATGAAAATCGGATTAATTTATTGGGGGGAGGGGGCTCATAAATCCGTAAAGGAGAGGGTTACGTTCTGAAGATTTGGTTTAATGTTGATCTGAACGATGACACTTTTACCAACACTCTGTGTTCAGGTTATATTGGCAGAATTACATCTGTACAGTACTTCTTTTCCTTTCGGCTGCTCCCTTCAGGGGGCGCCACAGTGAATCATCTGCCTCCATGTCACCCTATCCTCTGCATCTTCTTCTCCTCTTACACCAACTACCTTTATGTCCGCCTTCACCACATCCATAAATCTTCTCTTTGGACTTCCTCTAGGCCTTCTGCCTGGTAATTCCAACCTCAGCATCCTACTACCAATATATTCACTATCCCTCCTCTGTACATGTCCAAACCATCTCAATCTAGCCTCTCTGACTTTGTCTCCAAAACCTCTTACATGTGCTGTCCCTCTGATGTGCTCATTCCTGATCCTATCCATCCTCGTTACTCCCAAAGAGAACCTACATCTGTACATGCTTCATTATTCAAGGGGAATCTGGGGAGTCTGATTTTAATTCTGGTTTCTCACACAAAATGGAAAAATGAAACTTGCCACGTGTCTTGTAGGGAGGTTATCTTTGCACTTTGTATTGAAGTTCAGCTGATCAATTAATACAATGTGTTTGAATACATTTATAAATCTAAGATTGTCAGAGACACACAAATACAGTACTGCTTTTAATAAGGATATATAATTTAAAGATGTACTGTATATGGAATGTAAAGCACAGATGCATCAAGTAAATGTATTTGGAGCACCAAATTAGAAAATATACTGATTGACCAAATAATCAAACTAGACGGATAAAGACCTGACTCTTACACTTAGATATAAATATTTGTTTTTGATATTTTATATATATATATATATATATATATATATATATATATACACACACACACACACACACACACACATATATATATACTTTATATATATACTTTATATATATATATATATATATATATATATATATATATATATATCCAGCATGCAAGATTTATCTGCTCATCATTGAGAAAAACAACAAAACAGTATGAAATACAGAAATACTGCAACCGTGAGTAGAGAAAATAAATAATCTTGTCATCCTGACTGTAATAAGGAATTATTTATATATACTGCTAAAGAAAGTAAGCCACAGTTTAGCCAAAAAATTGAGCATTTGAAAACCTGCTCGTGTCAGACAAATTTGTAAAATAAGCAAAAAAACAACAACTGCACAATGAGTGGCACTTGTTTGTGTAATAAATTAAACGAGAAATAATGAAAATAAATAAACTTTTAATAATTTAACAAACTTGGCTATTCCAAATGGCCCTATGTGCTGTGAGTGTGTGTGTGTGTGTGTGTGTGTTGGCTTTTCGGGGTGGAGCCTTCTTTCACACAGTGTTGGCTGAGATCGACTCCAGCTTCGGTGTGACCCTTACAGGATCGAGCGGTTCCACAGTTGATTAAGTGAGTGTACATTCTCTTTTCATGTTAATGAGATGATCCTTCTACATAAGGCGAGTGTGCGATTGCTTCCCCGAGTGTTTTGCTGTCAGTGTCGCACAGATATGACGTCACAGTGTTATTCTGGTACGCTGGAGACGTTGTTGTTATTGAACAGGTTGGTTCCCTTTACCTCCTTTATGACGAAATAATTGTCTTTTTTTTTGTTAAAACGCTTCCACAGTTTGGCTGTTTATGGAATAAACTTTTTAGTTGTTGCTGGTTATCCCTGCAGCTCATGTACGTGTGCGCTAGCTGCTAACTGCTAACTAGCGTCAATAACAACACCAAGAGTAAATTGCTGCATTTTTATATAGTTATTTTATTTGTTACCACTTTGTTGATGTTTGTTTGTTTGTTATCTTGAGCTTGGAGTTTGTATGTTTAGTACTGATATCGAAAAATTCTATAAACCTTGCGCCGAGGATCAAGATCAAGAGGTCAAATCACTGGAAATAATACCACATTATGGTTCCACTACTCAGAAAGTTGAATTTAAGGGTTAATTTTCAGGGTAAGTTACAGTCTTCCAATAATTATCATAGAAGTTGAGAATTTAATAATGGAATCACCAAGACAATGAAAAAAAAAACCCAAATGCACGAGGTTATGGTGACGTCACAATAAGAAGCACCAGCATCATGGCTAAGCAATACATTTCAGTGAACAGGAACAACGTCTTGACCATAAAATATCAGTAATGCCTCGTGGACAGGTTACTATTTGTTCATTCTACAGAACAATGGTCATACGGTTTTATAGAACCCTTTTACAGGGTACTTTGTAAGATTAATTTCTGTAAATAAATACAGTACTGTATATTGTACCATCAGCCCCTTCAGGGGTGGTGGTGGCTTGGTGGTAAAGGGCACTGGATGACTGATCCTAGAGTTGAGAGTTCGAATCCCACTCTCCACAAGGTTGTCACTGTCACTGGCGACTCCTAAAAAAATGTAAGAAAAAGCTAAAAGGAAAAGAAAGAAGACCCTCAGTCTTTTCAGTGGGTCACATGACCCATGGGACGTATAAGTAATTTACAGATAGATTTCAGCTAATTCTCATGGCACCTTATTCTTAACCGAAATAGAAGGTAAGAATAAAACTGAAGGGCATAAATGGGTCATATTAATGTCAGTTACAATCAAGTTTTATTCGTCCTCCGATGTATATTTGTGATTTCCTGCCACATGAGTCCTAATGTATATAAACTGTAATACTAAAATGTGCAAAAACACTTAATATTAATGAATATTAAATGTACTGAATAAGCACATCTTCACTCCTCACATTATGTTTATCTCCCAAATCAGAGGCCCTTCAGAGATAAACAGCGAAAGCTTTTTGTGTGAAAGGAAACTTTATTGGATGTTTAGACTTTTTTCCTTTCTGATTGACAGGCTTCAGGGGAGGAGCTGCAAGGACTTATGTCCTTCTCTCCTTCTCTTTTGATTTACTTCCTCATTTTGAGAGACTTTCATTAGAGCTGTCTTGAAGACTTCTGCAGATGTGGATTCTGCCATGGGATTTTATGCAGCTTCAGCAAATATTTAAATTCATATAAAGTTTATTCTTTGCACAGAAACTGAGACTAGAGTGCCTGTGAAGTTCCAGGAAAATGTTCTTTACCAATTATTTGGCTGTCCTGCATTCAGTGTTTATTCCTTGTGTGTGTGTGTGTGTGTGTGTGTGTGTGTGTGTGTGTGTGTGTGTGTTGTAGACATGATGAGTCAGCGGACTGAGAGGCGTGGGATCCATGTGGATCAATCTGAGCTGTTGTGTAAGAAGGGATGTGGTTACTATGGTAATGCTGCCTGGCAGGGCCTGTGCTCCAAGTGCTGGAGGGAGGAATACCAGCGGGCACGACAGAAACAGATCCAGGAAGACTGGGAACTGGCAGAGAAGTGAGTGTGATTCAAATCTGAGTAAATCTCTCTGATTCTTATTCAGAATCACTTTATTTTTTATGTGCATGGAGATGAAGTGCAGTTTTACTCTGCATCTGTTGTTGTGCTTAGTACATAGTTTTTCCTGTTTAATCCTGACCCTGTGGTTATTTTCCCCTGTTTAGGTTGCAGAGAGAGGAGGATGCAGCCTATGCCAGCAGTCATGGCTCTCAGTCTCAGCCATCTCTCACTACGTTCTCCAAATTCGAGGAAAAAAAGACCAACGAAAAAACACGCAAAGTTACCACAGTGAAGAAGTTCTTTAGCCCGTCATCACGCAGCGCCACCAAGAAAGGTAAGATTGACTGTCACTCATTCATCAGCATCTCCAGGGGAGGTGCCATGACGAATACCTGCACGTCTGTCTTGCTTCCTGTCCGTATCCATGATTGATATGCACACATCTGTCTGTCTCCCAGTCTGATACGTGTGTGTGTGTGTGTGTGTGTGTGTGTGTTTCCTGAACTTCAATTTTTATTTCTTTGAAGTTAAAAATACACCTGCAGGACACAATAGAGACCCTGAAATTACCTAAATTATTTAATAAGTGGGTATAAATAGACCACACCCAGAAATTCTGTGTGTGTATGAGAGAGAGAGAGAAAGAGAAAGAAAAAGAAAGTGTTCCCTCTTTGATCTACCCCATTCTCGAATCACTTCCTCTTTACTCCCTAATCACATTGTTTAAATTTTAACAATTTTGTTCTTTTATTTTATGTTCCTCATCAGTGTTTCATCTTTTATTATTATTATTATTGTTATTATAATTATCATTAGTAGTGGTATTAGTACAGTCGGCCCCCTACTTATGAAACCCCCTGGGTACGAAGACTCTGGGTTATGAAAAACATTTTCCTAAGTTTTCGTCCTCTGTATATGAAAACAACCCCCTCTTACAAAAAGCGCCAAACGCGCCATTCAAAATTCAAACTCGTCAATCAAAATTTCACATGATGCGCGAGTTGCTCTCTCATTGGCTGTCTCCCAACATCCCGCCCCGCTGGCCTCCCATTGGCCAAGAGGGAGCTGACGTGTACCCATTACTGAACCCATACCTTTTGTCCGCCACACGCGTGAGGAGAGTTGAAGAGGCTATCTTGGCTTGTGGCTTTGAAGTATCTTGGCTTGTTTTGAGATCATTGCAGCGTTATATTTCGTTATCGCCAAAACCCCTCTACAATCAGGACGATATTGAACCAGAAGGAGACCTTAAAGCGGAAATACGGTGATGGAGGTGATTATTTCGGCAGGATATTGAAGCAGAAGTGCTTCGTTGAACAAGACCTCCGATCTCGCAAGGAAGCAGGTTAATATTGAATGAGGACCTCTGATCTTTCAAACAGGTACTCTAATTCCGCTTGAAATAAAACATCCCGTCCATTTAAACATAGAATTGTTCCATCAGCTGTGTGTTGCGTGTGGGTGGAGCCTGCATTCGGCAAAACACACCATAGAGACATAGTTTTGTGTGTGAGTGTGAGAGAGAGAGAGGCTGCCTACAAAGTCAGTCAGAGATGAAAGGAGGCTTAACTCTTTAGATTTTAGTTTAGTTTTTTAAGTTGTTTAATTCAGTAAATGTTTAATAAATCTGGCGCGCTCGCCGAATGTGAGCAAAACACGGCTCATCTGGACCTCCGATCCTTCAAGGAATCAAGTTAAAGTTCAGTTTGGACCGCCGATCTGTCAAGCAGGGAATGCACTTTAAATTCCCCGTCTTAAAATGCTCTGGCATCCTGCGTGTGGGCAGAGCCCCCATTCAGCGGAGCGCCACAATACACATTTAATGTGTATTGTGTGTGTGTGTGTGTGTGTGTGTGTGTGTGTGTGAGACAGGGAGAGATGGAGACAGTGTTTTTTGTGTGTGTGTGTGTATGTGCGTTAATAAACAATGTTTAATGAATAAATATGTTAATAAAATGGTTTATTATGATAATAAAATGTTTAAATGGTTTAATAAATAATTTTATTTTACTTTTAACACATTTCATACAAAATTGGTGTACTTGTATCATTTTAAAAGTGTTTATGGGGTAGTCTTGGGAGCCTTGAAACGAATCAGGCGGTTTACATGTAAAATGCGCTCCTACTTACGAAATTCCTGCGTTACGAAAAAGTCTCCGGAACGGATTAATTTCATAAGTAGGGAGCTGACTGTATTAGTATTATTTCTCTCCTGATGTTTTATTGAGTGATTTAATTTGCTAATTTTTGTTTGATGTCCGTCATTTTCCACGTCATTTGCCACTCTCTCCATCTTCTATCTTTCTCTTTTCATTTTTTTTATACTACCCCCCCCTCTTTTTTTTTTTTGCAATCTTTTTGCTGCTTGCCATTTTTGCCTCACACTTTTTCACTCATTTGGGGCATGTCCTGGTGTCCCTCAGAGAAAGAGAGGGATGAGGAGAGAGAGAGGGAGAGGGAGAGAGCAGAGAAGGTGCAGGGCAGGCGAGAGAGTCACGGAGAGACACTGCTGCGAGATCTGAAGGGTATTTTTACACACTCGTGGGAGATCGCATCTCCGACTGAAGGTAACCGGTGAGGTCATGGTCATGCCCCTTTCACTTCACACCGCACTCCTGAATGCTCTTGACTGAACATGACTCAAAACAAACACCGCTATCTCACTTTCCCAAAATCACACTGCAGCAGGAACCGGGGAAGGCTCTGTGACTTTGTGGCTCTGCTGTGACCCTCACAGAGATTTTGGGAAATTGAGAGGAAGTGGCGAGTCCGTCCTAATTTCATGTGTGGAGTGTGTGAGACTGGCTGGATTCACATCTTTACTTCTGTATTGATTGTTTGATGCGCAGCAGCTAAAATTGTAGAGAAGCTTCAGACAGATCGCCGTTATTGAGGACTAATCAAAACGATATGGTGGGCAGAGATGTTGGGGGAGGGGCTTTTTCACTTTTAGCTGCTGATCATCAATCAGCGTGTGTACTCTCAGCTTTTTGTGTGCGTGCGTTTGTGTTATTGTCTAACACCTGTCATGTGTCGTTCCGTTCGTTTGTGTCTTTGCATCCCGTCGTCATGTTTTTGATGGACAGCTCTGGTTTCCAGACTCAGAGGTGGGTGTGTGTATCAAATAAATTTAATAGTTTGAAAAAAATGTGTGTGTGTTCTCTCGCACAGGTATCTAATCTATGTGTAATGTTTCTCCTGTAGATGAATTTGTGATTGTGAATTTATTTTATAATAATCATAATTCGTGGGGTCAAAGAACAAACACACCGACATGTGGCCTGCTTCTGAGTAATTGTGTATGTGTGTCATAGAGAGTCATGAGGCGAAGTCCCACAGTCCATCGTTCGTCCGTCAGTCCAGTGTGGAGACGGATCAGGTGTCCAGAGAGTTTATGGAGTTCCTGAAGAGTCTGAAGCCAGGGCGGGAGATTCATAAACAGAGCCGTGCCTTCGTAGAGAGTATGGGGAATAAAAAGGTATATGTTTGCAGAAAGGTTTCTTTCCTTTTCATCCTGGGAACATCTGAGTAATTTCACACAGTTCCTAATGTATAGTTTTGCAGATTGTGAATCAGATAAACAATTGTAGCAGGCGGGAGTGTGTAACTGTTAAAATTAAATTATTATACGGTTAGGGTTAGGGTTACGTCCACAGGATAAACCTGCCCATGGTGTTTGTGCGGTGTCAATATTTCAGTACCTCGGTGCTGACGAGCTCTCGGAGTGTGTGCAGGATTTCTACCAGAACATGTCTGACCGTCTCCTTACACACTTCAAAGGTAAATAATTACTGCAGAGGTTCACAAAACACCTGCAAATTCCAACACAAGAGTCTGTAATTTGTTTGTGTGTGTGTTATGTTTCCCATTTTTAGGTTCTTCTGAGAAGGTGGAGCGAGTGATGGACCAGGTGGAGAAGTACATCATGACTCGTCTCTATAAGAGTGTATTCTGTCCTGAGACCACCGATGATGAGAGGAAAGATCTTGCTACGCAGCACAGGATCCGGTGAGAACAGTGTGTTTCTCTCTCTCACTCTCACACACACAAACACACTCGATCAGGATCAGTGTGTGTCACTATAACAAACACACTTCTAAAAATACTATTTACACACTTTCTGTTCTGAGTCAGGAATTATAGCTGTAATGCGTACATAGGGAGGTGAGGATGACGATGGTGATGTTTGGTTTTCAGGGCTTTACACTGGGTGACCATCCAGATGCTGTGTGTTCCAGTGGATGAAGAAATTCCAGAAGCAGCTGATAGTGTAGTGAAGGCCATTACAGGTAATTTATTATTATTATTATTATTATCATTACAGTCAGCCCCCTACTTGCGTAATTAATCCGTTCCAGAGCCTTTTACGTAACACGGACGTTTCTTAAGTAGAGGTGCATTTTACATGTAAAATGCCTGATTCATTCCAAGGCTTCCAAGACGACCCCATAAACCCTTTAAAAATGATAAAAGTACTATACACCAATTTTGTCTGAAATATGTATGAAATATGTGTTAAGAGTAAAAGAAAATTATTTTGTCAAACCATTTTATTAACATTTATTAATTAGAGCATTATTAAACATTTTTATTAATGCACATACACACACACCTGTCTCTCTATATCTCTCTCTCTCTCTCTCTCACACACAAACACACAATACAGTACACATTAAATGTTTATTGTGGCGCTTGAATGCGGGCCCCGCCCACAAGCAGGACACTGGAGCATTTTAAGATGTGAAATTCAAAGCGCATTCCCTGCTTGACAGATCGGAGGTCCAAACTCAACTTTAACTTGATTCCTTGAGGGATCGGAGGTCCAGATGAGCCACGTTTTGCTCACATTCGGTGAGCGCACCACATTTTACGAAACATTTACTGAATTAAACAACTTAAAAAAACTAAACTAAAGAGTTAAGCCTCCTTTCATCTCTGACTGACTCTGTAGGCACTCACACACACACACACTCTCTCTCTCTCTCTCTCTCTCTCTCTCTCACACACGCAATGCACAGCTGACGGAACAATTCTATTTAAATGGACGGGAAGTTTTATTTAAAGCGGAATTACAGTACCTGTTTGAAAGATCAGAGGTCCTCATTCAATATTAACTTGCTTCCTTGCGAGATCGGAGGTCTTCTCCCACGGAGCACTCTGTTTTAATATCGTGCCGAAATGATCACCTCTGTCACTATATTTCCGCTTTAAGGTCTCCTTCTGGTTCAATATTGTCCCGACTGTAGAGGGGTTTCGGCGATAACGAAATATAACGCTGCATGATCAATCTCAAAACAAGCCAACAGTCAACTCTCCTTCACGCGTGTGACAGACAGGAAGTATGGGTACAGTAAGTATGGGTAACGTTCAGCTGCCTCCTGGCCAATAGGAGGCCAGCGGGGCGGGATGTTGGGAGACAGCCAATGAGAGAGCAACTTGTGCAGCGTGTGAAATTTTGATTGGTGCGTTTGAATTTTGAATGGCGCATTTGGCGCTTTTCGTAAGAGGGAGGATGTTTCGTATCCCGGGGACGAAAGCTTAAAAAAATAATACTTACGAAACCCCTGAGTACGAAAATTCCGGGTTTCGAAAAACATTTTCCTAAGTAATATTTTGTCGTTATCTGTGTTATTGATAAGTAGTTACTAAATATTTGTATATTTCTGATATTTAGAATGGTCGTGATTAATATGCAAATAAATAATTAGGTCTTTTTCTATTGATACTTTATTATTATTGTTTTTATTTAATTTTATTCCCCCCCCCATTTTTTTCTCCCAAATTTAGTCGTATCCATGTCCCACCTATTAAGTATTGCATGCACATGTCCCCTCCAATGCTAGCCATTCACCTCTTTTCGAAGTGTTGCACATGCAGGAATGAGCTCAGAGGCGCCCATGATTTGCTGGTGATTTCTGTGAGTGACAGGGAAAGGAGTGTATGCCATCCCTCCGACTCGTGAGATTTTGCCCAATTGGCTCCCAGGACCCGGTCACGGATGACTGTGGCATTAACCTGGATTCGAACTTGTGATCTCCTGGTTAATATTCACGTACCTTGTCAATGCGGCACGTAGTAGTAGTAATGTTCTAATTATTATTTTAATTGTAGTAATTTCTATTCCATACAGTAAAAATATTAATGAGTATTTTGTAAAGCAGAAACGAGTAAATGTTAATAAAACGTTATATACAGTACTATTTACTCAATAATGTGCTGAATCTCAAGTTAGCGTAATGTGCATGTCTCTGGACTGTGGGAGGACACCGGAGTACCCGGAGGACGCCCATACTTTTACAGGGAGAATATACAAACCCTACATAGACATGATCTCTCTGAGCCCGGGACTCAAACCCTGGTGTTTCTTGCTGTGAGGTGAACATGCTAACCATTACACCACCGTACTGTTCTGTATTTAATTTATTATGAATATAAAGAGTGTTTCAGGTGAGTCTGCACCCTGCGTGTATTTACAGGATGGAATGTTCTAATTTTTTCTGGACAAGTGGAGCACAAAGAAGATGAATCCCAGGATATTAAGAGTTTTGTTCTGTCACTAAAAGCAGATGATTGTTTTTATTTCTGATATCTTGCTGTAGATATAATTGAGATGGACTCTAAACGTGTTCCAAGAGACAAGCTGGCCTGCATCACCAGCTGCAGCAAACACATCTTCAACGCCATCAGGGTGACCAAGAAAGAGCCGGCATCGGCTGACGATTTCCTTCCCACGCTCATCTACATCGTACTGAAGGCCAACCCACCACGGCTACAGTCCAACATCCAGTACATCACCCGCTTCTGCAACCCGAGTCGACTGATGAGCGGAGAGGATGGGTACTACTTCACCAACCTGGTGAGGACACACACACACACACATGTCTTCCTTATACTGCTCCTAATCACTCATTCATTTCTCTTTCATTCATGACTTATTTGCCTAATTGCCCGTTATGTAATCCCTGATGTTTTTTTCTGTAGTGTTGTGCGGTGGCGTTTATCGAGAAGCTCGACGCTCATTCCCTCAACCTGAGTGCGGAGGATTTCGAGCGTCACATGTGTGGTGGTGGTGGTGGTGGTGGTGACTCTACTGACAGTTCCCCACACAGGAGGTCGAAGTCGAATCTGTGGCCACTCGAACTGCTCTCGGTTCTGCAGGAGCGTCAGCAGCAGGTTCTGGATGAAGCACAGGGTCTGCAGGACGAGCTCCAGCAATGGCAGGATGGTGTGGCTCGCCAGGTACAGGACATCCTTGACAAGTATCCACTAGAGATCAAGAGGCACGCACCACACGCCATCGATGCCGAGAATGAGGAGAATGACAGGTTACCCCCTCCCTTGCAGCCTCAGGTGTTCGCTGGTTAGACCTCCAGATGAAAGTGTGAATCCGAGGCAGTGCGAATAAGACTAAATTAGTGTCAAAGAGTCAGTGTGAATCAGTCCGTGTGACTGTCTGTGCGAGTCAATGTGAATTATTCAGAACCAGGGTGTCGTTTAGAATCCTATTTCAGTGTCAGTCGACATGAACTGATCAGTCAGCGTCCAGCCCCGTTCATACGAACACTACTATGTGTGTAAACTAAAGTAATAACTGGGATCTCCAATAATTAGGTCCTGACACTCAGTTATGAGTTTTAAACTTGAATGTTTGTTGCGTGTTTTAGTGTAAACAATGCTCTGATTCGACTCCCAAACAGAATGGCACTTGTTTTTTTTTTTTTGTTTTTTTTAAATCCCTAATCTGTGTTTTCAGGAATTATGAATTCGACCAAGTTCTCATCTGTAATTCTCTGTGTGTGAAAATCTGTGACCATGTGCAATGTCGAGTCCACACACACACGCCCACATTGTTAGTTATAATTTATAATACATGTGTGCACTCGGGGCAGGTTTCCTCTGTTGAACCACAGTGTTCGGAGCATGTTCTGTTTCTCATGCAGTTTTTACAGAAGTTTAAATCATACCTGAGAAAAGCACCACATTGATTTTCTGCAATCATCAGTTCAGTTCATTTTCTGTAACCGCTTAATCCTAATTTGGGTCGCGGGGAGGCTGGTGCCCAGCCCAGCCAAATTCGAGCGAGGACAGAGTGCACCCTGGACAGCTCGCCAGGCCATTGCGGGGCGGAAATACGCTGACGGCTTTGCAGCCTACTTTTTACGAAAGTCAGTAATGTTTTTTTTTACATGCCTCACACCGTAGACAGTGGGAGACATGCCTTTGATAACCCAGTTAGCTGCACTGGGGGGGGGGGAGACAGTGACAACCTTGTGGAGAGCAGGACTCAAACCCCCAACCTTTGGATCAGCGATCCAGCACCCTATACCACTAGACCACCACTGCCCCGTATTTTCCGCAATCAAGAACTGGAATTGTTGTTATTGTTGCTGTTGTTTATTCAAGATGATGATGATGTCCTGATGTGATCTCTTCACTGAGCAGACTCGCAGTTCACGTAAAAGATTTTCATATGTATGTTTATTTTTCCTCTTGTGTTTTTAGTTGGTACGATAAGAAGGGCGCGTGAGTTTCCCAGTGGTTTTATCATTTCACTCATTCGAGTGACTGTTTGTTAATTGAAACCCCACCAGTTTCGATTTCAATTTCTTTACTGCGTACTGGTCAGATGTCATTTTTCATCTTTATAGATTCAATCTTTCACTTTTTGTCATGGTTGTGTCCAACTACACCAGGAGGAACATAATAAAAACCCCAACACACACACACATACACACACACCTGGAGCACTGTTAATATAAAATAGTACTTTAACCGCTGTACATTGCTCCATTAATACATATACAGTATATTATTCAAACTTCATAAACAGTGATATCTGTCATGTTCACTCCTTAAGCTCATCTGAGGAATTCTTTATGAATCAACCTTTAATATGGTTGTATATTTGAAATATGAAGGGACCTAGAATACATACCTGCTTTACTAATAATTTTTAAACTACTTTAGAGGGGAATACACACTGCACTTATGTTGACTATTTTAAAGGGAATTGTTTGAGGTTATGGCAGAAATATCAGTTTGTGAGTATTAGGTCTGATGTGTATACAGTACATTGTCAGAATTTACATTTTGATTTTAATTCTACATCAATTTACTATACAGCTCTGGGCCATTGTACTGATAATCATTTATACTTAATACTGCACTATATTAAATTTAAATAATAGTAAAAATAACATTATTATTAGAAGTACAGCTTTCAGCTCAGTGTGTTTAATGGGGGAATGAAAAGGCAGAATTACATGTACTGTATAGAAAAACTTATAAATCTTATAAAGAGTGACTAATTTAAAGATCAGATGTGATGTAATTAAGATAACCTGTCCCTGGATTTCAAGCTCTTCGGCATAATTCATAGTATATTCATTCCAAAACCTTTTGAAACATGAACTGATCAGTATAATCTGGTGAATTTACTGTATTTGATGTGTTTATAACATGATTCTTAACCCTGTCGGAGGAAACCAAGTCAGTGAGGTTGGTGTAAAACACTTTGCGTTTCCTTATCATCCGGTCGGTCATCTTCAGTAGTATTTTTTTTTTTTTTTTTTTTTTTTTTCATTTTTCTTTGCATTATTTTTTTCCACATCTCACACAAACTCACTAATGCTAATTGTGATCGGGATGTAATGATGTGATTATAATTTTTACTGCTTTTATTTATAATGTGCCGATAGCTGACTGGGATGTTGTTTTGCTTGTCTGTAACTTATAAATTAAAAAAAATAATCTAACAGTGTGACACTGTCATCGATGTTTGAAAATCTTTTCTTTTTTTTTTTTTTCTTCTTCCAAAACTCTGATACAATCAATTACTTATTTGTCGAACTGCTTAATCCTATTATGTCCCAGGGAGGGTGGAACCTATCTCAGCCGATGCTGAGTACCCCATGAACAGTTCTTTGCAGGGCCAACACTAGGGTGGCCCTTATATGTAGCCAAAAAAAAAAAAAATTACGGGAAATTAAACCGTCTCACCCCCTAAATTTGATCCTTTTGGTCTAAATGCCATACAATATATTCTGGATATAAAACAAAGTTTAGCCTATGCTCAAGTCACCTCTTTCATTGCCCATAAGCTCAATGTTAAAGCGTCATCGGATAAGTAATAAAATATGTTGAAGTGTTGTTCACTTCTCATATCTTTTTATACAGGTGAAATGGCAAACAATTTGAGATCAACGAATCAGATCTATTTATTACAAACAGCAAAAGCATACACAGGCGGTTGTGAACTACCTATAATTAGAGATGCTCTGCCGCTTTACGTGTACCTGGTGGAAGGACATTCAAGAAAACATGATGCTGCAGTGGCCACAGTGTGAGTACCGGAAGAAACATGGAACAAGGCCCGCATTCCGGTCAGACCCTCCCATCATGCCGTGAAACATCTGGAGAGATTACTGCAGAATTGGGAAGCACTAAAGAAGAATCAAGGTCGGAGAGCAAGTAAACAGATTGAGAATGAAGAGAAATTTAAGGAAACCTTAAACGATCTATTTGATATTGCGCACCAGGATGCTTTCTGTAAACAAAATACCCAAAGATAGAATTTCTAAATGCTCAGAGGACAGGAGGACAGTGGCCTTCTCTCTAAGGATGAAGAACAACATCAGTTCCTCCTACAGATCATTCAGGACCACAGGAGAAGATTCCCTGATGCTAGAGAAAAGACAATTGTTCATGAGCTACAAAACTAAAAGAACCTCACATTTCAAACTTGACATTGTTTTTTGTTTGAATTGTATTATACTTCAAAATTTCATTGTTTTTGAGCATGGCCTAAAAGTGATTAAATTTTCATGATTTCTTGCACAAAGTGGCTTCTTATTAAATGGAACAAAATGCCAGGGTGAGAGGTCACAAATGAAAAACTTTAAAAATAAGGGCCACCCTAGCCAACACACACACACACACACACACATCTATGCACAATATGAAATAGCCAATAAGCTTACTGTGCATGTCTTTGAACTGTGGGAGAAAACCGGAGTACTTGGAGAACCTGTGCACATCCAGGGCGAACATGCAAACTCCGCACAGAAATGCCAGAGCATGGGACTGGAACCCAGGACGTTCTTGTTGTGAGGCGGACTGCTAACCACCCAGAAGCAATATCTTCTTTTCAGTTGCTCTCTTCAGGGGTCGCCACAGCAAATCATCTGCCTCCATCTCACCCTATCCTCGGCATCTTCTTCTCTTACACTAACTACCTTCGTATCCTCCTTCACCTCATCCATAAATCTTCTCTTTGGTCTTCCTCTAGGCCTTCTGCTTGGCAGTTCCAACCTCAGCATCCTACTACCAATATACTCACTATCCCTCCTCTGTACATGTCCAAACCATCTCAATCTAGCCTCGCTGACCCAGAAGCAGTAAATAACCTGAAAATAATTCCGTTTAAGATGTCTTGGTTAAAAATACTGCTCCATCATTCAGTATTCAGGTTTCAGCCTAGTTTCTCCTCATGCTGTAAAGTATTCCTTTCACCCCTAATCTTATGAGGAGGGTTTGATATCAGTTTGAAGGAATAAACACATTTTAAGAATGTAGATTCAACCCCTCTTTTTTTTTTTTTTTTTTTTGCTATAAAGGTGTCCTGACAAATGTAACCTAATTTCAGGAGCCACCTTGTTGCAAAACCATTTGGGACTGAATAAAACTATTCAGCTGAGAGCTCATCACATCCCTGTCCCTGTCACGTGCTGCATCTGGTCCCCAGGGCTTCTCACTTTAGAATATGGGTCACAGGTTCTAATGAGATGAGAACAGATTTTTAAGGAAATTAATGGCACTTCAATTTTTCTCTCTTTTCCCCTGTTTTCATAGGCAGCACATAAACAATTTGAGAGTTCTTGTTTTGTTTTTTTGTTTTTTTCTGGAATATGTAGTCAATTTATTGGTATATTTATTACATTCTCATAAGTTTCCTCCCATCTGATACCAACTTGTCATCTCTTTCACCAACAATTAATCAAATTAAATAAAAAACGAGAGGCATTGCACATTACATTTATTTGTCCTTTCTGAAAGGTTTCCTAGTAACATGAAGACTTTATTATACTGTTCACGAATAATAAAGTACTACTACTATATAGTACTATAATATTACTACTAAATAATGACATCATGTCAAAAAATTATCCAGCAACAAGAAGCAAGTGTTTATATAAAATATTAGTTCTACATTTTGACCTGTTACACGTTTTGTGCAAAAGCTATGTTCTTTCTAGACTTCAATCCTGATTATATTTATTTATTATGCAATGCAGGTCCAGATTCAGTGATCATTGAGATGTGTTTGCGCGTTGATGAGCTAGCTTCATGAAAACCCCGCCTCTGATCCACATACGCGTTACTGATTGGCGGACGTGAATTCTAAGCGAACGTTGGTATTGGTTGAAACGGTTTCCCATGGCGACATATATTGACAGCGCGAGCCGCCTTTGGACGCTATGCAGTTGTTGGACGTTTAGCATATTTGCTATAACAGCTTAGCAGAGTGGAAAACGAGGTTTATTTGTTTTGGTTATTCAGGTTATGTAATTATATACAGAACTTCGACGCGAACTACACTATGAGGTAACATATAACAGGTGGCCGCTGATAGCTTTGTGAAACTAGCGGTGAGCTAACGTTATTAACTACAATAATATTACCTTGCTAACCGCTAGTATTATTTTTTTTCCTCAGGAAGCTTCTGGTTGATCCCGCCCCCTTTATAGGATTGGCGCGCAGCGCTTGCCTTTTATTGTTATGATTGGCTGGTGGTTTCAATGTCATTCACAAACTGAGCGCTGATTGCACAGAATTCCTGTGCTGGAAGATTTTGTCAGAAAACGAGAGGAGC
>CM045743.1:32496439-32626439 GCA_024760905.1 Plotosus lineatus | reverse complement strand
GGCAAACTTCAGGTACTTAAACTGTTAGTTTTAATACTTTAGCACTAACAGAAGGTGTGGGTACTTAGTGTGTGTGTGTGTGTGTGTGTGTGTGTGTGTGTGTGCGCGCACAGTACACTGAGACAGCGAGCGGACCCTGTATACAGTCCCCCTCTGCAGGTGTCGGGACTGTGCTGGAGGCTGAAGGTTTACCCTGTAAGCACTGTTTACCCTTCTCCACATCTTCACTGTCACACTGCACCTCATCAAGCCACTCTGAGATTGTGTGTGTGTGTGTGTGTGTGTGTGTGTGTGTGTGTGTGTGTGTGTGTGTGTTTCAGGATGGGAATGGTGTTGTTCGAGGAAACTACCTTTCAGTTTTCCTGGAACTATCAGCCGGCTTGCCAGAAACCTCAAAGTAAGGAACTTTTGTGTTCAGTAGGATGTTTAACTGAGCTCAGGTTCTAACTTGTACTCACAACTTCAGCGTGTTTTGAATTTAATCTGTGCCTTTCATCTAAATGATGATGATGATGATCGTCAGCTTCAGCACAGCTGTGTGTAAAATTAGGCTCGGTGTAATTTGGCGCTTGAAGGTTGAATCTGAGCTCACCCGTGTGCAGGTACGAGTACCGGGTGGAGATGGTGCACCAGGCTTCCAATGACCCCACCAAGAACATCATTCGAGAGTTTGCTTCAGACTTCGAGGTGGGCGAGTGCTGGGGCTACAACCGCTTCTTCAGACTGGATCTGCTTGCTAGTGAGGGTTACCTCAACATGCAGACCGACACGCTCATCCTGAGGTGTGCATCTGAGACTTTAGCACAGATCATGCTCAGTGTTTTACCATGCAGAGCTCTGTGAGAATATGTGTGTGTGTGTGTGTGTGTGTGTGTTTGTGTTTGTGCACGCTGATATCCTGCAGGTATCAGGTTAGGTCTCCTACCTTCTTCCAGAAGTGCCGGGATCAGTATTGGTATATCAGTCAGCTGGAGACCGCACAGTCCAGCTACATCCAACAGATCAACAACCTGAAGGAGGTGAGAACAGAAAAAAAAAACCTCACATACACAAACACATGTGTCTGTTGTTGAGTGTGTGTGTGTGTGTGTGTGTGTGTTATTGATTGATTGATCAGAGGCTGGCCATTGAGATTTTCCGCAGGCAAAACTCTCGGAGTTCATCACCACCGGATCATCGCATGTGCCAGCCTACATCCAGCACTAGCACCGCCTCCACATCGGGCCGAGACTCCCGCCCTGGAAAGAGCACTACGGTGGAGGAGGGACAGTCACTAGTAAACGGAGAGCAGACAAAAGGAGAGGATGAGGAGGAAGAAGAGGACAAAACGCAGCATGAAGACTCTAATGTAAGAGGAGATTCAGTGGCAGAGAGTGTGAGCGTGTTCGTTTTATATATGAAAGTCACTGATGTCTGTTTCCACAATTACACTTTTACAGGCTGAGTGTTATTCTAAAACATTTGTCTTTGCTCAGTCACATGTGCTGGTCCGAAGACACACCCACTTCTCATTGTTATGTAAATTTATTATTTAAATATGGATTTGAATCTTGGATTGTTCAATCGCATGCATTCGAGCATATCATTGTCATTTAATAGAGACTGTCATTTATTTAATTAATTTTCGGAAGCATTGTGGCATACTGATTAGCACATCTGCCTCGCAGCAAGAGGACCTGGGTTCGATTCCCAGCTCGGGTGTTTCAGTGTGGAGTGTGTATGTTTTCCTTGCGCTTGTGCGGGTTCCATCGGGGTACTCCGGTTTCCTCCCACATTCCAAAAACATGTGCAGTAGGCGAATTGTAAATCACCTTTAGGTGTAAGTGTGAATAGTTGAGTGTTTGCCTGGCGAATGAGATGTCCAGGGTGAACCCCGCCCTCACCCAGAGTTGGCAGAGATGGGTGTCAGCCTCCTCGTAACCCTAATTATGACAAAGTGGTTAAAAAAAAAAAAAGAATGAATAATTAATTTCCCAAACCGTGTTATTTTTTTAAGGGTCACAGGGAGGCTGAAGACTTTCTTGGCCTACTCTGGGTGAAGACAGTAAGCACCCTGAACATCCTGCCAGTCCATTGAAAGACAACATGCATACTCGTACCTAGGGACAATTTGGTTCAGTCAGTCAGCCTAATGTGCATTTTTTTTTTTTTTTTTTTTTTTTTTTTTTTCCCCCTTTTGGGACTATGGGAGAAAACCAGAGGACACACAAGCACCACATGAAAACAACTGCCTTCACTGTACCTGGGGAGGCACTTTTTTTAAATAATTATTTTTACCATTTTATTTTCAAGCACCGCCTTACTCTACATTATCTCATATATTCCCCTCTGGTTGTTCCCTGATGTTTATTAAATCTCCCTGTTCAGACTTGTTAAGTTATACAAAATGATGTGTTTGTCGGTCATTATAATTAGTCCTTTATCATCCCTGAAATAACACAGACTAATCTACCACTCTGTATAAAGACAGTCGCTCCAGCAAACCCGACTCACAGACGTCATATCCGAACGCGTCGCACGAAGTCTGTTTAAAACAAGACGATAACAGCGTTCTGTGTACAAAAATAGCGACTGCGGATTGGGTGATAAATCAAACCTAATGACACGAGTGACGCGAGGAATTAATCTCTGTCAAAAGAAGGGAGAGGAACTGCAGCTCTCTCAGCAAGACGTCCCATCCTCTCCTCAACATCTTCAGCTGGAAATTGGTGAGATGGATGATTGAGGATCGAGGGGGAATAACAGGGTTACGTTCTGAAAGAAAAAAAGTAGGGGCTGAAGGGGTGGGTTTCTATTTATACTCCCCTCCAATGTTTGTAAGCGGCTATGTCGCAGTCCGAAATCACTTTAGGTTCTCAGATTTATTTTTATTTATTTATCAAAATGGTTTTGAAGGTGTCTATGAACCCTTCCCCCCCCCACCTCTGAGTGAGGCCAGGGTACACTCTGGACAGCTCGCCGGACCATAACAGTGCCAACACACACACACACACACACACACAACCATTCACACTCGCACACCAAGTGTTGATTTTGGTGGATGTAAACACCACACACAAATATCCTGGCTGAGTTCGGGAATCAGATCTTTTCGCTGTGAGACAGGTGGGCTATCCACTTATGACTTTTTTTAAATATAATTTGTTAATTTTAATCACATTTGCATGCTCTATAGATACAAATTAAAGTACTGGGACAGAATTTCCCCGTTTGCTGGTTCCTCTAACTGTGTGCGATGTTAGGAGCTGTCCGATGGTGACCTGGAGGTGGACTGTCTGACTGGAGATGAGGACGTGAACCCTCTGGATGGCAGCAGCACGTCCGGCAGCTCCACAGCCACCAGCAACACGGAGGAGAACGACATCGACGAGGAGAACATGTGAGTGTGTTCATCGCCACCAGCATGTCTGAATGAATACACACTCTTTAAGCATCACTGATTCTGGGAACTTGGTACCGGTTACTGATGAGATCATTCCGATTCTGGCTGTAGACCGGAAATGTCCGAAAACTGGTTCTTCTATTAGCAGGCGCTGTATCTGTTGTGAGTGAGAGCTGACCCTGAAACACTGGAGTGAAGTGTGAAATCTGTATATCGTATAAAACAAATAAAGCCAGGGGGTTTAATACTCTCTGGCTGCGGCTGTTTGTTTAAAGTGGTTCGTTTCCTGCTGTCGACTTGCAGACAGTTGAGCCTGTGCTGGCATTTAAGAACGAGTAGGTGGGACTAATTCAGCCTGAAAGGGCAGCTTTACCCAGAATTCCTCTCTTCTGCACTCAGTCTAATAAAAGCTCAACTTCTCTTACTGATCTGAAAGGTGTATGTGTGTGTGTGTATGTGTGTGTGTGTATGTGTGTGTGTATGTGTGTATACGCACGCACATTGGAAAAGTGTTTGAGTATTTGTAGTGAGATGTCACAGTGGTGTGCTTGCCTAAAGCTACACACACACACACACACACACACACACACACACAGAGTGCTCTCAACCCAGAAGAGAAGAATGAGTCATCAGAGCCCCTGCATCCAACTCTCTCTCTCTCTCTCTCTCTCTCTCTCTCTCTCTCTCTCTCTCTCTCTCCACACAAACGCTTCTTGTCATGCAAGCGCTCTTGCTCACCCACGCACATTACTCTTCACTCTTGTCCGGTTGATTTTTGTTGCATCGCTCTTTTGACGTGTAAGTCCAGTGTTCAAGATGCCACATATTCTCACTGTTTCTGTGACTTTTCTAACTGAAGCGATTTACACTGACACAATCTCTGTCCACCACTAAACCACTACCCACTTATCCATTGAACGCTTGGTTTAAACACCGTGCCGCTGAAGTCTGGGCCTTGAGGTCAGCCCGGAGAACTCCGGACATGAGACGCTCGACGAAGCTGCACTTCGCAGGAGAAGTTCACATCCCTATTTTAACACCTCTGCTCTCCAGAGAGAGAGTGAGGAAGATGAGAAGTGCATTTAACCTTCTGTTCACCAGCGTAGCATGTCTGCTACATGAAGTCATATTTTTTTTTATATTGGTTTTTCAAATATTGGCCCAAAATCAACATTTTTGCCAGCGGAAATAATTAGCACAATTAGAAAGGGACTTGGTTAGGACAGGACTGATCCAGTGTCATGTCTTCTAGCATTGATCAAATGGTGTCTCTCTCTCACTCTCTCATGGACTTGGCGTTTGCTTTACCAAAATACTACACAGGGAGACATCTGGAGCTAGTGTTGTGCCTCCTATGATCTGGTGTGTGTGTGTGTGGTGTGTGTGTTCGTGTTCTGAACGCTTTCTCTTCCACCAGGTCCGGAGAGAACGATGTAGAGTGGGGTGGAAACATGGACTTGGAGGAAGGAGAAATTCCTGATGATGTCATAGGAGCCACAGGTGATCGCCTCTTCATTCCTCAGTGAATAGGAGTGGCCTAAAGTTTGAAAATGAAGACTGAGATTTTCACAAAGTTTTTATCTTCTGCCATTTATTTATATCTGGGAGTTAATTCTGATGATTGATGCTGTGATCGTTCAAACATTTGGGCTTTTATACAATTCGAGTTTGTGTCTCACACTGAGCCTAGGTCACCCCCCCCTGTTTAGGAGGTTCTGGCGCAGGTGTCCGCGGTTCGAGGAGGAGTGCAGCAGGAGCCACAGCCAGTCTGCTTGAGATCGACCCCGTCATCCTTATTCAACTACTTGACCTGAAAGAGCACAGCCATGTGGAGTCTTTGTGGGGAATTCAGCCCCGCCCACCCGCCTCACTGATCCCCAGTCAGGGTAACGCTCTTGAATTTTACCTACTCATACTATAATTACAGCACAAACTGAGTGTAAAACCCGGAAGCTGTGATTAAGTATGACATCATTAAACACACACAAAACAACAACTCTTATTTATTTCTGTAGAAGTAGGAAACCGTGTTTAACATTTAATCTGTTTGTGCAGCGGCCTTGGTTTCGGCCCGGAAAGAGCGAGAGCGTCGTTCTCAAGCCGTGCGCCGCTCCGCACCAGACTTGGCCGTCCTGACCCGACTTAAGGCCCAGATGGTGGAGGTTCGCAGCAGGATGGCGGATGTGAAGGGGCAGCTGGAAGCTCGTGCCAGCGTTCTCGATGCTCGTGTCACTCCTCTGTGCACGGTTCTGGATCACAGCACCACGACTGACCCAGAAACTGCAACAAGACGCAAATCGCGAGAATTGGACCTACTGTTTAAAGTTCCCGGGGCGAGCCGCCACACACGTCACGGTACTGGATTAGACCACACAAGCATTTACTATAGACATTATTCTTATTAACACGCTAATGCACTGCAGCATGACTGAAGTGTGTCTGTGTGTGTCTGCGTGTGTGTGTGAAATAGGTGGCAAGAAATCCATCTCTCCCAAGCAGGAAGTAGGAGGAGCAGTGGGAGGGGTTTCTCTGCACCAGTGTAGTGAGGTTGTAGAGAAAGAGCTGAGGGGAGCCATTGGAGATGTTCTCAAACCGTCCCTGTGCCCTGTAGAGGGACCCTCCACAGTGGAGCGTTAGTATAAAGCCATAGTCACCCCTACCTTGTCTGTGCTTCTTCTGTTTTGGTCATTTGATTTATTTATTATTTTTTTTATTCATCTGTAGATTCAGTGAAATCTCTGAGCACACATTCGTCCCCTGTATCTGTCCTCGGTTCGTCTGAGAACCGACTCAAACCAGAGGAGTCTCTGTATGGTTCCGTTGGTAGCGATGCCTTCGAACTCCCTGTGCTAAACACTGCACCCCAAGCAGGCAGCAAACAGTGCAGGACCACTTGCAACACGTAAGTGTTTATGTAAAAAAAACCTCCTTACTCAGTGGTGTCTCACATGCTCCAGTGCATGATGGGTATTCTGGTGTAAATTCCATGCAGACATCTGTTTTATTGTGGAGTTGAGTTGATTTCAGTAATTTTAAACTGTGCGTGTGTGCGTGCGTGCGCGTGTGTGCGCGCGCTCGTGTGTGTGTGTGAAATACTGTATTCTCTTGCTTGTGTTTCAGTGCAGCACTGCTGACTGACACATCATTAGATTTCGAACATGACTGTTCTGCAGACATCCACCAATCACTGCTGAGTCTCACCGAGACGGCATCTTCATCTTCGCATCCTGAAGAAGGTAATGACCATACACCTGCAGAGTTGTTTCCATCATAGACAGGACACGGGACAGGTGTGTGTGTGTGTGTGTGTGTGTGTGTGTGTGTGTGTGTGATGTCAGGGTTGCTGTGTCAGAAACCATCTGCACACCTGTTGCCGGTTATGAGCAGTGACAGTGAGGTGGAGTGTGATCCAGAGAATGAGGAGGACACTGAAGTTCTGGAAGATGTAGAGGTTCTCCCAATGCCGTGCTCAGGTTCTTATCCACTCACACACACTATTGGTATATTATTTTTCCACAGTTGCAGTGTGTGATGTGTTTATTAAAGGTGAATTTAAACATGTGTTTGTTTAGGAGAGCAGCTGATGCTGGATGATCTGAGTTTTGTGAGTGAGGAGAACACTGAGAGGTGATCAGGTGGCTCCAGACCTGTGTGTGTGTGTGTGTGTGTAAAGTTACATCACCTTGTTTACATGAGGATACAGACATGTGTGGTCTGTACTTCTTTAATCTGATTTAAAGAGTGTATCCCATGGCTTTGTGCAGACTCAGGATAAACCTTTGACGGAGCAGTCTGGTCAAAAATTAAACCATCACTCCCTACTATTTTATTTGAAATATGGTGTCCACCTACCAAACTTTAAGCCACACCCCCTCTCAGGGTCTGATTTAAACTGAATGGAAGTCATGAGAGTTTAATCTGAGGCCAGTAATGTTGCTCCTGAGGACATTCGAGATCTGAGGATTTTGGTACAATCAGTGAAGGCTGCTTTTCTCCTTTCTGTAAACAACTCTCTTTATATATTTTAGTTTATTCTCCAGTCAGAGATTATCCTAATTCCTTGTGATCATTGACCGTGTGAACACTACATGACTCCTTGTGATGGTTTGCAGATTTGTGATGTTCTCTATAGCGCTACGCTTTTATTTCCTCACCACAGAGGAGGATATTTCTTTGTGCACAATTCTGTACCCTCCTCCAGCAGGGGGCGCTTTCCCGAGAGAGCATGTTTCTCACACAGGCATGTACTGTATTGTTATTGTCAGCCTGTTACCATCGTTCAGCACTGTGTCTCTGACTGTAAATAACCCTCACCTGCATCTGTGACTCACCCTCATCACATCACACGTGGGCGGGGCTTATCTGACACTCTGCAGTGCTTCTTTATGAAGGTGCTTAAAAAAATCTTTACCATGATGACATTTTTGTGTAAAATATTGTTACTGATTATCAGTATGTACCTAGTTCCATCTTTCACTCTCCACGAATTCTGTTAATTTACTACTTTTCTTTTTTTGTATTTTTTATGTCTGTACCACGTGCTGTGTTCTTTTCATGTCATAATAAAAAAAAAAGATCTCTCTTGGTGTGTATGTGTGTGTGTGTGTGTGTGTGTGTGTGTGTGTGTGTGTGTGAGACCTTAGAGGTCAACTTAGACTTTAAATGATCAGAAGGTGTTGATTAAATGTTAATATAATTATTTATATTTTTAGAAGACCAGTTTTTAGAACTTAGGGCAGTGGTGGCCTAGTGGTAAATGTGCTGGATCTTGAGTTTGGGGGTTCATGCCGCCCTCACCACAGGTTGTCACTGTGTCCCCCCCAACACCCCAGTGCAGTTAACTGGGCTATCAAAGGCTGGCCACGTCGCTCACTGTCTATGGTGAGAGGTTCATGTAAAAGAACCATTGCTGACTGGTGAGATGGCCAGGGTGTACTCTGCCCTCGTCCGGAGTCAACTGGGATGGGCGTCAGCCTCCCTGCGACCCTAATTACGATTAAGTGGTGACAGAAAATGAACTGAATAACCGGAACTAGGTTTTACTGCATCACCGCAGCATTGGAAAGTTTAAAAGTCTCTCGCAGTGTCTTATCTGAAGTTTTTTTTTCTACACATTTACATTATTCTGTATCTTAGGAGTTATTTTCTTATTAATTATAAATAATAAGGTATCTAGCCTTCTGCTTATGAAAGTTTGGAGTAAACTGGATTATCTTCTCTTTTTAGTGCAGCAAATGAGTTTTATTTTATACTTATACACTTATTACTCCGTGGACGAACACGCACACACACACACACACACACACAGCTGCAGTGCTAGGATTGGAATAAAAGCACTGGAGTTCAACTTGATTGTGTTGTGCTTGCTTATTGTTCTTTATCGTGTTTTGGCTACATTTTTTCCTTCCACATTAAAGATCCTCCTGGATTTCGTGAACTCGTCCTGCAGTACTTTTGCTTGTTTGCATGTAAATTTTCACGACTGTGATGTTAGTGACCTGGGTCTGACCTGAATCTGTGGCCCAGTTGGTGAACAGGGTGATGAGGTTCTGTAGAGTGTCCTGATTACAGCTGCAGTTTTCACTTCTTTCAGATTCTTTCTTTGTGTAAACACATGCGCTTTATGTTTTCGATGAACTTGTGTGTTTCCTGTACATCAGCGGTGATGTAAATGTTGTATGTAATACTAAAAAGAAATAAAAATAAGTCAACGTTTTGTGATTTTTCATTACATTTGATCTGTTTGTGTTTCTTTGAGAGAACGAGATGTGCCAGCTTTAGTCAGATTTGGCTTTGGCTGCGTGTTTGTGGATGGCTGAGCGTTGGCATCATTTTTTGTCCTCAATCACGTCTGCTCTGTGTGTTTCTCCTGTCCTCTGGCCACACATACACAAATAGAGAGAAGGCGGCGTCCTGTCCATCACGATGCTTGCTCATAGCTATTTGTGTTCTTTTCTGTTTTCCTTTTACAAACACCAGCTGTCCTGTCCTTATAGAAACTACACACACAAACACAATTTAAAGTGAAACTCTGGCTTCTGAAATATATCGATTTGTCAGATTTTTCTCCCATTCTTTGAGCATTTTCTTTTGGCAAATCATCTCAGTTTTGTTTATTTAGAATGAACAGTAAATCAGAATACTTTATTGATTCTGGAGGAAATTGCACACAGTTGTTCCATACAAGTACAGTGAGAGAAAGTCTTGAAAAAAATGTAAGTAAATCACACACACACACACACACACACACATATATATATATATATATATATATATATATATATATATATATATATATATGAAGTCTGAAATTAGTAATATCTATATAAACCAGTGCTTCTCAAATAGTAGGGCGCGCCCCCCTTGGGGTGTGATGCCAGGGAGGCGTGGTGTGATGCTGGGGGTGGGGGTGGGGTTGGTGGGAGGTGGGGGGATTGTGTCATCATGGGGAACATGCATTTCTGTAATACAGTACAGTAGTGTATGAGAGTTAAGTGTAATTGCATCTCCACTCCAATAGTTGGCAGTGGCGCTCTCATTGTCGCGCTATGGCGTAGCGATTTTTCGCACGAGCAAACGACATAAAGTGCAGTAAACAACCCTTCAAGAAACAACACGGAAAAATTCTAACAGGAACGAAGAGAAATGTGGTGAGAGATGGCGATATTAAGACATAAATAAGTTGAATGAGTTTAAAAAAGGATGTATTTTTTTAATTTCAGGCACATTGGTGCACTTTAAATATTTTCTTTTACAGATTAAAAACAATTTTAATTAAGTTTTTCTTTCGTGTAAGTTGAACTATATTTCTTTGTTTTTTGTTTGTAATGTTAATAAAGATGCAGTGTTATGCAGAGGTATACTTATTACAATTTTATAGACAAATGATAAAGTGTACAGATAGTCGCTCACCGGGCTGTGTGTATGTGTGTGGGAGGGGGATGTTTTTTTCATCCTCGAGGGGGCGCCTCAGAAAATAATTGAGACGCACTGATATAAACAGATACAGAATGAATCCTGCCAGTGAGTGATATGTACAGTATTATCAATATGATAACCAGGGAATGTGAATGTATAACAGTGGCTGTTGTTGAGATCTGAAAGAATTGTACAGTTTTAATGGCCGCAGGTAGGATTGATTTCCTGTGTCATTTCAGTGGTGCACTGAGGTGATATCAGTCTCTCACTGAACCAGCTCCTGTGACTGATCAGCAGGTTGGGAAGCGGGTAGAAAGTATTGTTCAATATTGTCTTTATTTGGAAGAACATTCGCCTCTCTGACACTAACATCAGAACGCCCAGCTTCATCCCCACAACGTTACAGGCCTTGTGTATCAGTTGTTTTGTCTGTTTGCGTATTTGACCCTCAGCCTGCTGCCCCAGCATGCAACAGCATAGAGGACAGCGCTGGACACAACAGACTCACAGAATATCCTGAGTTTGTGTCCGACAGATGTTTAATGACCTTAACCTCAAAAAATAGAGGTGGCTCTGGCCCTTCTTGTAAAGTGCGGTAGTGTTCTTATCCCAGTCCAATTTATTATTTTGAACTCCAAGGTATTTTTTTTTTTATCCACCATCATTTCCACATTGTCACCCTGGACGGAAACAGGGGTCGTGGATGTCCTGGATCTGCTAAAAATCCATAATCAGTTCTTTGGTCTTTGTCACATTAAGCTGCAGATGATTCTGCTCACATCATGTGATGAAGGCATCAACAGCAGCCTGATATTCTGTGTCCTCACCACCACTGATACATCCAGCTACAGCAGAGTAAAAAGGGTTGTGACAGGAAGGGCATCCGACATAAAAACCTCTGCCAAATCAAACGTGCGAATCAGATGATTCGCTGTGGCGACTCCCGAGTAAAAGGGAAAAAGCCGAAAGGACGACAGACTCACTACTGTGCATGTTTTTGGACTGTGGGATGAAACCGGAGTACCTGGAATCCCACTCAAGCAGGCTGGCGGACCCTTGAGCTGGGAATCGAACCTAGGCGTTCTTGCTGTCAGGCGGACGACTTGAATTCTGTCTCTGAAATGTTTACAGAATGTAATTCATCGTCGTGGTCCTTGTTTGTTTGTTTGTTAAATCTGTGTTGGTGTCGGGATTTTCAGCGTGGTCCTGGAGAAAGGTTTCACTTAATCGATGCTCAACTCCGTAAATCATATTAAATCTACTTTGCGTATTAATTACATCATTGATCATGTGCATCATGGACACATTTAGTAGTGAAAATTCTTATTTCTACACATAGTTGGCAGATAATTTGCTCCACCCACAGGGGATTCTGTGCTCGCTGCGTATGTTTGGATCGTTCAGACGTGTAGGAGTCTCGAGGAGTAGCACGTGTCTTCGAACCGAGTTCAGTTCTTTCAGCTGTGGATGTCCTGCCTCAGATGAGAGGAAGGCGCCTCCCCACTGTGTGCGTGTGTGTGTGCGTGTGTGTGTGTGTGTGTGTGTGTGTGTGTGTGTGTTTGAATAAAATGCACTTTAGTGGGTCTCTAAAGCACTTACGCCTCACAAATATTTCCATTAATAACTCAGGAGCACTGAAAGTTTTATGTAACCTTGAGAGCGTCTCGACTACACGGCTCGCTGTACCATCCCCTCTGCGTGGGTGCACGTGACCACTCCCCCCCCCCTCCATTACAAAAGGGACAAACGTGGAAAATAATGTTGCAAACATCACATCTAAAACTTTTACATGAATTTTCGTGCTAAGCTGAGTACTGAATTATGTAAAGTTTATGAAAATAGGAACTTCGTTTGAGCCGAATTTCCACTTTTCCGTAGGATTTGCACCCGTTTTCTGTGTAAAAATGCCGAAGTTCTTTGGTAGACTGTGTTCTGCGCCTTTACGCCAATATTATTGCATGCCATGTTCCAGTGAAATGGGGGTAGAAGGTTGGGGGTTCAAGCCAGGTTGTCACTCCCCCCCCCACCCCCCCACCCCCCGTGCAGCTAACTAGGTTATCAAAGGCCGGCCATGTCTCTCACTGTCTATGGTGTGAGGTTCATGTAAAAGAACTGTTGCTGACTTTTGGCAAGAGTAGCTGCATAGCCGTCAGCGTGTTTCTACCCTGTGATGGGCGGTGAGCTGTCCAGGAGGGATTCTGCCCTCGCTAAGAGAGAGTGGATACATTCAAGGGCCAGTGATGCCAGAAGCATGTCAACACACCAGTAACCAGTATTTATTCCAAATTATTTGGACTTCAGATTCTGTAGACATTCCTGCGCTGGAGAATTGTTTCGAAAAACGTTTCTAATTTCCAAGTTAACAAAGTCATGTTTGGCAATGGAACGCCACCCCCTGTGAATCAACTCCACGTGCCTGAGCTGGAGAAAGTCTTGACGGCAGACTCCGTCATAAATGTGGTGTGGCGGCAGTGTGGTGGCGTCAGTTCTATAGAATGGGGTGAAGGGGAGTGTGCAGCCCATTATCTCTCCAGTCGATGGTTGTGTTTAATATTTGTGTTCATCATCATGGTGACACGGTGGTGTTACTCTCTCGGTGGAATGTGTGCTGTTGGAATATGTTCAGTTCAGTTCATTTTCTGTACCCACTTAATCCTAATTTGGGTCGCGGGGAGGCTGGTGCCCATCCCAGCCAACTTCGGGCGAGGGCAGAGTACACCCTGGACAGCTCGCCAGGGCGGAAACACGCTGACGGCTTTGCAGCTACTCTTGTCGAAAATCAGCAATGGTTCTTTTACATGCCTCACACCATAGACAGTGAGAGACATGGCCGACCTTTGATAACCCAGTTAGCTCCACTGGGGGGGACAGTGACAACCTTGTGCAGAGTGGGACTTGAACCCCCAACCTTTGGATCAGCGATCCAGCGCCCTATACCACTAGACCACCACTGCCCCTTGTTGGAATATGTTACGTATGGAATTTAGAAGATGGAAATTGCCCTGTGAAACCCGCAAAACATGACAGACCACAAAAAGCTATATACAATTTAATAGTATCAACAAAGTAAGACGAAATAATAACTTGCATCATGGAGGTAAACAAAATACAAATTAAACAAGGGTCCCAAAACAAAGATGGTTATCAAGCATCTGCAGCATGGCCAATTTAGAGGCGGTGCGAATGATGGCGAGGAAAGGCTTGGAATCCAGAGTGAGAAAGAAACAAATTATTAAAATCCTCGCGTTGGCTGTGGGTGAACGTGGATGATGGACTTTGGTGATGAAGTCCCGAACAACGAAACTTGGGTGAAGCGCGTTCCCTGATCTGCCTTGGCTGACTCGCTTTAGCTGACTTGATCCGCCGCGATGAGTTTCCTTAGATGATCTGTGCAAAGGGACCCCTTAGGTGATCTGTCCCAGCTGGTCGGCAACGGGTCCTAATATAACCTCCCCAAAGTTCGGGAAGATTCCATTCTAGAATTTTCTAAACCACCTGACCTGCCACAGGGCGCATGCGCAACTCGGTCCATCTCGTAGTTTCTCTAATGGAAAGTTCCAGACCCAAAAACGGCAGAGTCATACCATGCGCTACCATTTACCGCACTTTAACTGAATATAAGTACACTCAATGTTTATGCATTCATTATACAGTGATACCTCAGCTCACGAACATAATTGGTTCCCAGAAAGTGTGTGTGAGGCGAAAAGTTCGTCTTCCGAACATTTATTTCCCATAAGAAACCATTAAAATGAGAATAATCCGTTCCCAGGTCCCCATAAAACATAATTTTCTACTAAATAAGCCTTAAAACTACACAAAAATATACCTTATTTTATGTATAATAAATGTGCTATTGTATTGTAATTAAAGAAATAAACTGTACTGTATAATAAAGTGGTTTTATTTACCTTTGTGATGGTAGTTGATGGCTTGATGGAATGGAGTGGGAGGAGGAGGGAGGGAGGGACTTACTGTTTGGAAGGAGTGTTTGGAAACGCCTACTGTTTGGAAACATCCTTAGCCACACACGCACCCTTAATAGCTTCCTTGTTCTTAAGGATGGGAGCAATGGTAGACTTAGCGTACTGGTACTGGGACGCTGAGTCACACAAACGCACACCTCGTTCGTGTTTTTCAATGATCTCCGCCTGTGGTGGGGTCTTTTTCGGTCCCATAATAGCAAAAGTACACTCAATATGGTCCAAAATGTCTAGCAAACACAAACCACTTCCGCACTCAAAGAAAGGGGGTGACGAACTGTGATGCCGTGAGTGTGCGTCAGCTTCTCGTGGCCGGCACCGTGGCGCTGTTCGACCGCGTGGTTTGATTCGTCCGCCGAAAACTAGTTCGTCAGCAGAGACTATATGCTCGCAAATTTAATGTTCTTGAGGCGAAAAGTTCATGAGCTTAAGCGTTCGTCAGCTGAGGTTTTACTGTGTATATATATATGTGTGTGTGTGTGTGTGTGTGTGTGTGTGTGTTACCCTTGTGTTCAGACGTCGTCTCTGTGATCTTTGTGTTTACACTGTTTTGCGGACTTTTGTAACCCTAAGCAAATCTGGTTGGTCAGAAGTGTAAGCCTACTAGCATGGGTGCAAGTCTCATACACAGAGATGAATTAACTATCTGCTCAGATCGGCACAATCTACCATGCATACTCAGTTAAGCAAAGAGAGTTGTAATGTGAATGAAAACCGAATGCACAAATTACAGAACAATTACAGATATTTATTATCTTTTAGCAGGATCCTAAGAGTGTATACTTATTTTTATATTAATATTCATTAGGATTTGTACTTGTTCTTTGTATGCATCTCTTCAATAAAGTTTACTTACTTACTTACACAAATGAAAAAACTCTCCGCTTTACTGGGATTCACGTGCAGGCTGTTCTAAACGAATTCAATGGCAACTTTGTGCACTTGAAAGACCGGAAGTATGTAAAACCACAGCAAGTACACCACTTTCGCAAGTACACCACTTTCGGTATTGAGCGCTTCACATATTGTAAGCGTTGATAGGCTGTTTTAAGCTTCATGTAAAGTAACTCGGTATAAATAAGTGACTTATTTGAAATTAATGTTATTATTTTACAATGTTATGTTTATAATAATTGATTTAGGGGTGTTTTATGAGATACGGTAATGGTATTATGGATGTATAGTACAGTATGAGCGCCATACATCACACGTCATACGTCACTGTAACAACTTACGTTCACTTTCAACTTGCGTTCGGCCGTCCGCAACCAATTAAAAACGTAAGTCGGGGAGCGTCTGAAAATATAAATACAGTAAAACCTCCGCTGGCGAACGCTTAAGCTCACGAACTTTTCCCCTCAAGAACATTAAATTTGCGAGCATATTGTCTCTGCTGACGAACTAGTTTTCGGCGGACGAATCAAACCACGCGGTCGAACAGCGCCACGATGGCGGCCATGAGAAGCTGACGCACGCTCACGGCGTCACAGTTCGTCACCCCCTTTCTTTGAATGCGGAAGTGGTTTGTGTTTGCTAGACATTTTGAACCATATTGAGTGTACTTTTGCTATTATGGGACCGAAAAAGACCCCACCACAGGCGGAGATCATTGAAAAACACGAACGAGGTGTGCGTTTGTGTGACTCAGCGTCCCAGTACCAGTACGCTAAGTCTACCATTGCTACCATCCTTAAGAACAAGGAAGCTATTAAGGGTGTGTGTGTGGCTAAGGGTGTTTCCAAACAGTAGGCGTTTCCAAACACTCCTTCCAAACAGTAAGTCCCTCCCTCCCTCCTCCTCCCACTCCATTCCATCAAGCCATCATTTAATGGTTCTTTTACATGCCTCTCACCATAGACAGTGAGAGACATGGCCCGCCTTTGATAACCCAGTTAGCTGCACTGGGGGATATGTGTATATATGTATATATATATATATGTATGTGTGTGTGTGTGTGTGTGTATATATATATATATATATATATATATATATATATTACACACACACTTCTAAACTCAAAATTTGACTTTTTTTGGGAAAAAAAAACAACGAAAACAGATGAACATAAGTCGGGGAGCGTCTGTACATTTATACACTTACATGCACATAACAAATATTTCCCAGATATCAGTGGTGCATTAATAAACTCTGGAGCTGTATGATTATGTAAAATATAATCGGAGTAATTAGTTTATAAACTTTTCAGTGCTGCAGTTTCAATTTAGACAGTTTTAAACTGAGTGTTGTGAAGTGTAGAGCAAAAAACCACTCATGTAACGGAATTTTAATCTGTGTGTGTGTGTGTGTGTGTGTGTGTGAGAGAGATATAGATTAAAATTGTGGTTTGAGAAAAAGGCAGCAGGTTTAATTAAGTCGTCCTGCTGCATCACCAGGGTATGACACACATGTATTATGACACACACACTCACACACACACACACACACACACACACACACACACTGTAATTAAATGACACACACACACCTGTACACCCAACAGTTTTCTGTGTGTAAGGAAATTAACACCGGTTTGTAAACACTCCACAGGGTCACACTCATCAAGTGATAGAGTAATGAGTGCTGTGTGTGTGTGTGTGTGTGTGTGTGTGGTGTTTTCCTTTCGGCTGTTCCCTTCAGGGGTTGCCACAGCGAATCATCTGCCTCCATTTTCATGGAAGTCATATTATCAACTGTAATAATGTCTCCTGAAGATGATGAATGATTTCTACTGACTGTGGTCTCTGTTGTGGTCCGTATGATTAAGATTACTGCGCTGATGTAATAGAAACATGTTGTGGATGATGGACAGGCCGGAATGTGTTAAACTCCTGGAACACGGTGCGATCCGAGGATTCAATGGTTTAAAGCAGTGGTCCCCAACCTTTTTATCACCGCGGTCCAGTCAATGCTTGACAATTTTACCACGGACCGGGGGGGGCATCGGTTGTTTTATTATTATTATTAATAATGAACACTCACTCCATGAATGTTATTTTTCAACAGTTAAATAAAGTTGGTTGGAGCTCAAACTCTTGAACTCTTACTACTTCTTTTTCAAAAAAAAAAAAAAGACAGACGATGATGCACCAGCTGAGAGAATGAAGGCTCAGGCTCAGTCTCACCAAAAATCCCCGCTAATGTTTAAAACATGTCCAACATGCCTCTGTTCACACGCCGTCCCCTGGGTGTTACATGACATGTAACCGAGAGAATCTGGTCATTTTTCAAAATTAAAAGATCATTCAGACTCGGATAATAAATAAAAATGAAATAATTAATTATTTTTTGTGTGGCCTGGTACCAATTTATCCATGGACCGGAGGTTTGGGACCACTGGTTTAAAGGGTTCATGGGAAGGCATGTGAATTCATGGGTTGATGTAGACTCTTCTTCTTCTTTTTCCTTTTTCAGGGATCGCCACAGAGAATCATCTGATTGGCATGTTTTGATTTGGCGTAGGTTTTTACGTCGGATGCCCTTCCTGACACACCCTTTTAGCGAGGGACAGAATCACGCTGACGGCTTTGCAGCTCCTCTTTACGAAAGTCAGCAATGTTTTTATTTTTTTTATTTTTTATGAACCTCTCACCATAGACAGAGACATGGCCGGCCTTTGATAACCCAGTTAGCTGGGGTGGGTGGGCAGTGACAACCTTGTGGAGAGTGGGACTCGAACCCCCAACCCTAGGATTAGTGATCCAGCACCCTTTACCACCAGGCCACCACTGCCCCGTGTGCTGATGTGGAGTAATCACGCTGTTTTACAGATCATTTCTACACAAGGGTTGTGGTGTTGAGTGTTCCGATTGCTGTCGTTGCTTCATATTGTCCCGGATCCGCAGTGGTCCGCTTTCCACACTGAGCACTCGAGGGAAGGAAGCGTCCCTCTGCAGGAAGTAAAGCGAGTTTGGAACACTCTTCTCCTCCATCAGGCTTTTACTGCAGGTTAGTGCTGATGATGATAACATGAATTACAGTACAGTATTATCATTTGTTTTCTGAACCGCTTAATCCTAATTAGGGTCACAGGGAGGCTGGTGCCCATCTCAGCCAACTCGGGGCGAGGGCAGGGTACACCCTGGACAGCTCGTCAGGAAATTGCAGGGCCAACATTCACACGCCGACACGGGGAGAGAATGCAAACTCCGCCCTGAAACACCCAAGCTGGGAATCGAACCCAGAACCATTTTGCTCTGAGGTGGGCATTCTGAACACTACGCCACCATGCAGACTATTACAATACAAATAATACTTATTATATTAACATTAATAATAGTAATCATAATAATAATATTGTGAAATGGTCATTTGTCATATTTTGGGTATTTAAATTTTTTTGCATTATTTTTTTTCCTTAATTTATTTTAAAATCTCTTTTGAATAATTAAAATCAGATTTTGTAGTTTTCATTTTTACATTTTTCTGTTTGAGGGTTAAATATTTTCATTTTATTTTCGTATCATTTTTAAATTGTGGTGCTGCAGGGAAGATCATGAATAAATCCCAACTGTAGCTGTGTGTGTGTGTGTGTGTGTGTGCGTGCGTGCGTGTGTGTGCGTGTGTATACATGATTACTTGGGTGTATTTTTCCTCGAGGAAAATATTCCATTATCTTTTCCTTAATGATAATTGTGTGTTGTGTGTTTTCAGATGACGAGTCTGAAGGTTATGTGATGCGTCCTCCAGTCATTTTCAGATCGGATCTCTGTCCTGCTGAGGAGCCGGTGGCGGCCTGCTCAGTGCAAATGCAGGAAAACCTGATGCAAGGTTGTCTCTTTCCTTTTCATGTACATGCAAACTGATTGATTCCCAAGTGCGAGTTGCTGAGTGACGTCCCAACGCTCTGAGTCTTTTCTGGCATTAATAGTGCAAGCTTTATACTTGGAAAAAATCCAACAAAAAAATCGAACTGTTTCAATTTTCAAAAAAAAAAAAAAAATACCTGTTGACTGTAATTTTCTCAAAAGCTGGGTCATCGCTCATGATGTGCCTGCATCTCAAAAACTCATAAAGGTAATTACAATTTGGTTATTTTTTGTGTGTCTTCTTCAGAAGGATCTCTGATGACAAATAGAATACACAGCGATCCCTCGCTACTTCGTGCTTCAGTTTCTGTGGCTTAAGTGTATCGTGGGGCTTATTCATCGAGAAATAGAAAAAAATAAGGAAATTGAGGAAAAATAGGGGAAAGTTTCAGGAAAATGCCACAAAACAAGGCCAATTATGCAAACAACAACAACAACAACAACAAAACAACCCAAAACCCCCCAACGAAACTACTTACATTTTTATGCGTGATGCGCATCTGCGTGTGTATTTATATTTTATTTACATCTTGTGCATTATTTTTGAATGTTTAATTATTATTATAAGCATTTTTAGCATTTAATATGTATTTATTAATATTATATACACAAATACATGTACGTATACGTCAGTCAGGGGGTCGATCCTACTTGGCGGAAATCGGCTGTCGCATGCGGGTGGTTTCCTCGGTCCTCATTAACCGCGGAAAGTGAGGGAACCCTGTATTGATCTTATTTTTTTCAATTTTGATCCTTATCCATGATTTTCACATAAAATAAGAATACTTTTTTTTTTTTTTTTAAACAGTTCCACGAGTGTATTGCAGTGTGTTGTGTAATCATAATGTGGTCGTTACTTATAAATATAAACTAAAGGTGCATTAAATTATTTATTTAGTTTATAGGGTATTTGTGGTATGTGATCAGTTGATTGATTTTGAGTCGAGGCAGTTGAGGATGAAGAAGCCTTGTTCTCAAATTCAGAGACTAACGAGTGATTAGGAGGGAAATATAAATAATTACAAATTAATTAATTCCTTTCCCGATTTGGCGAGGGCAGAGTACACCCTGGACAGCTCGCCAGGCCATCGCAGGGCAGAAACATGCTGACGGCTATGCAGCTACTCTTGTCGAAAGTCAGCAACGGCTCTTTTACACCTCGCAGCACAGATGGTGAGCGACACGGCCGGCCTTCGATAGCCCAGTTAGCTGCACCGGGGGACTTATTAATTATAATATGTAAATCAATAAATTAATCTGTAAATTCTAATCCTCCGCATCGGATTATCTCCTTATTGTCATCATGAGTCGGGTTTAAATCTCGCTTTGGTCTCAGATCCTGAACGTGATCTTTGTCGTTTATATTTTCAGTACAAATTCACACGCAAGCGACCCACTTCTTATACTCTTTATACATGATATTCACCAGATATACATATTTATAATAAATACTACATGAGCACAGAAAACACTCTCTCACACACAAACGTCACTATTTACTGTAAGATAATCTGGACGATGATGGATGGGGTGACTCCCGGGCGCAGGCCACTGAGGTTCCTCGAGGACCCGATGCTCGATTATGGCAGTCGGATCAGACGGCGATGCGGCAGAATTCCATCACCAGGAGACACGAGAGGGTGTGATGCGTCGAGTTCGTCATCCAGTACCCCAGTGGGAGATGGAACACACAACCTTCTGAGAGGTGTGATGAGTGTGAGGGCAAGGTGTCGTGTGTTTGTGTTCTAAAAACGGTCTTTTTTTTTAAATTTTTTTTTTAAACTACAGAGTCTGTAAGAGTCCGTTCCAAAAGTTTGTCTCAAAAGCGGTCCGCACCTTGCACATTCCCACGCCGACAGCAGGACCTCTGTAGATGTTTGAGCGGAACGTTCCTGACATTCTCATGTGTGTTCACACAGCCCGTTAGAATTTTTTTCCCATCCACTTCATGTTTTCCCGTCACCATCCTTCTGCTAAATATTCGGGGGTGGCGTCTAGGGCGGAGTTACACCAGAGCTTGATGGTGACTCTCTTGAGTAGCGTTCTGGTTAAACTCGGTCACTCGGACTGTAGAAATAAGAAAAGACTGGCGCGAGGTGTCACTTGGAGAATGTATCGCTCATCCTTGTGGTTTCCATCCATCACATGGATAACATGCTTTGGGCTTCTTTTTTTTTTTTGGATTGCACTACTCTTTGAAAACCCGCGCACTCCGTTTTGTAGAGCAGAACCAAACAGTGGATTGTACGTCAGCCAGAGTCTCAGATACAAAATAAACCCAAACCTTGAGGTTTCATCCCAGTCTTATTATATCCATCAGTTTCCAGCTCAGAAACACTGACGTGCGCAGTACGTCACGATGATGTAATAGTAACTGCACTGCTGCTGCCGCCGCCGCCCCCACTAAGGTGCTACACATTCAGATGATTCGCTGCTCTGCAGGTTCGCTCTGGGCCACGCCATGGTGATGACAGCACTTCCTGTCATGTCCGAGAGCGTTCATGTAACTTTTAGTACTTGTAGCTCGTTCATCCTAAGAGCTCCGGCGTGAAAATAAAGCAGCAACTCGCACAGTTGAACGCATCTCGGCTTTCAGAGTAAAGATATTCAGAGTCTGACTGAACGGCTGCTGTACCAGGATCCAGTGATGAGCAGTGCGGGAGAAACGTTACTCTGCAGTGCTGACAATCTCATGGCTTCAGCAGGTTCATTATTGCTTACAGGAAGTAAAAGCAGAGGTGATCACACGAGGCAGGCTGGGGGTAAGAAGTGAGATGGGTAGGAACATGCGGTCAGTGTGAAGCGACGAGGCTTAGGATACCTGAACATGGCGGAGGAAGCTGTCAGCCACTTTGCGCGAGTGGTTTCATGGCACATCCTCCTTTTCGAATCGTTTCAAGTAGTGGTTTATAATTCGCTGTAGAGAGACGACATCATGGCTGAAGAGTTATTACGCAACTCTGTGTGTGTGATTGAGATTTAACTATCACATTAATAAGACAATCATACATACAACCACGCCCACAAAAATACATATATACATGTTTTACTACAATTCCATTGAATATATTTGTGCCCCTTGAGCATTAAATTGGGGAAAGAGGGAGACTGTTAACACTTGTACACTTCAGGACGAGACGCAGAACCTCAGTGCGCCATTTTCACTCAAACGCATCGCTCCAGCGTGACGACCTCGTCCTTTTGCTCAGGCTCACTTTACTTCGGTAATAAACAGTGAGGTGTGCAAGTCATGTGATTGGTGTTTCAGTATGAAAATAGTGCTGCGTGTTCCGCCCCGTCATGAAGAACCGTGTGTGAGGAGGATTGATGGATGTTCCGCTTCCGAAGGAACGGAGCTGATGAGCGCGAGGGTTTCACGCCGGCTTCCGCTTCTCACGTAGGAAGGAAACGCATGACTTCCTGTTGGCACGCATCTCGGTCATGGGTTATGTGTGTGTTTCTGTGATGAGATGAAGATATAATATCGCACATAAATCTTTATTGTTAAATCACTTGTGTATAAACGCTTCCTTCCACCTGTAGGTGGAGCAGCTGAACAGCTCCGACTTGTGTTAGCTGCGTGCGCGTGTGGGAGGGGTATATTCACAGGTAACATGTACACACCTCTTTTTTACCCACAACGCAGATGGTTCCTGTCGATATCATGTTTATATGTTTATGCTCACAGCCTTCTCGCTCACACGCACAACGCTGTACGGTCTGTCTGGAGGCTGGATGCCACAGGAAACACACCAAACATCGCTGTGGCTGTAATTCTGATGTTTAAAATGATCAGGATCGGGTTTTAAATAGAAATTAGTTTTACCAATTTCATGTTTACGGTCTAAATGTTAAACACGTTAAGCATGTGCCATTATTATTATTATTTTTTTAGAAACCGGGCAGAAACAACAGGGGAGGTGGAATCGCATATGATGAGAAACCAAATAAAGTATCAGAGCCTTTAAACTAAAAACAAAGAATAAAACAACTCAAAGTCTAACAGTTCGATAGCGGGGAAGATAATTCTTCACACTGATCGAACTCCACAGGGGTGTGTGTGTGTGTGTGTGAGTGTGAGAAGGGGTTATGTGAGGGGTGGGGTTTAGATGCCATATTCATGTGTTAAGCGTGGGAGGGCGACTCCTGGCCGTGTTTTGGCATAACGCAGCGGCTCGGGCACTTGAGGCCGGGAGCTCAGGATATGGCGGCACTCGCCCCTCTTACGGAGGCGCCGCTTTTCCTCCGTCCTACGCTCCAGCTCTTCGTCCAGCCTCCTCTTTTTTCGTCCCTGCTGAGGGAACAGGGTCGCCGCTTCCACCCAGCATCCACTACTGGACAGAATCGGAGGTCTGGGACACAGCCGACGCTGACCACCTCGAGCTCCTCCTCCTCCTCCTCCTCCCCCTCCTCCCAGCCCCGGGACTGATGTGCTGGGAGTGGGACAGAGGCAGCCGCCAGTTGTGAGAAGGGGGTCGGGTCCCATAATGCTGAGACTCGTCCTGTCCGTGAAGGAGTCGGTGCGCTCTTCGTAAGCCAGATCAGCGGGAGCTGAGCATTGCTGCAGGGGCCAGCCACTCCGTACTTTTCCTCCGTTCTCCCCACCGCCATCCTGACACATCAACTCCCCTTGCATCGCCTCAACATCCTCCTCTTCATCCTCCTCTTCTTCCTCCTCTACTTCCTCCTCCTCCTCAGCCTCCACTTCTTCCTGCTGATCGTCACTTGGGGCCGGAGCCCGTGGATCCCTGAGGAACACCACGATGACCGTGATGTTATCACTTGAGCCAGCATCCCGTGCTGAGGCCACAAGTTTGTGCGCCACCATGGCTGTGTCACCGTTATTCTCCTGCAAATGATCAGAGACGACGCGCACCGCCTCCTCCGGACACACGGTGTCATAAAAACCATCGCACGCCAGGATCAGGTAATCCTCAGAGCCATCGAGAGGAAACAGGGCGTGGTCAGCATCACCGCAGATGTACGGTTTGTGTTCTGAGTCTCCTACACATGCCGAAGCAGAGACGAAAACATCAAAACATGATTAGCTTGCAGAATTATTAGAGACATGCGAATGGTGATTAATCATCCAGTGAATATTTTAAATCTATTCAACATACTCCTGGTATACTGTAGTTCTTTATTCCTCTTCATTCACTCATCTAATGATGTTTTCAGTAAATATAGTGTAATGGGAGGAGTCTACAGTGTCAGCATGAGACACTTAACAGCGAGAGAATGAAGAGAGCCATTTGAGGGAATGAGTGTTTATTACTGCTATGACATTTAGGACTAATTTAATCCTCAGGTTTATACAAACATCCCTCATCCACCTCTTCTTTATTCTCCTGGAAATTAGTGAGTCATGTGATCAAGATGTAAACTGCTTAGCTCTAGTTTTACCTCCGACTTAGTGCTGAGACCGGAGACTCCTTCCATACATATTACATTCCTGAGAGTAACCGTTACAGAAGCACAGCATGTATTACAGGTTACATACCAATAGCTCTCGACACAGACAAGCTGCCATTCACTCGCCATGTCCCGAACCATATCACACACCCACCTAGGGCCTCGATCCTCCGCTTTTCATCCTAAATACACACACACACGTGCGTCAGAAAATCGGTCTGTCCTGAGAGCCGAGATTTCTGCAGTCCACTTCACAGAGCCGCGGTTCGAATGATCGATACAGACAGGGATAGAGATTGTACACATTTATTTTAAGAATGTATCACAAGTGAATGGTGCAATCTGATTGGCTCAATATCTCAGGATAATAGGTGTCTGGTAGCAGTTCAGTGGTTAAGGTTCGGAGTTACTGAGCAGAAGGTTGAGGGTTCAAGTCTCAGTACCACTGAGCTACCACTGTTGGGTAACCGTGTGAGAGTGAGGAGCGGTAAGTTGAACAAAGGTATGAGTGTGTGTGTGTGTGTGTGTGTGTTCGGAGGCGGAGCGAGGCGAGTATTAGTCGTGGTGAATTAATTACCTCTCGGTCTGGTTTGTGTGGTTTCATCAGCTCCACTACTTGTCCTTTTCTCACCAGCATGGCCTGAGAGTCTCCGAGCCAGGCAACATACAGAGTTTGGCCTCGTAGGAAGGTCACGACCCCAGTGGTGCCACACCGCAAATTCTAACACACAGAGGAGAGACACAGAGAAAAGGGGGGGGATTCAGAGCAAAAGGAATCAGACCACAGTTGAATAAAGTTGAGGATCCTTGGAGAGAGATACAGTAGAACCTTGGTGGTCGAACGACTTCTTAGTCGAACAAATCTGAGTTCAACACATGAGGAAAATCTGCCTTGGTATTCGAACAAATGACCAGAGTTTGAACAGACAGAGCAGCGCGTGTTTAACACTGCTGAGTGTACAATACTCAAACAGCCATTGAGCGAGTGTCTCGTACTGCGTATCGTATTTATTCATTACATTACGGCTACTTTAACCCTGAACCTTGTGTCCTGAGAACATGAAAAAAATCAACTGCGATCAAGAGACAGAATGGAAAAACCGCCACGGCCCCTCAAAGCAAATCGCAACCAGAAAGGTATGTACTGTAAACAAACAGTGCATAAATAGGTGAATTATTACATTCTATTACGTTTTACTCGACAGGTTAACAACGACCGCCATCAGTGCTATTAACCAACAGGGTGCTGGTGGAAACTGGGATACTGTTGATCAAAGGAGAGGTGGGAGGCATGTCGGCAGGCAGAGAGAGAAGAGGACAGGCAAGAGTCTAGGACTGAGAGTACGGACTTTGAATGTTGGAACTATGACAGGAAAAGGTAGCGAGCTAGCTGACATGATGCAGAGGAGGAAGGTGGACATACTGTGTGTTCAGGTGGAAAGGTAGCAAGGCTAGAAGCTTAGGAGCAGGATTTAAGCCGTTTTATCGTGGTGTGGATGGGAAGAGAAATGGAGTCGGAGTCATCTTGAAGGAGGAGTTTGTCAGGAATGTTCTAGAAGTGAAAAGAGTGTCAGACAGAGTGATGAGTCTCAAGTTAGAAATTGAAGACGTGATGGTCAATGTTGTTAGTGCTTATGCCCCACAGGCAGGATGTGAGCTAGAAGAGAAGGAGAGATTCTGGAGCGAGTTAGATGAAGTGATGCAGAGTACCCCAGAGGTGAAAGAGTGGTCATTGAGGCAGACTTCAATGGACAAGTTGGTGCAGGCAACAGAGGGGACGAGGAAGTGATGGGCAGGTTTGGTATCCAGGACAGGAACACAGAAGAACAGATGCTGATAGATTTTGCAAAAAGGATGGAAATGGCTGTGGTGAATACTTTCTTCCAGAAGAGACAGGAGCATAGGGTGACTTAAAAGCGGAGGTAGGAGCACACAGGTAGACTACATCTTGTGTAGACAATGTAATTTGAAGGAAGTCAGTGACTGCAAAGTAGTAGTGGGTGAGAGTGTTGCCAGACAGCATAGGATGGTGGTGTGCAAGATGACTCTGATAGTGAGGAAGGTGAAAAAGGAAAAGGCAGGGCAGAACAAAGTGGTGGAAGCTGAAAAAGGAACAGCGTCGTGTTGTCTTCGAGGAGGAGTTGAAACAGGCTTTGGGTGGTCAGGAAGTGCTACCGGATGACTGGACAACTACAGCTAATGTAATCAGGGACACAGGTAGGAGAGTAGTTGGTGTGTCTTCTGGAAGGAAAGTAGATAAGGAGACTTGGTGGTGGAATGAGGAAGTGTAGGAGTGTGTACAAAGGAAGAGGTGGGACATTGAGAGGACCGAAGAGAGTAAACAGCAGTACAGGGAGACACAGTGTAAGGCGAAGGTAGCGGTGTCAAAGGCCAAACAGAGGGCGTATGATGACTTGTATGCTAGGTTGGACTGTAAGGAGGGAGAAAATGGAGATGGGAAGGACGTTCAGCAAGTTAGAGTGATATGTATTGACTAATGACAATTGTGCTGGGAAGATGGAAAGAGTACTTTGAAGAGCTGATGAATGAGGAAAATGAGAGAGAGAACAAAGAGTAGAAGAGGTGACCGTTGAGGACCAGGAAGTAGCAAAAATTAGTAAGGGTGAAGTGAGGAGGGTATTGAAGAGGATGAAGAGTGGAAAGGCAGTTGGTCCTGATGACATACAGGTGGAGGTATGGAAGTGTCTAGGAGAGATAGCAGTAGATTTCCTGACAAGAACATTCAACAAGGTCTTAGAGAGCGAGAGGATGCCAGAGGAATGGAGAAGTGTGCTGGTGCCATTTTTAAGAACAAGGGAGACGTGCAGAGTTGTGGCAACTACAGAGGGATAAAGCCATATGATGAAGTTATGGGAAAGAATAGCGGAAGCGAGACTAAGGTTGCCATTTGTGAACAACAGTTTGGTTTCATGCCAAGAAAGAGCACCACAGATGCAGTGTTTGCTTTGAGGATGTTAATAGAGAAGGTCAGAGGGAGCTGCATTGTGCCTTTGTGGATCTGGAGAAAGCATATGACGGTGCCGAGAGAGGAACTGTGGTATTGCACGAGGAAGTCTGGAGTGGCAGAGAAGTATGTTAGAGTGGTGCAGGACATGTATGAGGTGTGCTGTCGGCAGGACAGAAGAGTTCAAGGTGGAAGTGGGACTGCATCAAGGGTCAGCTCTGAGCCCTGTCTTGTTTGCTATGGTAATGGACAGGCTGACAGACGAGGTTAGACAAGAATCTCAGTGGACTATGTTCTCTGCTCTCACTACAGATCACAATGTCATCTGCAAACAAGTGCAGGGAAATCTAGAGAAGTGGAGGTATGCCCTGGAAAGGAGAGGAATGAAGGTTAGCCTCAGTAAGACAGAATACATGTGTGTGAACGACAAGGACCCAAGAGGAACGGTGAGGTTACAGGGAGCAGAGATAAAGAAGGTGGAGGATTTTAAGTACTTGGCATCAACAGTCCAGAGCAATGGAGAGTGTGGAAAAGAGGTGAAGAAGCATGTCAGGCAGGTTGGAATGGTTGGAAAAAAGTGCCCAAGTGTGATAGGAAGGTATCGGCAAGAATGAAAGGAAAAGTGTGCAAGACTGTGAGGCCAGCGCTGTTGTATGGTTTAGAAACAGTGATGCTGAGGAAAAGACAGGAGGCAGAGCTGGAGGTAGCAGAGATGAAAATGTTCAGGTTCTCTTTGGGATGAACATGATCAGGAATGAGTACATCAGAGGGACAGTCCATGTAAGATGTTTTGGAGACAAAGTCAGAGAGGCTAGATCGAGATGGTTTTGACATGTACAGAGGAGGGATAGTGATTATATTGATAGTAGGATGCTGAGGTTGGAATTGCCAGGCAAAAGGCCTAGAGGAAGACCAAAGAGGAGATTTACGGATGCGGTGAAGGAGGACATGAAGGCAGTTGGTGTGAGAAAATGCAGAGGACAGGGTGAGATGAAAGCAAATGATTCGCTGTGGCGACCCCTGAAGGGAGCAGCTGAAAGGAAAAAAGAAATACACATATACGTCAGTCGGGGCGTGTGTGTGTGAGATCCTACTTCGCAGAATTCGGTGGTTGCATGGGGATAATGGTTCCAATTAACCGCGGAAAGTGAGGGATCCCTGTACTGTATGTACAGTAAAACCTCAGCTGACGAACGCTTAAGCTCACGAACTTTTCGCCTCAAGAACATTAAATTTGCGAGCATATAGTCTCTGCTGACGAACTAGTTTTCGGCGGACGAACCAAAGCACGGGGTCGAACAGCGCCACGGTGGCGGCCACGAGAAGCTGACGCACGCTCACGGCGTCCCAGTTCGTCACCCCCTTTCTTTGAGTGCGGACGTGGTTTGTGTTTGATAGACATTTTGGACCATATTGAGTGTACTTTTGCTATTATGGGACCGAAAAAGACCCCACCACAGGCGGAGATCATTGAAAAACACGAACGAGGTGTGCGTTTGTGTGACTTAGCGTCCCAGTACCAGTACGCTAAGTCTACCATTGCTCCCATCCTTAAGAACAAGGAAGCTATTAAGGGTGCGTGTGTTTCCAAACTCTCCTTCCAAACAGTAAGTCCCTCCCTCCCTCCTCCTCCCACTCCATTCCATCAAGCCATCAACTACCATCACAAAGATAAATAAAACGACTTTATTATACAGTACAGTTTATTTCTTTAATTACAATAGCACATTTATTATACATAAAATAAGGTATATTTTTGTGTAGTTTTAAGGCTTATTTAGTAGAAAATTATGTTTTATGGGGACCTGGGAACGGATTATTCTAATTTTAATGGTTTCTTATGGGAAATAAATGTTCGGAAGACGAACTTTTCGCCTTACACACACTTTCTGGGAACCAATTATGTTCGTGAGCTGAGGTATCACTGTATATTAATGTTTTACAAATACATCTCGTTCGCAAAGTACAGTGATCCCGTGCTACTTTGTGCTTCAGTGCATTGTGAGTTTTTCAAAAATATTCATAAAAAAAAAAGGAAATTATGGAAACGTAGGGAAAAGGTTAAGGAAAATGCCACACAAACAAGGCAAATTATGCAAAAAAAAACCCAAACAAACCCCAACAACCCCCCCCAATCAAAACTACTTACAGTATATTTGTGTCAGGTGTGCATCTGTGTGTGTATTTACATGTTGTGCATTTTTTTTGTTAATTGTTATTATAAACATTTATAGCATTGAATATGTTTTTATTGATATTACATACACATATGTCAGTTGTGGGGGGAAATCGATCCTACTTCACGGAAATCGGCGGGGGGGGGGGGGGGGGGTCTCTCGGTCCCCATTAACCGCGGAAAGTGAGGCAACCCTCTATATACAACCATATCGATGGACGTAGACGTTCATCTATATGCATTAATCGACTTTTAGTTGTTTCTTATGGGAAATATTGTTTCACTCTTGGAACAAATCTGTAATGGACCATATCTTTGGAACGAATTGTGTTTGACCACCGAGGTTCCACTGTATCAGCCCTAGAGTAACACATCTCACTCTCACACATACCTCACGTGATGCTTTCTGTACGAAACGCTCGTCCGTGAGTTTGAATGCTTGGCGAAGAGCTTCTCTGGGGTCCTGACTGAACATCTCCTGCTTCACCAGGTTGACATGAAGGTGATTTGCAGCGTAAGTTGCAGCATCGACACCGCCGTGGCCATCGAACACGGCGAAGAACGCCTGCTCCTCCTGATCCTGTAAACATAAACACAACCTGCCCTTACATCACCCATTTGATTAACATCACAACGAAGAGTATCGTTAAAAATAAATAAAATTACTTTTATACTTAACAGATTCACATACGATTCCAAATCCTGATGTTTATTCACAACTGTTACTGTTAATTAATGTGGAGCCGGTGGCGTAGTGGTTAGAGTGTTGGGCTCATGATTGGGAGGTTGTGAGTTCAAATTCCACTGAGACCCTCACTGTGCTAAGACCCCTGGGCAAGGTCTCAACCACAAGTGTGCCTCTGTCCACCCAGCAGTATAAATGGGTACCAGTAAAAATATACTGGGAAGGTAACCTGCGATGGACCAGCATCCCATCCAGGAGGAGTTCAACTCCTGATTGCTTCACGCTACAGAAACCGGGGATAAGCACTGGCCTGATGAGCCGAAAAAAGGCTCGGGTGTAAAAACCCAAACAGTTAATCAAAATTAATGTTCAACTCAAGATTCTAATTTAATTTTCATGACGAATATTAATTATTAATTACTTAAAATCTCTGCCTTTTCAAAGGATGTAGTCTCTCAGTCAGTCCAAGTGAAATGGGTGTGGCCTCTGTGCCTGGTCAGTCTTCGATAAAGATGCATGGCGACTGATACAGCAGCCCTCATTGAAAGAGGGTGTGAGTAGTTTCAGTCCATGTAAGAAGGGCGTGGTTTTTTTGCCGTCTGAGTGTCACATCAGTTCTTAGTAAGGGGTGTGTGGCCTTGGTCAAGTGTTACCTGTAATTGAAAGTCTAACAATAATGTAAGTGGATGGATGGTACGTGTGGGATGACGTGGTTTGGTTAATGTTCTAAATACACACTGAATGAAGAGATGCTGCTGTAACACTGATTCATTAAACTGTAGCACAAACCTCAAGAGTCATTTATCTGCAGCACTCAGGGCACTTTAAACCATTTAATCCTCACAAAACCTGAGCATCACCACACACACACACACTAATTCTACTGGCACCCATTCTATTATAAATGAACCATCACTGAGTGTAAATAAAACACTTAGCTACAAATCAGGTTTGATAATGATGAGATTAAGAGTCGTTATGTGACTGTTATATTTGTTGTGTTTGTCTAATTACATCACTGTTCAGGAGTCTGTGAGCACCAACAATGTACAGGTGTACACACATAATTACATACACGGATGTGCTCAAAATAATAGCAGCCAGACATCACTATCCTGATCAATCAGTGTTTCTGGTAGAAATGATATTTCTAAATTTCTCGAGTAACAGAGTCAAACAGACCCAACAGTCCTGACATGCTGATTCTGTGTAATTGAATCACTAATTGAAAGGGGCGTGTTCAAAATAATAGCAGTGTGTGATTCAGTGAGTGATGTCATTCATCCTTTGAAAAACAGGTTCCAGTTACTGCCCTGATTTATGGAAGGAATGCAGCAAATGTTGTACATGCTTGATACAGAGCATTTCTTTCTGAAATTGAGGAAAATGATTTGCTCCAGATGTTGTTTAGAACAGCGTACCTTGATTAAAATGTTGATTGGAGGGGAAAACATCTAAAGTGCAGAAAATGACAGACTGCTCAGCTAAAAGGATCACAAATGCTATAAAATGGCAAAACAAAACAAAAATGACGTGGAAGAAAGAGAAACACAACCATTCGAATGGATGGATGAAGAGCCAAAATGGCATGGACTCCTCCCTCAATCAGCTCCAGGAAGATCAAAGAGGGTTTCGAGTTACCATAGAAGATGCCCATGTGAAGCCGAGCTATCGGCAAGAAGCCCCACAAAGTCCCACTGTGGTGGAGAGGCTACACTTTGCCAAAGAGCACATTGACTGGCCTAAAGAGAAATGGCACAATATTTTGTTGACTGATGAAATTAAGATTGTTCTTTTTGGGTCTCGTGGCTGGAGACAGTTAGTCAGACGACGCACAAACACCGAATTCAAGACACAGTACACTGTGAAGACAGTGAAGCATGGTGGCGTAAGCATCATATGATGGGGATTTACTCATACTAGTGTTGGGCATATTCATCACATGCCATAGATTAGTTTGTATACGTCAGAATACTTGAAGAGTTCGTGCTGCCTTATGCTGAAGAGGAAATGCCCTTGAAATGGGTTCTAACAACACGACCCCAAACATAGCAGAAAACGGGCAACATCTTGGTTCCAGACCAACAAGGTGGCCCGACCCCCCAGACGTCAATCCAATACAAAACTTTTGGGGTGACAAAAAAAATGCAGCTTCTGAGGCAAAACCAAGAAATCTAGAAGAACTGTGGAATGTAGTCCAATCATCCTGGGCGGGAACACCTGCTCACAGGTACCAGAAGTTGGTCGACTCCATGCAACACATGTGCAGCAGGTCTCATGGTGATTATACAAATAAATATTAGTTCGGTGATGCAAAAGCAAAACCTTAAACCATTTTCAGTTTATTCAGTGAATGAGTTTGTAAAGAAGAAATGCTGACACTGATCTTTGAGTTTAATCTTCACTTTTCTTCAATTTCTTTTAAGGAATAACATTTGATAATATTTTTCTTCATATTTTGATTTGGAACGGAATGTGTCGTGTTCTTAATGCATTTGTGTGTGTGGAAATAAAACCCAATACAGTGATCCCTCGCTACTTCACGCTTCAGTTTCTGCGGCTTCAGTACATCCTGGGTTTTTCAAAAATATTCATCGAAAAATAATGAAATTAAGGAAAAATAGGGAAAAAGTTAAAGCAAAAGCTGCAAAACAAGCAATTATACAAAAACAAAAAAGCAACTCTACAAAACTACTTACATTTTTATGTGAGGTGCACATCTGTGCGCGCGCGTCTGTATGTGTGTGTATTTATATTTTATTTACATCTTATGCATTATTTTTGAATGTTTAATTGCTATAAACATTTATAGTATTGAATATGTATTTATTGATATTATATACGTCAGTCAGGAGTGTCAATCCTACTTTGCAGAAAATCGGTGGTCCCGGGGGGTCTCGGTCCCTGTTAACTGCGGAAAGTGAGGGATCCCTGTATAAATATTTTGAGCTTTATTCACTTTTTTAAACACACTTCTATTGGTTTGAACACAATTGTGTACATAATTTTTTTTTTTTTTTTTTACAAATTTAAACCCCTGAAACTATTTAAAAAAAAAAAAAAAAAAAAACTTGAGTCATACCACTAATTTCAACCTCAACCCTAAATTATGAAACAAAGAGTTCCTATATAATTTGAATGGTCAAGGAGCTTAATTTTTCACCCGTGTTTGTAAGTGTGCATGACAACGCAAAGTTATGGACAGATTTGGATGACATTTTGTTCTCGAGTAGGGGGTACAAGAAACACTATTATTCTTTGGATGTGATCCATGCATGGGATGATAAAAAAGGGCCCCAAGTGCAAATAATGTTTGAACATTCATTAGAACCCCACTAGGGGGAGACATTTACTTATAATCATACCAAGTTATAATAATGAAACTTGCAGTCTCAGGCAGATTTTTTTTGGCAGAGGAATCGCACAGTATTGAGCATTTTACTGTTTGTTTTTTCTACACATATCTAGCAAATGATTTGCTCTGTCTGCAAGGGATTCTGCACTGCCTTACAATATGGAAACAGTTTACACTGTGCCACCATTAGAACAAGGCGGAACAGCAATGATGAACATCCGCAAATTAAAAAAAAAATAATAATAAAGAAATGAGTAATAAACAGCTCCTGAGTGGCACATGACAACACAGAATTTGCAAGTTCGAATCCAGGTTAATACCACACCCATCTATGACCAGGAGTCCATGAGAGCTAATTGGCTGGGCTCTCACAGTGAGGGAGGGATGGCATACCCTCACTTTCCTGTCACTCACAGTGATTGCGCTTTCCCTCCGAGTGTGTTTGACCGCCTCCAAATACACCTGCGCCGCAGTTTGAAAAGAGGCAGGTGGCTGGTGTTGCATGTCATGGAGATGGCGTGTGCATACCTTCGCCCCTCACTGGTGGTCATGTGACGGGGAAATACCTGATGGGTGGGAATTGTATACGATAAATTCGGGAGAACGGGGTGGTTTTCAAAAAATAATAATTAAATGATAGATTTGTATTAGTTTGGTGATGCAATACATCGCCGCTTTCAAACTCAGGAATTCTGATGGCAATTTTTAATACCTCGCCCCCAGAGTAGTGAGAGATGAATATCGAGTGCTCTGTGTGCTTCGCTGCAGCTCATGTTTCATCTGATAGAGACCAAGTTTCTGCTCTTTTGCTCCAGTAAAAGCTTTTTGTTTATTAGCTGCATTAACGCGAAACGCTCGTTTACACACAAACTCATTATCGATTCAATCCAGTGCTGTTAAAGATGAACACTGGGAGCTTCATCAGGGGATAACCCACTCAGTGTCAGAGTTGAGGAGAAATACGCCTGCACTTCAAGTACAGATGTTTCACGGGAAGCATTAACTCTTCCGTCTTGATTTAGATCAATACCGCTGTAGCCATCACCCCCGCGCGTGAATGTGTGAGCCGTGTTACAGGGAGGGTTCAGTGCACTCGCTGTGTTCTTAACCAGTGTCTAGTTCAGGTGAGCTGATTGAGAAACGCGTGATGAGTAAAAAATAAACATGACATGTGCAGGTGCAAATCATGCTGACGGATCTGAATGGGAGTCCAGTGAAACCACCTGTTTAGTTAAAACGCTACGTTATGGCAAAATGCTAACAGATCCTAATTCAGATAACTGGGCTTGCATGTGTGTGTGTGTGTGTGTGTGTGTGTTACCTGCATGTTGAAGAGTGTGTTAAAGTCGGGGATGATGACGTGCCGGTCTTCCATTTTGCGCCGCATGTTTTTAATGGCGTGGATGGAGGTCTCGAAGTAGGCTTGAGAGCGGCGTCGCGGTGGGAAACCCTTCAACCACACACAGCATGTCTCACACAGTTTATTAAAGACCATGCGAGCCAATTTCACCGCTTCCAGCTCTGTAAACACACACGTTTCACTGCTTTAAAATCTTAAACACACTGGACCCACCTGAGAAAAATACGGATAAAAGATAAAAAAAAAGGAAAATAATCGAAATGTGTGCATGAGCACTGAGGACAGAGAGAGAGACATATAGAGACACACACAGATGGAGAGAGACAGATGGAGAGAGAGAGATGAGAAGATTGCAGTTGAGCTTTCGGGTTGTGGGTTTGTACACGGATGAATAATCCTGTTAGAGCGGAACCGTTTCGTGTTTAATTAATGACGAGTATGAGTGACGAGTGTTTATTAGCGAGAGTTCGGGGACGATCGGGTCGTATCCGTGTGCTTTCGCTTTGTTCTGAAGATTTTATTCAGCATTTAGCAGCGTGAGTGAAATCGCTGGTCTTTATTGTTCAGAGTTCAACAGCTTTGTGTTTTCAGGTTATATAAGATGGTTTATACGGACACAGCTTCCCTCCTGTCTGTGGGTGTAGTTTATATTTAATCCATTGTGTCAGGTGAACAGACGCCCTGAGCCAGACAGCCGTCTGTCTGTCCATTTCTTTAGCATGTGTTTGACAATGCAGTACACAAGAAGTAACATTTTATAAACCAGAGGAGAGAGAGAGAGAGAGAGCGAGAGAGACACACAGAGTCCTGTTCTACATTAACATGAAAAATACTAAATAAATTTTAACCTCAAAAGCCTTTGCGTGCGCGCGCGCACACACACACACACACACACACACGGAGTTCCGACTTTGGCGCAAACAAATGATGATGGAATATAAATCTTGGCACCACGAACAGGTTTATGTTCCGAGTCCTGTTCTGGGTTTTATTCCCGTGTATGTCTGAGGTTTGGTTCTGTTCTGGTTCTTCTCTGTGCATCTCTGTGTCCTGGCTACAGTTCTGGGTCTCATCACCTACAGTGCAAGTCCCAGTCTTATTCTGTTGTTCATTAGATTTCATTATCAAGTCTCCCCAAGTTTCCTATTTATTCACACCCCAGTTCTAGAATTTGTAATAATCAGGGACTTTATCCTAGACGACTTCGTTTCCTTTCGGCTGTTCCCTTCAGGGGTCGCCACAGCAAATCATCTGCCTCCATCTCACCCTGTCCACTGCATCTTCTACTCTTACTCCAACTACCTTCATATCCTCCTTCACCCCATCCATAAATCTTCTCTTTGGTCTTCCTCTAGACCTTCTGCTTGGTAGTTCCAACCTCAGCATCCTACTACCAATATACTCACTATCCCTCCTCTGTACATGTCCAAACCATCTCAATCTAGCCTCTCTGACTTTGTCTCCAAAACATCTCACATGTGCTGTCTCTCTCTGATGTGCTCATTCCTGATCCTATCCATCCTCGTTACTCCCAAAGAGAACTTCAACATTTTCATCTCTGCTACCTCCAACTCTGCCTCCTGTCTTTTCCTCAGCGCCACTGTTTCTAACACCATCGCTGGCCTCAACACCGTCTTGTACACTTTTCCTTTCATTCTGGTTGACACTCTCCTATCGCACATCACACCGGACACTTTTCTCTAACCATTCCAACCTGCTTGGACACGCTTCTTCACCTCTTTTCCACACTCTCCATTGCTCTGGATTGTTGAGCCGAAATACTTAAAATCCTCCACCTTCCTTATCTCTGCTCCCTGTAACCTCACCGTTCCTCTTAGGTCCTTCTCATTCACACACATGTATTCTGATTTTCTGAGGCTAACCTTCATTCCCCTCCTTTCCAGGGCATACCTCCACCTCTCTACATTTTCCTGCACTTGTTCTCTGCTCTCACTACAGATCACAATGTCATCTGCAAACATCATAGTCCATGGCAATTCTTGTCTAACCTCGTCTGTCAGCCTCTCCATCACCATAGCAAATAAGAAGGGCCTCAGAGCTGACCCTTGATACAGTCCCACCTCCACCTTGAACTCTTCTGTCACACCGACAGCACACCTCACCTCACCACTCTTACATCTCTCATACATGTCCTGCACCACTCTAACATACTTCTCTGCCACTCCAGGTCCTGGTTCTTAAATAATGATGTCCGGGTCATCAGCCAGATTGAAGAGCTTTTACGATCTTGCACTCGGTCCTCAGTACTCTGAATAAATCGTACTCAATTCTGGGATATGATTTCAGACAATATTTACAATCCAACGACAATGATTAGATGTAAGATTTTTAATCTTGACCCTTGTGGTGGAAATTTTGTCTTCAATCTTACTTATGCAGCGATCAATGAAGCATGAAGAGAGCAAATAGAGATTTTATGATAATACTGCGCAGGTCATCTGACTCAAACAGAGAGAGAGAGAGAGAGAGAGAGAGAGAGAGAGGTGATTCCCCTTTCTCTGCTTCTGTTTTTATCTGTGAGAAAAAGAAAAAAGCCCTTGTGCATTGTCCTCAGATGGGAGAATGTCCTCCTGGAAAAATTCAGGTATTTTCCTGCTACATTGTGGTAGAAACAGTGCTTCAACACCTCATCGCCGCACAGAACAAAACCTCCTTTAAGAGTTTAATCTCAGACAGACATGTACACGGAAAAGAGAATCTCACATTGTGGGAAACTAAACACAGAAGCAAAAAAAAAAAACCCACAACAAAATCCAAGTACAGATGCTCCCCGACTAATGTTTTTAATTGGTTCTGGGCAGCCGAACGCAAGTTGAAAGTGAACGCAAGTTGTTACAGTGACGTATGATGTATGACACTCATACTGTACTATACATCCATATCTCATAAAACACCCCTAAATTAATTATTATAAACATAACATTGTAAAATAATAACATTAATTTCAAATAAGTCACTTATTTATACAGTTACTTTACATGAAGCTTAAAACAGCCAATCAACGCTTACAATATGTGAAGCGCTCAATACCGAAAGTAGTGTACTTGCAAAAGTAGTGTACTTGCTGTGGGTTATACAGACTTCCGGTCTTTCCGGTGCGCAAGGGTGACGAACTCGTTTAGAACAGCCTGCACGTGAATCCCAGCAAAGCGGAGAGTTCTTTCTTTTGTGTAAGTAAGTAAACAAACTTTATTCAAGAGATGCATACAAAGAACAAGTACAAATCCTAATGAATATTAATATAAAAATAAGTATACACTCTTAGGATTCTGCTGAAAGATAATAAATATCTGTAATTGTTCTATAATTTGTGCATTCGGTTTTCATTCATTTTACAACTCTCTTTGCTTAACTGAGTATGCATGGTAGATTGTGCCGATCTGAGCAGATAGTTAATTCATCTCTGTGTATGAGACTTGCACCCATGCTAGTAGGCTTATACTTCTGACCAACCATATTTGCTTAGGGTTACAAAAGTCCGCAAAACAGTATAAACACAAAGATCACAGAGACGTCTTAACACAAGGATAACACGCTATATAGCCGAGATATATAATATACACACTCAGTCTGTAGTTTGTAAACAATGAATGCAGCGTCATTACGTCATTGTACTATGTAGGCACGTCTAAACTCAAACTGACTTTTTTTTGGGGAAAAAAACAAAACAAAAAAAACCAACGTAAAAATCGAAAAAACGTAAAACGGATGAACGGGGAGTGTCTGTACAGTATTCACATAAAAATGTTATGACACTACATAAGTGGGGCGGGTGGCATAGTGGTTAGGGTGCTGTGCTCATGATCGTGAGGTTGTGTTCAAATCCCAGTTAGACCCCCACTGTGCTAAGACCCCTGGGCAAGATCTCAACCACAAGTGTGCCTCTGTTCACTGAGCAGCATAAATGGGTACCAGTAAAAATATACTGGGAAGATAACCTGCGATGGACTAGCGTCCCATCTAGGAGGAGTTGCATTCCTAGTCGCTTCACGCTATGGAAACTGGGGCTAAGCACCGGTCCGATGAGCCACTATGGCTCGGGTGTAAAAAGCCCAATGGATTTTACCTTACTACATTATAGAGCTTATGATTGACCTTTTGAGATTTTTCCAATTCATTCTCAAATGCTTTTTACTGCAGGGGTGGCATCACTACCAGTCTTCGAGGAAGTGTGTCAGTAATGTCGAGAAGAAACATCTTTTATTGACCAGAGGTTTGGGAGCCAAGAGAACCCCTACGCCTTTGGATCTGATCTGTGGATAAAACCCTGGTCTCTGGAGAAGACGACGCTACCATTTAACATAAACGCAGCCCTCGCAGACCATCTGCTGGCGTTCCGCTCACTCGATCACGCTACAAATCCCAGCTGAATTCCACCACCAGTTACAACATACAGGCTGGAAAAACTGAATCAGAAACTACCACCAGCACCACACAAACATGCGCGCACACACACACACACACACACAGAGAAAAAGAGGAGCATAACTGTGAAGACCAGATGTTTGATCTCTCCTCTCATTTGTCTGTCTGGAGCATTTCTCAGTCGTCCTCACTTCCAATTCCTCTGTCATTTCCATTTGAATATAGAAAGTTGAAGCAATTCAGGCCAGCGTTAAGTTAGTAAGTGACCTGATTCTGCAGTCGAATAGGAGAGTTTAAATTGTGCAGCGTGACCTACATTGGGGCGAACGCCAGCCGATTCTGAGGACGGATTCTGAGTCTCTTCCTGTTTCAGCCTCTCTAAGACCTAAAATCGTTGGCTTTTGGGTCATGGATGTCCTTGGAAATTACCCAGAAATGTCAAAGCCAATGTCGAGCAAGAGCAGCATTCTCTATGGGACTCTTCCACTTTATAGATTTAGGAGCTTCACATGCCAGATGTGATGAGGAATTATTATTATTCATTGTTCTCAGTGAAAATCATAACGTTTCACTTCCGGTTGAGTCACAATGAGAATCTTTAGGCTGAAAGGTTAAGGGTGATTGATGATACACCTGTTTTTGTGTTTTATCATGGTTCAGGTCACAGTATGAAGTGGTAGCATAATCCTGAAGGACACAAACACTAATTTATCTTTGAAAGTCCACCGACCAGCTTTTTTTGGTAATCGACTGAAGGAAACCAGAGAACCCAGAAGTGACACACACTGCGCTCAGGGGAAATCACGGAACCTGACAGCAGTGAAGTGAGGAAAATACCTCACCCCCAACACACACATGTAATACATATTTTATATACATACACACACACACACACACACACAGTGGTACCTTGACTTACAAATTTAATCCGTTCCGAGGGCAAGCTTGTTAGATGAAAATTATTCCCATAAGAAATAACAGAAAACCAATTAATCCGTTCCAACCCCCTCCCAAACTCATAACCTGCTACAAACACCTATATTTGACCTAATTAAAGATATACATGTAAAAACTATAAATATTTCATTATAATAATACATTAATAAAACAAGAATAAACAATAAGTCAACTAACCCTTCCGACCGTCGACTGCAGCAAAGAGGTCACGTGGGCAAGCAGGGGGTGGTGCGTAACAGGAGTAGGATAAAAATTTTGTGCATGTGCACGTTACAAATGACGGTGAGGAAAGGCTCGTGGTGCTCTCCCACAAGGCCAGTGCTTCTCAAATAGTGGAGCGCACCCCCTTGGGGGGGTGCAGTGTATTACCCTGGGGAACATTTTTTTTTTTTTGCCATACTGTACTAGAATTAAGTGTAATTGCACATCCACTACTGTAATTGTCAGTGGCGCTCTCATTGTTGTGCTATGATGTAGGGATAAAGCACCAAACAATATGAAGTGCAGTAAACACTATAGTCGCGTGCAGGGTGTTGGGAGGGGCATGAAATGTTTTTTTTCTTCCTATAGGGGGCATCACAAAATAATTTCGAAGCACTGCACAAGGCGTTCTCGGAGCACGGAGGAATACATGCTGAAGAATACGAGGCTAATCAGCACAGAAAAGCCATTTCCCCAGCAGAGCTCGTAAATCAAAATTTTGCCCGTTAGATGGGGTAGATTTTTGGCAGGACCATATCATGGAAAATTCGTTATAAAAGACACTCGTAAATCAATGTACCACTGTGTGTGTATGTGTGTGTGTGTGTGTATATATATATAAATAATATATATATATATATATACACACACACACACACACATACATACATACACACATACATACACAGTCGGCCCCCTACTTACGAAATTAATCCGTTCCAGAGCCCGTTTCGTAACGCAGGAGTTTCGTAAGTAGGGGGCGCATTTTACATGTTCAACACCTGATTCGTTCCAAGGCTCCCAAGACTACCCCATAAACCCTTTAAAAATGATAAAAGTACACCAATTTTGTATGAAATGTGTTAAAAGTAAAATTATTTATTAAAACCATTTAAACATTTTAGCATTTATTAATTAAACCATTATTAAACATTTTTTATTAACACACACAAACAATACAGTACGCATTAAATGTGTATTGTATACACATTAAATGTTTATTGTGGCACTGCAGGCCACACCCACAAGCAGGACGCCAGAGTATTTTAAGACGTGGAATTCAAAGCGCATTCTCTGCTTGACAGATCGGAGGTCCTAACTCAACTTTAACTTTATTCCTTGAGAGATCGGAGGTCCACATGAGCCGTGTTTTGTTCACATGCGCCTACATTTATTAAACATTTGCTGAATTAAACAACTTAAAAAAACTAAAGCGTTAAGCCTCCTTTCATCTCTGACTGACTGACTGACTCTCTCACACACACTCTCCTCCATCTCTCTCTCCCTCTCTCTCTCACACACGCAACACGCAGTTGACGGAACAATTCGATTTAAAATGGACAGGATGTTTTATCTAAAGCCGAATTACAGTACCTGTTTGAAAGATCAGAGGTCCTTCTCATTCAATATTAACTTGCTTCCTTGCGAGATTGGAGGTCTTCTCCCATGGAGCACTCTGTTTTAATGTTGTCCCGAAATAATCACCTCCGTCACTGTATTTCCACTTTAAGGTCTCCTTCTGATTCAATATTGTCTTGTAGAGGGGTTTCGGCAATAACGAAATACAACGCTGCATGATCAATCTCAAAACAAGCCAACCATCAACTCTCCTTCATGCGTGTGACAAACAGGAAGTATGGGTCACATTCAACTGCGTCATACCTCCTAGCCAATGGGAGGCCAGCGGCACGGGATGTTGGGAGACAGCCATTCAGAGAGTAACTCGCGCATCGTGTGAAATTTTGATTGGCGTGTTTGAATTTTGAATGGTGCATTTGGCGCTTTTCGTAAGAGGAGGTTGTTTTCGTATCCCGGGGATGAAAACTTAGGAAAATGTTTTTCGTAACCCGGAATTTTCGTACCCAGGGGGTTTCGTAAGTAGGGGGGCCGACTGTACGTGTGTGTGTGTGTGTGTGTGTACGAGAATCAAGTGTAATTGCAACTCCACTCCACTAGTTGGCAGTGGTGCTCTTATTGTGGCACTATGGTGCAGCAGTTTTTTGCACGAGTGAACGATATGAAGCACAGTAAACAATCCCTCGAGAAACAACACGGAAAAATTTCTAGCATGAATGAAGACAAAGGTGGAGAGAGACGGAGACATTAACACATAAATTGAGTTTAAATAAGGATGTATTTTTTTATTTCAGGCACATTGGTGCACTTTAAATCTTTTCTATTACAGATTAAAAAACGTCAATGAAGTTTTTCTTTATTGTAAGTTGAGCTATATTTCTTTTTTTGTTTTTAATTTTAATAAAGATACAATGTTATGCAGAGGTGAACTAAATTTTATAGATAAATAATACCATGTATCGTCACTCGCGGGGCGGTGGAGGGCGTGAAATGTTTTTTCTCTTCCTAGAGGGGGCACCACAGAAAGTAATTGAGAAGCACTAACATTCATACATGCACACAGACACAAAATTATATATTTTGTGTGAATAAATATACATATGTGGGTGTGAGCATAGTATTTATATACGCACACAGACACACCCACATTTATAAAAATACCTGTCGATGAGAGTTTGAGCTACCATGGGCAGAGTTACCATCATCTGCCTCTTTCTGATCCGAGATTAACAATCTCTGACCAAGTGAATTCACATACTCTTGGGTTACACATGGATTTAAGTGATGCGTGTAAATTTAGTGCTAGCTCTCAGAACGTAATCTGTAACCAGTGCCAGGGTTACTAGTGGCAAACGGTCATCTAGAACCCTGTCGCTCTTCCTGTACCACTAATGGAATGATTTTTGCGACAGTGGAACAACGTTGAGGAGATCAGAGATGAAGATCTGGGTGATTCACAGTGAAGTGTTGGGACATCGGTCTGATTACGAAGGGAACACTCACGAGGAATGCTTTCACTCTCCGTGCCGTCTTCTGTGGTCTTGATGAGGTGACAGCTGGAAAGATCAGTCTGTAGAACACTGTCAGCTGTACTACGGGCCAGACCTGCTGCCAGCGGGAACGGACAGTTACTAGAGATAGAAAAAGGGAGAGACAGAGAGCGAAAAACAGACAATAAAGCAATGATTTTGTCCCCGAACAAGTAATCATTTCATTTTTGAGACCCTATTCTATAAAACTGTATATGCATGTGTGTCCATGTAGGAGTGATATTGAAATACAATTGTGAAAATTTCCAACACGAACGAGTTCAGTGACATGTCACAACTTGCCACCATTCCGCAGAATTCTCTTCTAGAGAAGCACACAGTGAAGACGTGAATCGTCCACATCTCACACACGCAGATTAAGAAACAACTGCAGTGGGCCGGAGTAATGGTGTGTGTGTGGGTTTAAGAGAGGAGCTGTGTATCAATATATATCTAATACATAGAGGTCAAATACTTCAGGTTTTCCTCATGACGTGTGTAGAGTCTCGCAGTCCATGTTCATTTCCATTAGTGTGTACAAGTAACATCTGACTTATGACCTGCTTGACTTAGGTCCACCCGTACCTATGGCCGACCACAGCCAGCAAATGCTTTTTTTTAAAAATTATTATTCAATGTTTGGCACCGCAGCACGTAGCAGCCCGGCAACGCGTACGACAATTACGGCAGCACAGTATCCCAGCATCTCACTCTCACACAGCGATCTACCACTACACTCAGTAACTACCGTCTTGGCAGCATCTAAATTTTGTACCCTACACCGTTACCATGGCCCCCCAAGAGAAAACCCACTTCATCAGATGGAAATCCTGCAAAGAAAGCGAGGAAGGCGCCGAGGCACTGACTCTGGAGACGAAGATGAAAGTGATCAAAGAATATGAAGGAGGAAAAAAAGTAAATTCCATCGATCAAGTACTGTACAGTAATAAAATATAAACATATAAAATAATAAAAATGACACTAAAAAAAGGTATAAAATTTATAAATAAACTGAACAGCTTGGTATATAATAGTATTCAATCGAAAAAGCTGCTTAAAAACACAGACTGACTGACATCGTGTATCCTATACAGTCGTACCTATAACCCTCGCGTCGGCCATTTTGAATGGCATTCGACTTGCGTCCAATCTGACTTACGAACCTGATCCTGGTTGTAAGTCGGATGTTACTTATATATCGCCTTGAAGGCCCTACCTGAGGAATGGCTCCAGAGGGGATCCCAGTAACCCATGTTCGGGGAAGGGAAACTGATTCCTTGGTTTATCCAATATACGTCTTGATCCTCACATACTACGGTTCTCCTTGGTTGATTAAAGGGTAGTCATGACTGTTTCTGCTTATGCACCAAATGACAGCTCAGGTTATCCACCCTTCTTAAAGTCCTTAGGGAGTGTATTAGAGAGTGCTCTCTTTGGAAACTCCCTCGTGGTCCTCGGAGACTTCAAAGCCCATATGGGTAACAACAGTGTGACCTGATAGACTGTCTCGGTACGACCTCCGATCTGAACCTAAACAGTGTTCTGTTGTTGGACTTCTGTGTTCATCATGGGTTTGTCCATGACAAACATGTCTCAACATAAGGGTGTCCATAATAGCACCAGGACACCCTTGGCTGCAGTTCGATGATCGGATTTGTAGTCGTCATCGGGCTTGCTGCCACATGTTCCGAACATTTGGGTGAAGAGAGAAGTTGTGCCGTCAACCGATCAAGACCTGGCGCCGATGGTAAGGCCCAAATATGTAGTTAAGATCCTGACAGAAAGGCCTTTAACTCCCACCTTCGGCAGAGCTACAACCGCATCCCAAAGGAGGCAGGGGACATGAAATCCCAATGGGAAATTTTTTGTGATACCATATTTGAGGCAGAATCCCCTAGCACATCGTCACATGTGGGACTCCCGAGGCAGCAGACAGGTACCGGCAGGCCAAACTTGCTGCGGCCCAGGCCATTGCCAATGCATAATTGAGTGTGGGAGAAGTTCAGTGAGGTTGGTGTGGAAAAGGTTCTGGACCACTATGTCACATCAGGAAGGGGAGGTAGTTCCCCACAAATACCGTTTACAGTGGAAATGACTTACAGTGGAAATACAGTGGTTGCTCAATTCGAATGAAGATGATGTGGGAAGGTGGCAAGAATATGTCAAGGGCCTCCTCAATCCTACCAACACACCCTCTGTGGAGCAAGACCATGAGGATTTGGGTGGGGGTCCGCCCAATGTTGGGGCCGAAGTTGCCAAGGTAGCCAAAATGTTCATCGGTGGCCGAGTTCTAGGGGAGGGTGAGATCCAGCGTTGAATATCTCAAGGCACTGGACACTGTAGGACTTTTGGTTGACATGTCTCTACAACAGTGGTTGTAAACCTTGTTGGCGGTACTGAACCCCACCAGTTTCATATGCTTATTCACCGAACCCTTCTTTAGTGAAAAATAATTTTTTTTTTTTTCAAATTCAAGAAATAGGTATATGTTTTTACTGGGCACCAAAATGAACCGTGCATTAACGTCACCCGAGGGTTCTGCTCTGCTCTACAACATTGCATGGCCATTGGGGCCCTTACCTCTGGATTGGCAAACTGGGGTAGGAGTTCCCATTTTTTAAAAAGGGGTACCAGAGAGTGTGTTCCAACCATCGTGACATCACACGCCTCAGCTGACCCGGGAAAGTCTATGCAGGAATGCTGGAAATGAGGATCTTACTAATAATTGAACCTCGGACTCAGGACGACCAATGCGGTTTTTCTTCCTGGCCCCAGCACTCTCAACCAGCTCTACACGAACCTGGAGGAGATGTGGGATTTTGCCCTATCTGTCCACATGTACTTTGTGACCATGTTGTGGGGTGTGCTTCTGGGGTACAGTGTACCGGACCCGTTACTACCTGGTCTCTGTACCACCGAAAGGCAAAAAACTCTCAATTTACTAGTCGATCTACGCTGCAACCTTCACCTATGGTTATAAACTTTGGGTAGTGACCGAAAGAACAAGACCACAGGTACAGGCGACTGAAATGAGCTTCCTTCGCAGGGTGTCAGGTTTCTCCGTCAGACATAAAAGTGAGATGAACCAGGAGGAGCTCGGAGTAGAACCTCTGATTGTCCACACTGAGAGGAGCCAGTTGAGTCATCTGATTGGCGTGCCTCCCTCGTGTAATTGGTTCGGGGATATTTAACGAAGTGTGAGAAGCAATGTACAAATGTACTGCAGAAACACACCACGCCAGATCACAGTAATTCCTGTCCAGGAGGAGCGTGTAAACTTCTGACCTCAACTGCACGTGCACACACACACACACAGTCACATTCTCCTCCTCCTCCACTCAGGTACTGCTGAATCGTGCTCTCTCAGCTCCTGCAGCAACATGAGACCACAGACGGATGCGGAATGTAACCATGACGATGTAACTATGACAACAAATAACGGTGACAAAGGAATAGGGGACACACTGATGTCCAATGCAATGGATTCTGGGGAATTGGAAATTGGAGCAGGACTTAAAAGCCACACATGTCCTTCTATCTGTATGGAAAAATTCATGAACATAAAGCATTCCCTTTAATATACAATAAACATCACAACTAACACACCCAAATGCCTAACCCCGACCTAAACCTAATTCTGAACTTAACCCTCAAAGAGCCTTTGGAAGAAGTGAAGATCACCCAAAATGTCCCAAAAATGACCTCACTCTGTAGGTTACAAGAGGTATTCCACAATATGCAGCATGTACAAGCTTGTTCATGCACACACACACACACACACACACACACTCCCTCTCAGCTGTTTTCACGGACAGGAAAGTGGAACGTCATGTCTCAAGGACACATCAATGACAGCCTGCTCTAAATGTGTAGGTCCAAGGGAGAAGATACCACCCACACACACCAGATGTGCTAATATTTAACACCTTGGGAAGTGTTAAAATCAGGGTTGCCAGACATTTTAAAAGGAACTATAAATCGAAAGAGATCAGTTTAAATTATAAATGGGGTTGTTGCTCTTGTGGAGTTCTGCTGGATCAGTGTAGTGAGAGTGTATAAGAGGAGTGAGCGTTAATACAGTATTTCAGACGTGCAGGACGTCCTTACCCAATCACAAGACGGGGAAAAACAAACGCCACCACTTAAATTCCGACAAGATAAAACCCTATCAAGCTGGATCCTCAAACACCTTTCCGCTCCATTCCAAAAACATGATCACATCTAAAAATGTATCCCACATGAGAGGTTAAAAAAACAACAACAAAAAAAACAAAAAACAAAAACAAACAAAAAACCACGTATCCAGAGCTGAAGATAGTAAACAATGACGTGATGGAATGATTTAACAGTGGACAGTTGAACGAAAAGATAAGGAGGGGTAGGGGGTTATAGAGAAAAAGAGATGGAGAGAAAAGACACAAATTGCCATCACTTTCTGGGATCCACCTCCGCATTTCCATTCATAGAAATCTCACACACACACGTCAGCAGCCGGCAGCAGGGGGGCATCAAGATGGGGAGTCCTAATTGGATGGAGCAACCAAATCAAACCAATTGGAGAGCTCCATTTACTGAACGAGCACAAAAGAAAGAGTGAGACACAGAGAGGTTGAGAGAAAGGAAGAGAGGTAGAGTGAGAGACTTGTAACAGGAAGACCATCAGCACCGTAGAGAAAGTCCATCTCTCTCTCTCTCTCTCTCTCTCTCTCTCACCCACTTGCGGTCCATGGGCTTTTCCTTTGCATCTTTGCACATGCGTGTGCGTTACAGCTCTCCCCGAGAGTCCCTTCAACCTCCAGCTGCACAACCGTCCATTCTTACACAACACTGCAAAGTGTACAGAATGTCTAGTGTGTGTGTGTGTGTGTGTGTGCGCGCGCGCTACACTCCCAAAAGCCACAATCTCTGTGTGGAAGGTTGTTCATTTTTGAGAGTGTGTGTGGGTGCAAATGGGTTTGTGGGGGTGTATTGAGTGCTTGGAGTATTCATTGCACTCTCTGTCTCTCCCCCCCCTGTGTGTGTGTGTGTGTGTGTGTGTATATAAAATGCAGGTGGATGAGTCAGAGCAGGTAATCGCAACGTGCAGGATTCGTGCAACACTAAATCGGCATCCTGTCCATCAATGTGAAGATGAACCCGCACACACAGTTTGCCACAGGCAGAGCCTCTAGAGAAATCTAAACCTATGAAATATCCTTTCTTCACTTTTTTTTTTTAAATATTGTGTTACTAGAGCAGGATGAAGGTCTCGGTTCTGTGAGGATCAGTGCACGTCTGCTACCTTCAGCAAACTGCAATTAAATGTGTGACGATCATTCCATATAAATCCTGTGACACATTCCTGAACACACTCGACACACATCACACCCTGGACAATCATCACCCTTGTGTCTCTCTCTCTCTCTCTCTCTCGCTCACACACACACACACACACACACACACACACACACACACACACACACACAGTTTCTAGTTCTCAATTTATAAGTCTTTATTCCAAAACTGAAATATCAAGTACCTTAAACTCAAACCACCGTTTTTTTTTGACCCCAAACCTTCGATGCTGTTTGAAGAACATGATAAAGTTTGGACCAGTTCTGGTTTAAATCCTCAAGACTTTTTTTAAAGAAAGTAGTGCAATAAATATATTTCTGCTCTCACACCTTGTGATCAGAACCCCTGTTATCATCAGGTAGATCTACACCCTCCTAAAACACTCGGACCTCACAGTCAGCACGCAAGCCTTCAGTTCAGAGCGGAGACGACGACCTGAAGGTTCTATTTTTGTGCCGCTCTGGAGCAGACAGGTCAAACGTGTTCACGAATCTCTCGCTCATCACACGGTTTCCTGACGGACAGCCCGCGAGCTGTGCCATTACTGCACACAGGAGTGATTATTCAACACAGCATAGACTTCCTAGTGACGACTGTCCTTCAAAAACATACACATGAGGAGCCAAGAGACCAGGACAGCCGGGTGCAGAGAAAGCCCGGCTCAGCGTCTGCTGTATTTGTGTGCGTCTCTGCATTGAATTTGTTTAACAAATGCTTTTATTTTTTTCTCTCCTCCACATTATGGAAAGCAGCGGCTGGGCCCTGCTACATCACGTCATGTCATTTAACATCACGATCGGGAATCCCATCCGCCATCAGACCGCGTGGTGTTATCTCTTACAGCTCAGAGATGATGAATAATACAGCATTAAGACTATAAACAGATTAGACAGATGGAACAAGGTTCGATGCGAAGGGTTGTAAAATATGTCACTTTTGATCAAGAAGAAACGGGTTCAGAATAAAACACCATAATAAAAATCAAAATAAAAGAAAAAAAAAAATACACCGTAATCAAATCACAGTACAGAGCTGAACAAACTGCTTGTCAGGAAGAGTTATGCATCGAAACACACATCTATCCAGAGTGTGAAGATCTTGAATTTTAGAAATCATACCCTCAGCTGCCAGAAAAAAAACAAAAAAAAAAAACAAAAAAAATCATATAAACACATTTCATTTAAAAACTTTCACGTGTGTGTTTAAACACACAAATTATTTAAATCTTCGTCATCTTCCACTTAATCCGGGTCAGCAGCCGAAGCAGTGAGGTCGAGACATCCCTCCCCCAGTCACATCCTCCAGTTCTTCTGGGGGAAGGGTGGTGTCACCGAGAGTCACTCCGGCTTGTTCCAGGTCGACCCCGGGATCTCTTTCTGGTTGGAAATGTCCGAAATACCACACCAGGGAGGCGTTCGAGAGGCATTCTAACCAGATGCCCGAGCCACCACAACGGGCTCCTCTCAATACAGAGGAGCAGCGGTTCTACTCTTGAGCCCCACCACCCTGCGAAGGAAGGTAATTTCAGCCATCGTATCCTCAATCTTGTTCTTTTCGGTCACGACCTGAAGCTCTTGACTCTAGATAAGGGGAGGAATGTAGATTGACTGGAGAATTGAGAGCTTTGCCTTCTAGCTTAGTTCCCTTTATTTATTTACTTCAGTGAACCCTCATTTTTTGCAGTTAATGGGGACCGAGACCCCCTTGCGACCGCCGAGTTCTGCAAAGTAGGATCGACCCCCCCCTGACTGACATACACGTACATGTATGTGTGTACAGATGCTCCCCGACTTACGTTTTTAATTGGTTCCGGACGGCCGAACGCAAGTTAAAAGTGAACGTGAGTTGATATAGTGACGTATGACGCTCATACTGTACTATACATCCATAAATACAATTACCATATCTCATAAAACACCCCGAAATCAATTATTATAAACATAACATTGTAAAATAATATCAAATAACATCATTAATTTAAAATAAGTCACTTATTTGTACCGAGTCACTTTACACAAAGCTTAAAACAGCCAATCAACGCTTACAATATGTGAGGCGCTCAATACCGAAAGTAGTGTACTTGCTGTGGGTTATACAGACTTCCGGTCTTTCAAGTGCACAAGGGTGCCGTTACTCGTTTAGAACACAGCCTGCACTGATGTGAATCCCAACAAAGCGGAGAGTTCTTTCTTTTGTGTAAGTAAGTAAGTAAACTTTATTCAAGAGATGCATACAAAGAACAAGTACAAATCCTAATGAATAATATAAAAGTATACACTCTTAGGATTCTGCTGAAAGATAAATATCTGTAATTGTTCTGTAATTTGTGGATTCGGGTTTTCATATTACAACTCTCTTTGCTTAACTGAGTATGCATGGTAGATTGTGCCGATCTGAGCAGATAGTTAATTCATCTCTGTGTATGAGACTTGCACCCATACTAGTAGGCTTACGCTTCTGACCAACCAGATTTGCTTAGGGTTACAAAAGTCCACAAAAACAGTGTAAACACAAAGATCACAGAGACGACGTCTTAACAAGGGTAACACGCTATATAACTGATATATATGGTTAATGCTTAAATTGTGGTGCTGGTGGTGTAGTGTTAGAGTGCTGGGCTCATGATCGGGAGGTTGCGAGTTCAAATCTCACTGAGACCCCCACTGTGCTAAGACCCTTGGGCAAGGTCTCAACCACAAGTGTGCCTCTGTTCACCCAGCAGTATAAAATGGGTACCAGTAAAAATATACTGGGATGATAATCTGCGATGGACTAGCGTCCCATCCAGGAGGAGTTGAACTCCTGGTCGCTTCATGCTACGGAAACCGGGGATAAGCACGGCCCTGATGAGCCACTTGGTTCGGGTGTAAAAACCCAACAGACTTATCTACCTTATACACACACGCATACACCTGTGTGTGTGTGTGGTATGTATGTATGTGTATATATACACACATACATATATACATATACATATATATATATATATATATATATATATATATATATATATACACACACACACATACATACACATATACATACATATAGAGGATTTTCTGAGTAGATCCTTCCGTAGGAGAGTGCTCAATACTTTTTGGTAGAGCAAATAACAAAAATAAAAGGACAGGACAAAGACTTTCTATTGAAACTCCATTTATCACTACAGATCTGTTTCGAGGGGTGGTGAAACCATCCTCTCTCTTCAGGTGATTATAGAAATATATATATATATATATATATATATATATATATATATATACATATACACACACACACACACACACACACACAGTCTATAGTTTGTAAACAATGAATGCAGCGTCATTACGCCAGCGTACTATGTAGGTACGTCTAAACTCAAACTTTTAGTAAAAAAAAACAAAATTGAAAAAACGTAAAATGGATGCACTTAAGTCAGGGAACATCTTTCTATAATATCAATAAACACATTCATTCAATGTTTTATTATTTATAAAATAATTAAACATTCAAAAATAATGTACAAGATGTAAATAAAATATAAACACGCACAAACACGCACCCAGACGCGCGCGCGCACCCAGATGCGCACCTCACATAAAAATGCAAGTAGTTTTGTTGGGGGGGGTTTAGGGTTGTTTTGTTTGGAGGTTTTTTGCATAATTGGCTTTGTTTTGCAGCATTTTCCTTAACTTTCCCCATATTTATCCTTAATTTCTTTATTTTTCAATGAATATTTTTGAAAAACCCGCAATACAATGAAGCCGCGGAAACCGAATCACTGTATGTTTATTTATTACTCACTGATCATTACCATACAGTAATAGTTCATGCTTTCAGTGCTAATCATTAATTTTTATTAAAGGAATTAAAAGAGAAGCAAAATCCTCAGAGTTTCGTTACAATGATGTCACGCCGCAGGAGTTGGAATTTTCCATTCAGAGAATCATGACAACACTCCTGGCAAAAGGTTGATAGTTCACATCTTTGTCTAATTCCTGCAACCAGATTATCTTTATAAAACACAACACACAAAAAAAATCTGATGGCTAATCAAGTCATCATGGTTCGTGTTGTATGGCAGGTCAACTTTTGCCACAGAGATGTCGAGTGTAAATATTATTCCTGTGTTTTATTCATTCTGAGGGATTTATGAAAAATTTAACACACGCGTGAGAGAGCGAGCGAGAGAGCCAATTCTGTGAAATTCAATAGCTAACCAGGCCTAACTAATCACAGGCCTACGTTATCAGATAGCTACGGCTAGGTTTCCCAGTTGCTTAGCAACAGAACGTACAAAATGAATCCCTTCTGTTTTAGACAAAATTAAAAATGCATGTTTATGTAAATCAGTGTTTTCGCGCTCTTAAAAAAAAAAAAAAAAAACACTTTTGAATCATTTGTGCTTGTGAATCGACTCAACGAATCATTTACAAATTTCATCACTAAATACAGGAAGATATTCGAATATTTATAAAAATAAGCGATCGTGTTAATTCTAGATCCATAAACACCACAATCAGAATTCACACAACAGCCTCTGAAACATACGATTATAAACACATCACCTCAATTCTTTAAGATTCACTTTATTCTTGGATTTCGAGTCAACCTGAAATAGCAGCAGCAGCAGCAGATTACCAGGTCAATCCTGATTCCTCACAATTCACAAGCGGTTCTATGAGAATCTTAAAAAGAGTAAGCGACGCAAAAATCAGGATAAACAAAGTGAAGAGTGTTGAGAGTGGGGACACGTGTCTTCTCTCAGAGAGACGGTGGCCTAGTTGGGACAAAGAGGACAGTAATTTGGGCTAAACAAACACTGAGGCTGATTCCATCCTGTTCCCTGTACTACCCTCCTGTAGTGTGGACTACTTCGTGACGTTCTGTCCTCTCGGCCCCAGGACACAGCACACATCCTGCAATATCAGGAACATTATTGTGCACCATTCAACCACAGCACTCAGAATAAAATCCTTTTTAGAGAGTATCAAGGGCATTTTCAGGGGAAATATACATTTTAATAGCAACTCTGATGTGCAGGAGAACACGCCGACTTTCCAGCAAAGCAAATTGATCAAATTCTGTCTTCAAGCTCACTCCTCAGGAGATGCGGACATGGTTCATGTGAGCAAAATAAACCTTTAAGATTTAAAAAAATCACCTTCGTTAAATGACACCCAAACACACGTCCATCACTTTATATCCGTTTCGAATTATCACCCTCCCACCCATTTCATTAAACAATAACGATTTCCATTACATTACACCATATCACCGAGTGAGTACGTACAAGGGCGGGCTCAGGATTCGTTTACTTTCTAAGCCGCTTAATCCTAATTAGGGTCATAAGAAGGTTGATGCTCATCTCAGCCAACTCCGGGCAAGGGCAGGGTACACCCCGAACAGATTGCCAGGTCATTGTAGGACCAGGATTAGGACCTCCAGCAGGGTGGTGGTATGATGTGACCTGAGGTGAAGCCATGTTACTCTTACCACCCAGAAGCTGAAACATGTCAAATACAAATTTTCTTCAACTAAACAATGCATTCAGCATCAATGAAATGACTAATCAAAAGGTTTTTGACTGGGAGTGTATATATTTTTTCATATCCTAACTTTGAAAAGTGTTTTTTTTTTCTATTCATTAATCTGGAACACCCACTTTTTCAGGTTTTCAGTTCAGCGTCTCTGTGTAGTCTGTAATTAAAAGTCTGTCTGTCTTCCTTTCGGCTTTTTCCCTTTTACTCGGGAGTCGCCACAGCAAATCATCTGATTCGCATGTTTGATTTGGCAGAGGTTTTTATGTCGGATGCCCTTCCGGTCACAACCCTTTTCAGCAAGGGACAGAAACACAATGACGACTTTGCAGCTACTCTTGACGAATGTCAGCAATGGTTCTTTTACATGCCTCTCACCACAGACAGTGAGAGACATGGCCCGCTTTTGATAACCCAGTTAGCTGCAAACTAAAAACGTTCAGTCAATAAATTGTTAAAAAGAACAAATGCACAAGTTCTTAATCACAAATTTTGACTCCTCGCAATTGCGTCCTTTTGGTGGCTCTATGCCATGCAGGCCAGTCAGCAGCGCAGACTTCCCAAGTCCCTATATCGATGAAGTTTAAAGAGTCTTTCAGGCTGTCCTTGAAGCGCTTTTTCTGGCCGCCAGCAGTGCGCTTTCCTTGGCTGAGCTCTCCATAGAGGAGCTGCTTGGGGATACGGCTCTCTGGCATGCGTACAACATGGCCGGCCCATGTGATCTGTGTATCAGGGTAGTGATGCCTGGGATACCGGTCTGCTGCAGATCCCCAGTGTCTGGGACCCTGTCATACCATCGGATGCATAGGATATGCAGCTTTTCATGTCTCCTGTATGCAGTCCAGGCTTTCAGAGCCATACCAAATGTGGTGACAACTACAACTCAATAGACCCTCACCTTGGTCTCAGGTCAGATCCCTCTCCTCTCCCATGACCTCTCACGGAGCCTCCCAAAAGCACCACCTTACTTATACAGGCAGGTTTTTTTTCAGTATCAATGGTAGCTGTGCATTAAAGAGTACTGCCAAGGTAGGTGTACTGCTTGGAGTTTTTGGCCCTTGACAGTGATGTGTGGGTCACAATAATGGGTCCCCTGGGACTGTCTGGTACATTACCTTGATCTTTTTGGTGCTAATAGTCAGACCAAAAATTGTCACAGACCGAGGAGAGTCTGTCTAGCTGTGCCCGTCACTAGCATTGAGGGCACAGTCATCAGCAAAGAAGATTTCTCTGATGACCATCATCCTCACCTTGGTTATTGCTTGGAAGTGCCTGAAGTTGAATAAATGCCCATCACACCTGTACTGGATGTTAATGCCAAGATTGCAGTCTTTGAAGACATCAGTCATGATGGCTGAAAAGACCATACTGAACAGCATTGGACCCAGGACACAACCCTGCTTGTCAACACTTGTCACGGGGAAGGGGTCAGATGGTTCGCGGTCATCCAGGACACGGGCAGTCATGCCTTCGTGGAACAGCCTGACAATGGTGATGAACTTATTTGCGCACCCAAACGTCCTCATGATCCTACAGAAGCCGTCCCTGCTATCATCAAAGGTCTTGGACAGGTTGTCAAAAGATAGTATAAAGTTCCTGGTGCACTTCTCTTGGAGTTGGCACACAACACTGCCAAGGATGATCAGCTTCTCATTGTGAGTGCCAGCAGAGATGAGGGTGGCAAGTTCTTCATGGAACTTCTCCTTGGTTTCTTCGGGGTTGGTCATGGTTGGTAAATAGGCGTTGATCAGCATGGCAAATCTTTCCTTCCCAAGCGGAGGTTGCATCTTTATTAACCAGTCATTTATGCCCTCTGGAATGCTTGCCAGTTTCCTCAAGTGCTCAGTCTCGATCGCGAAACCAACACCTGCCTCTGCGTGCTCCTTGCCGCTACGTCCACACCAGAAGGTGTGGCTGCCACCGGTCTCTGTCAGCCGACACTCGTCGAGGAAGTGGGTCACGCAGAGGGCTGCAATATCCACCTTGTAGCGTGCAAGTTCTTTCACCACAAGGGCAGTCCTTCTCTCGGGCCTATCTGTTATGGCATTGTTGAGCAGGGTCCAAACGTTCCTCGATGCTAAGGTAAGCATCAACCCTTATTGTTCTTGTATTGACCGCTGTCGGGGAAACCCCACCCGCTGCAGTATGCTGGCCAGGGATGTAAGAGAAGCAGATATGTTGAGGGCTCCTTTTATTGCCCCGTCCTCATGCTATGACGGTGAGCAGAGTGCTGCTGAAGAGGACTGCTTGGTCACTCAGCCAGTTGCCTGCATCCCACCGCTGCTTCGGTCGGTGGAATATGACCAGTATCTGAGCCACCTGTGTGCAGGTTCACAATTACAACTCCATTGGGTTCCTCACCTGCTGCTTTGCTGCTAGCCTATCTACACAGGACTTGAGAATGTAATGGGTAGATTTCGTGACTTCGATTATAGTGAGGGGGACTCGCGCTGCATAGGCCTCATGCTTTCGTCCTGGCATGCCTGGGTCCAGTGGCAGGACAAAGTAGAGACAGCAGTGGAAGAGTAAGGATGCAAGGGCTGCCGGAAGGCGACAAATATGCCACCCAACAACCTATGGGGCTCCATTTCGCACACACTGCAGCCAACTGGGTTATCAAAGACTGGCCATGTCCCTCACTGTCTGTGGTGAGAGGCATGTAATATAAAAAAACAAACAAACAAAAAAAAAAACCCCATTACATTGTCAAGAGTAGTCTGCTGCATAGCCGTCAGTGTGTTTCTGCCATGAGGTGGCCTATCGCACTGTCCAGGGTGTTCTCGGTCTTTGGCCAGAGTTGACAAATAGGCACCAGCCTCCCCACAACCCTAATTAGGATTAAGCGGTTCAGGAAAAAAAAAAAAAAAAAAAAATTAGTGTGTGTATATGTCTGTCTGTCTGTCTTCCTTTCGGCTTTTTCCCTTTAACTCGGGAGTCGCCACAGCGAATCATCTGATTCACACGTTTGATTTGGCAGAGGTTTTTACATCGGATGCCCTTCCTGTCACAACCCTTTTAACAAGGGACAGAAACACGCTGATGACTTTGCAGCTACTCTTTACGAATGTCAGCAATGGTTCTTTTACATGCCTCGCATCATAGACAGTGAGAGACATGGCCTGCCTTTCATAACCCATTTAGCCGCACATGGGGGGGGGGGCAGTGACAACCTTGTGGAGAGTGGGACTCGAACCCCAACCTTTGGAGCAGCGATCAAGCGCCCTAAAGCACTAGACCACCACTGCCCCCGTGTGTATGTATACACATATACGTTAGTCGGGAGTGTGTGGGGGGGTGATCCTACTTTGCGGATTTTGATGGTCGCGTGGGGATCTCGGTCCCAATTAACCGCAGAAAGTGAGGGGTCCCTTATAAAAACACACACACACACACACACACACACACACACAGTGATGGAATTAAGGTCACTAACTTTTTAGATCATGTGGTTTAGAATCATTGAGTCAGTCTTTCGATGCCAAGTCATTGTCCAGCGTGTGCATCACAGCTCTTTAATCCTGGCTTTGTGTGGAAATTGTGTCTAAACATGTGCAAGTCATTCTGGGACTTGAAATGAGGTTCATTAGATTAACAGCAATCATTCTGAAAGAATCTTTGGTAGCTTTCTCGCGTGGCAGCACTAGTATTCGTTCTGTGTCTTTGCCGTAAGGATATGAAAAGACTGAAACAATTGTTTAACGCTTGAACTCCATAATGGTCTATAGCGACCCTGAACTGGACTTCACCTGTGTCACAAACCAGGACTATAACCGTAATCCACAGATTACCATTGGTGCCATTCGCACTGTGCAGGCCTGATCACAGGGAAAATAAAGAGGAGAAAAGTCAGCACCAGTGGTGCTACAATCAGCATCCAGCCTCGGCGTCCTCAAATGAATCAGAGCACTGAAGGAGAGATTACGGGACTTGACGCCTCCACACAGTCATGGTTATGTAAGCAATCAGGACGTGGGTTAGTACGGCTGGAACGAGAGGGAACTCACGGCGGAGAGAGAGAGAGAGAGAGAGAGAACACACCCAACATCAGGAACATGAAGCTTTCACACTCACCAGATATCACTTTGATGGCCATGAGTTGCACATAGACAAGAATTCATATAGATTTTAATAAACAGAGACGGAAACCGTAGACAGAATCTTTGGTCACTATGCCAAGCACTTGGTAAACAACCATATTCAAACATAACCCATTACCACCACATAAAGTATGTTCTGATGTTAAGGCTGATGAAGACGACGATGATGCCGCCATCATGGTGGTGATGATTCCGGCCCCTTAGCCTGGTCCCACTTATCACTAAACAACAGGCCAGAGGTAGTAGAGTGACCAAGTCTCAGCGCACTAGTGTGAGGGGCTCAGATACGGAGGGGTGGGGTTGTTACGTAATCCCCCACTGCTCCTGTGGAAAATATCTGCCAGATCAAAATCATACTGCACCGCAAGCATGTCAAAAACATTCAGACGATACATCAGAAGGTTAAAAGACAAATACAAGGATATCAGAAGGATAAATACAAGTGTGTGTGCGGTGGTGGTGTGAATCAGTTATATGTTGATTTTCATCTCTGAAGGGTTTCACTCCTCTTACAGCACAGAAGATTTAAATCAGAACAACATGTCATGCTTTTTATCCATTCATAGTTACATCCAAACTTTGCTGGGATTTAAATGCGTAACTTCGACATTGTTCGCATAAAACAGCTACAAACACTTCCCGTCTCACCATCACTCTATTGTCTCCTCCCTCTTCCCCCCCCTTCTCCGCCCCAAGTTCAGAGAAAAAATGAACTACAAAGCCCTGACAGTGGAGACTCCTTTATACAGGGATCCCAGCAAGGTTGACAAAAAAAAAGAGGAAAGGGGTTCAGAAATAGAGGAAATTAAATATTTCGGCTGGGGGTCAAGAGGGGCATATATTAGAAATAATTATCACTTTGGTGAGTAAAAATAGTGGAATTCCGCTACATAGGCGAGTAAAAATAGCGGAATTCCGCTAAATAATGGAGATCTGAGATCCCTGTATACAATACAGGCATCCATATGAAAGATTTTATCCATTAATCTGTTTATCTTTGCCGTTTGTGCGCTGTACATGCCCGTGAATAAGTGCATCACCAACAGAGCTGCTGTTTTACATCACTACCTGACCTCCAATCCGAATCCAGAACATGGCTTTAAGACGATTACACGGCTAGTTTGAATACTTGATTATGAATGGTTAATCACAGCATTCTGTGGTCCGATTTTTTTTTAATAACACACTGTCAGCAAGCTTCTTCCATACATGACGGACCCGTTCATTAAAAATATTTAAAACTGAATGCTTCAGGACTTTAAGTGAAGGAGAACTGATTTTCCATCTTCCAGTCTCATCATGGTTAGCTTGTTTACTCACATAATGCGAAACTCTGGTCACTTCACAAGTTCAGTCCCAACACGGAAAAATATCCAGCTTCAGTGTTACAATGGAAAATGTTTTTGCAAGTATGCCATAAAATACGTGAAAAAAAGATCACATTTAAGACAGTCTGGTTAACAAGTACATAACTACTCTGGGGCTGGAATAAGAATTGAAAATACTCTTCTATTAACCAAGATGATGGTGACCTGCTTGACCTTCTTGCTTATAATTGAGCGGGGAAGGATTGAGGATTTTTTTTTTTTTTTGGGGGGGTGTTAAGCCCCCAAAAACCTTCACCGTGACCCCCGATTTAGCATCAGAGTGGTGAGTCAGAGCGATGTTAGTGCACTGGTTATTCATCTGTGACTCAAAGATTGTGGTGTTTTACTGAGACACAGCAGCTAATCGAAGAGCTTGGGGGAGTCGCAATCCGTCAGCATCGTGCTTATTATGAGTCAGCCCTCACATGCTAATTCTCTCTCGTGCTTTCTCTCTCTCCGTGTCGCTATCCACAATGCTAACAGCTGAAGGCTATTGCGGAGGCGGCTTGATCGGGAACATGATTCCCCCCCACCACATACACTTGCACTTCTCCCATCTTAGGCCTCCCCGATCTGCTGAGAGCTGATCGCCAGTTCCTTCAACTCAGAGTGAACAGAAGGAGACGAAAAGACACCAACACCTCCTCACTTTGTCAGAGCAAACAACCGACAGATAACCGGTCATAAAGATCACCATACCTCAGCACCGAAATGGAACAGAGCTAAATACACCAAACGGTACAATTAGTAAACATGTAATTAACAGTCTTGATTTATATATACATACACACAGTATACTGGAAATATATACACACACACGGCCCTCTACTTATGAAAACCTCAGAATACAAAAACCATTTTCGCCCTCTTTTTACGAAAACAACCTCTTTTTAGGAAAAGCTCCATTCAAAAATTGAAACACGCCATTCAAAACTCAATGTGCGAGATGCTCTCACATTGGCAGTCTCCCAACATCCCACCCCACTGCCCTCCCATTGGCCAGGAGGGAGCTGAACTGTACCCATACTTTCTGTTTGTCACACGTTGAACAGGACTGTTGGCTTGTTTTGAGATTGCTCATTGCGGTGTTATATTTCGTTATCCATCATGGACCCAAAGAAAGTGATTCCCGGTGACAAAAGAAGAAGCGGGCTCCATTATCAATCGAAGTGAGAAAGGGGGATGCGGTTGAGCGAAATCGCACAGGAGTATGGCTGAAACCCCTCTACAAATCTGGACGATATTGAAGCAGAAGGAAGGAGACCTTAAAAATGAAAATACAGTAGTGACTGAGGCGATTATTACGGAACGACATTGAAGCAGAAGGAGGCATGAAAAGCAGAGTGCTCCGTGGCACAAGACCTCCGATCTCGCAAGGAAGCAAGTAAATATTGAATCAGGACCTCTGATCTTTCAAACAGGTACTGTAATTCCGCTTTAGACATGACCCAGTCTCAAAAGCTCCCTCGACTGCGCGCTGCGTGTGGGCGGAGGCCCGCCTTCGGCAAAACACACCAGAGAGACAGAGAGAGAGAGAGAGAGTTGTGTGTGTGTGTGCGCGCGCGCGTGTGTGTGAGAGAGACAGAGAGAGAGAGACAGTGTTGTGTGTGTGTGTGTGTATTTGCATGAATAAAAAAAAAAAAAAAAAAAAAAAGGTTTAATAATGGTTTAATTAATAAATGTTAAAATGGTTTATTAATTTTTTTTTCTTTTAACACATTTCATACAAAATTGGTGTACTTTTATCATTTTTAAAGGAATTATGAGGCAGTCTTGGGAGCCTTGGAACGAATCATGAGTTGAACATGTAAAATGTGACCCCTACTGACGAAACTCCCGCATGACGAAAAAGGTGCTGGAACTGATTAATTTCGTAAGTAGGGGGCCGACTGTATTTGATGGGTGGGAATTGTACACGATAAATTAGGGAGAACGGGGTGTAAAATGCGCCTCTACTTATGAAAACTCCAGGTTCCAAAAAGGCTCTGGAACAGATTATTTCGTAAGTAGAGGGCCAACTGTATTATATACACACACACACACACATTATATATACACACGTGTGTGGAAAAGATAGAGAGCTAACTGACATGATGCAGAGGAGCAAGGTGGACATACTGTGTGTCCAGGAGACCAGGTGGAAAGGTAGCAAGGCTAAAAGCTTAGGAGCAGGGTTTCAGCTGTTTTTTCATGGTGTGGATGGGAAGAGAAATCGAGTAGGAGTCATCTTGAAGGAGGGGTTTGTCAGGAATGTTCTAGAAGTGAAAAAAGTGTCAGGCAGAGTGATGAGTCTGAAGTTAGAAATTGAAGGTGTGATGTTCAATGTTGTTAGCGCTCATACCCCACAGGCAGGACGTGAGCTAGAAGAGAAGGAAAGATTCTGGAGTGTGTTAGATGAAGTGATGCTGAGTACCCCCAGAGGTGAAAGAGTGGTCATTGAGGCAGACTTCAATGGACATGTTGGTGCAGGCAACAGAGGGGGCTAGGAAGTGATGGGCAGGTTTGGTATCCAGGACAGGAACACAGAAGGACAGATGTTGATAGATTTTGCAAAAAGAATGGAAATGGCTGTGGTAAATACTTTCTTCCAGAAGAGACAGGAGCATAGGGTGACTTATAAAAGCAGAGGTAGGTGCACACAGGTAGACTACATCTTGTAGAGGCGATGGAATTTGAAGGAAGTCAGGGACTGCAAAGTAGTAGTGGGTGAGACTGTTGCCAAACAGCATAGAATGGTGGTGTGCAGGATGACGCTGATGGTGAAGAAGGCAAAGGCAGAGCGGAAGACAAAGTGGTGGAAGCTGAAAAAGGAAGAGGGTCATGTCTTCAAGGAGGAGTTGAAACAGGTTTTCAGTGGTCAGGAAGTGCTTCCAGATGACTGGACAACTACAGCTAATGTGATCAGGGAGACAGGGTGGAGAGTACTTGGTGTGCCCTCTGGAAGGAAAGTAGATAAAGAGGCTTGGTGGTGGAATCAGGAAGTATGCAGGAGTATGTACAAAGGAAGAGATTAGCTAAGAAGAAGTGGGACACAGAGAGGACCGAAGAGAGTAAACAGGAGTACAGGGAGACACAGCATAAGGCGAAGATAGCGGTGTCAAAGGCCAAACAGGTGACAGTATGAGGACTTGTATAATAGGTTGGACAGTAAGGAGGGAGAAATTTTATACAGGTTGGCACAGCAGAGAAATAGACATGGGAAAAGACGTGCAGCAAGTTAGAGTGATTAAGGACAGAGAAGGAAATGTATTGACTGATGGCAGAAGTGTGCTGGGAAGATGGAAAGAGTACTTTGAAGAGCTGATGAATAAGGAAAATGAGGGGGAAAAGGGTAGAAGAAGAGGTGATCGTTGAGGACCAGGGAGTAGCAAAGATTAGTAAGGGTGGAGTGAGGAAGGCATTGAAGAGGATGAAGAGTGGAAAGGCAGTTGGTCCTGATGACATACCGGTGGAGGTATGGAAGGGTCTAGGTGAGGTAGCAGTAGATTTTCTGACAAGAATATTCAACAAGGTCTTAGAAAGTGAGCAGATGCCAGAGGAATGGAGGAGAAGTGTACTGGTGCTCATTTTTAAGAACAAGGGAGACATGCAGAGTTGTGGAAACTACAGAGGGATAAAGTTGATGAGCCATACGATGAAGTTATAGTAAAGAATAGTGGAAGCTAGACTAAGGGCAGAGGTCAGCATTTGTGAACAACAGTTTGGTTTCATGCCAAGAAAGAGCACCACAGATGCAGTGTTTGCCTTGAGGATGTTAATAGAGAAGTACAGAGAAGGTCAGAAGGAGCTGCATTGTGCCTTTGTGGATCTGGAGAAAGCATATGACAGGGTTCAGGAGAGGAACTGTGGTATTGCATGAAGAAGTCTGGAGTGGCAAAGAAATGTGTTATAGTGGCGCAGGACATGTATGAGAGATGTAAGACAGTGGTGAGGTGTGCTGTCGGTGTGACAGACAAGTTCAAGGTGGAGGTGGGACTGCATCAAGAGTCAGCTCTGAGCCCCATCTTGCTTGCTATGGTGATGGACAGGCTGACAGACGAGGTGAGAAGATTCCCCATGGACTATGATGTTTGCAGATGACATTGTGATCTGTAGTGAGAGCAGAGAACAAGTGCAGGGAAATCTAGAGAGGTGGAGGTATGCCCTGGAAAGGAGAGGAATGAAAGTTAGCTTCAGTAAGACAGAATACGTGTGTGAATGACAAAAGACCCAAGAGGAACGGTGAGGTTACAGGGGGCAGAGATAAAGAAGGTGGAGGATTTTAAGTACTTAGGCTCAACAATCCAGAGCAATGGAGAGTGTGGAAAAGAGGTGAATTGTTTGCAGGCAGGCTGGAATGGTTGGAGAAAAGTAAAGTGGTGTGTGATAGAGTATCGGCAAGAATGAAAAGGAAAAATGTACAAGATGGTGTTGAGGCCAGCGATGTTGTATGGTTTAGAAACAGTGGCGCTGAGGAAAAACAGGAGGCAGAGCTGGAGGTAGCAGAGATGAAAATGTTGAGGTTCTCTTTGGGAGTAACGAGGATGGATAAGATCAGGAATAAGTACATCAGAGGGACAGCACATGTAAGAGGTTTTGGAGAAAAAGTCAGAGAGGCTAGATTGAGATGGTTTGGACATGTACAGAGGAGGGATAGTGAGTATATTGGTCGTAGGATACTGAGGTTGGAACTACCAGGCAGAAGGCCTAGAGGAAGGCCAAAGAGAAGATTTATGGATGTGGTGAAGGAGGACATTGAAGGTAGTTGGAGTAAGAGCAGAAGCTACAGAAGATAGAGTGAGATGGAGGCAGATCATTTGCTGTGGCAACCCCTGAAGGGAACAGTCGAAAGGAAAAGAAGATATACAGTAATATATATAAAAACAAACATTTATATATGTGATATATAGAAACTTGTCTTTAATCTTGTTGATTCTTCTAAAACTCTTTCAAAGTATGTGACTATTAATCTGGAGATCACAAATTGAAATCCGGACTAACACCACAGCTGTTTGTAACTGGGAGTCTCCGGCAGCTAACTGGAGAGGCTCTCACGGGACGGGAGAAAATGTGACACATGCTCACTTCTTTCCCACTGACGGCAATTGTCAGCCAATCATAGGTGTCTGTGGGCTCATTCGTACGAGGGAGTGGATAGTGCCATCCGGATGTGTTAGACCGCCCCCAAAATACACATGTGCCACAGTTCTAAAAGAGCTGGGGGTTAGCATTGCATGTTTTCTCCCCTAACCGGTCGCTGGTGGTCGTGTGATCGGGAGGGTAATAATGGTTAATGCTTAAGTTGTGGGGCTGGTGGCGTAGTGGTTAGGGTGCTGCACTCATGGTCAGGAGGTTGTGTTCAAATCCCATTTAGACCCCCACTGTGCTAAGATCCCTGGGTAAGCTCTTAACCACAAGTGTGCCTATGTTCACCCAGCAGTACAAATGGGTACCAGTAAAAATATACTGGGAAGGTAACCTGCGATGGACTAGCGTCCCAGCCAGGAGGAGTTGAACTTCTAGTCGCTTCACGCTATGGAAACCGGGGATAAGCACTGGCCTGATGAGCCACTATGCTAGGGTGTAAAAAGCCCAACGGACTTTACCTTTACCCAATGCTGAAATTAGGGAGAAAATGGTGGAATAAAAACCCTCTTTCAAAAAGTGCAACGTGTCTGCAGGCAGAGTAGGAGTGGGTGTGAGTGCAGGCAGAGTAGGAGTGGGTGTGGCCGCAAAGACCTTTGACTAGTTTATTATTTACTCTATTCAAATCAGAAGGCAAGCAAACATTAGCAACTTCGACATAAGGAATCAAAGATATGCCTTCATGTCCTTTTCTACACCCACTCAGATCTGTGGAGGAGGTGTGGCCTAAGTGAGTGGCATGGTGTGAAAGCATAGCCTATATGACTACCACTGGCTGTGAAGGAGATGTGGCCTATATGCCAGTTACAGAAACATGATGAGAAGAAACTAGTCCTTACATGGAAGTGATGAGCAGTTTTGTGTAAAAGAGGAATGAGGTCACCATTACATGCACAGACGTCTGCAATCATGCAGATTCTCTGCACTCAGGAATGTGACGCACGACTGCTTGCTTGCTCCCTTTCTCACTCTCACTCACGCACGCACTTCCAGCTCCGACTCTGTGATGGGTCATGGACTGGGCTGTATTGAATCTTTCCGCAATGCTGCATAAGAAAAGCTGTTTATCAGGACAGAATGAGATCACGATGTCCATACCAGTTTCTTTATCTGGTTGACCCAGATGCTGCGCTCAACTTCTCTGCAGATGTTCACGTAAGAAGTGTTTTTGTGAGTAAGGTCTGAATGTATTTCTTCTTATATCTCCAACAAGTCATGATGCTCCATATGACATTACAGCACGGAGGAAAGCAAACATCTTCAACCAATTGGTAGAGAGAGAAAATGGGATCCAGAAAGTGGGAGGAGTCGGTTAACGCCTGTGGATGAGTACAAGGTCGACGCAAATCTTAGAAAGGAAAGGTTTATTTATATACATGTAAAATATAGAGCAGTGTTTCATCAAGGACAAACCCAAACGCCGGGTCACTCCTGAATTTAAAATCCCCAAAAGACATCAGGAGACGACGACAAGAATAACTTGGGTCAGAATGAGAAAGAGGAGAAGAGGCGGCGGTCTCCGAAAGAAGGAACGCACACCGAGGTACATATGCAAAAAGGTTCATGCACACGCCTTAAGAATTATTATTTCAAATAAACAGGAAATTAAATGTTCAGAGATTCCATTGAGTGTAGTCACACATACACTCACTGAACACACACTTCAGCACAGGAACAACCTGAGAACTGGGCGCGTGTTCAGTGGAGATCCAGATTGAGGAACGCTTTATCGTCTGAATGTAGGTCACCGCCACACTTCAGCGTCCACACAGCTCAGTTCTCCAGCCTCAGGAGTGTGGAAACAGAAATCAAGTGAGACGTTCAAACACAAACATCTCTCTATTCCCTTCCCACCCTCTGAAACTGATGCTTCCTGAATTCTTGTTTTCCTCTCCTTCACCTCCACCACCAAACCTAGTTCAGGTTCCATAACAAGGTTAACGAGACGGTCGAGAGTGCTATGCTTCCTCAAAACATGCCATTCCTGATTCCTCACTTCACTCCCCGGTTCACGAAATTTCATATATAAACGCAACATTTTCATCCATCAATCTAAATGCTGCGTTAATTCCAAACAGAACCTTTATGATGGTTCTGACGGCTTCTGTTCGAGCTCGCATGAATGCAGGGTCTCACTTATCCACACTGAAGTTGGCGGGGAAAGAGCACGCAACCTGATCAGAGACAGCACAGAATCAACAACCTGATCACAGGAGAAATACATCACACAGAACGAGAGAGAGAGAGAGAGAGAAATTTGAAGAACAGCTTGGTAATGTCAACTGTCAGGATTACTGTGATTAAATGTGATTACTGGTGTTTTTTTGGCACATGGGTCCTCCACGCTAGCTTTTAAACAGCAGGGAAATACACACACACACACACACACACACACCCACCAATAAATAATAATAATAAATATTATTATCATCATCATCATACAGGGATCTCTCACTTTCTGCAGTAAATTGGGACCGAGATCCCCCCGTGACCATCAAATTTCACCAAGTAGGGTCAACCCCCAACCGACGTATATGTGTATATAATATCAAATCAATATATATTCAATGCTATGCACAAGATGCAAATTAAATATAAATACACACGCGCAGATGCGCATGTACGCATTCAGATGTGCACCTCACCAAAATGCAAGTAGTTTTGATGGGAGGTTTTGGGTCGTTTTTTATTGTGTGTTTGTTTAGGGGTTTATTTGCATAATTGGCCTTGTTTTCGTGGCATTTTCCTTAACTTTTCCCCTTTTCTTCCTTAATTTCCTTATTTTTTTAATTCGATGAATATTAAAAAAAAAAAAAAAAAACCCACGATGCACTGAAGCCGCATGAATTGAAGCATGAAGTAGCGAGGGATCCCTGTAATATTATTAATTCGTGTTTATTGATCTGTGCTGCTTTTACACTTTACACTCTTTTCCATAGGTTTTCCTTTAAATTACCTGAAACCATGACCTGCGTTTTCAGAAATTACAATAAATTAAAAAGAATCACCACAAAATAGAGAACATCATGGCAGTGGTGGTCTTGGTAGTCAAGGGCAATGGAACGCTGATCCTAAGGTTGAGGGTTCGAGTCCCATTCTCCACAAGGTTGTCACCCCCCCCCCCCCCCCCAGTGCAGCTAACTGGGTTATCAAAGGCCAGCCATGTCTCTCACTGTCTATGGTGAGAGGTTCATGTAAAAGAACCGTTGCTGACTTTCGTAAAGAGGAGCTGCAAAGCCGTCAGCGTGTTTCTGTCCCTTGCTAAAGCATTGTGTCAGGAAGGGCATCCGACATAAAAACCTACTCCAAATCAAATGTGCGAATCAGATGATTCTCTGTGGCGACCCCAGAAAAAGCCGAAAGGAAAAGAATCACAAAATAGAGAGCATTATCTGGGATCAGTATTGGATCAGGCGTCAGCGAAAACCAAGATCAGATCGTATAATCAACAACAAAAGTAAACAAAAATGTAAATACCATTGGAATTTTAAAATGTTTATACATAAATAAAATTGATTTATTCTTTCTTGTTAGGATCGAGTTCAAATGACATCAGATCAACCAATTAGAATTTGATCACACGATCTCACCACTAACTTGATATTTCTCCTCCTTGGCTCAGTGAGATGATGATCTCGAATCTATAATCTGCAGGCTATAATGTGTAATCGATAAGCCTGGAGCGCCTCAGAATGGAATTCAAGATTGATTTATGATACCATGACTCAAACACATTTAGTGAATTATTTCCCCTCACTTTCTCACCATTTTTTTCCTTTACCCGGTGATGATCATTTACTGCCACCATGAGAAATAGATTTGCATATAGGCTACTGGAATGGATCAGACTCGAATTTGCATCTTATTTCCATATTCAAATGAGAATGTTTAGGATCCCCACATCCTTCTTTCATTCATCACAAGTGTGTTTATTACATTCCTTACTTTTAATCGAATAAATAACTTGTGTGGCACTTAAATGAATGAATGAAGCCTGTGTGTGTGTGTGTGTGTGTGTGTGTAATTTGTTCATCCTCAGGAGGAATTTATTTCAGGATGGGCTGAAGTCAAAACGACAGTACATTGAGCACAGAGTGCACAATGTAATGTCTTTCTTAACCCTTATACAGTACCATATGTAGTTAGCATGTGTAGTGAACATGGAGGTATTTGGGACTTGATGTCATGTTGGACTGAATTCCAGCAGAAAGAGACGTCTGAATCATTATGTACTGTACATTTATTATATTAATCATACAATTATTGATCTTTAAAAGCAGTGACTAGTCAGGATGTAAATATCATTGCAAAACAAACACAGAAAAATAAAGAATTAATAACGACGAAAACTCTTTGGCTTTCACCTGCTTCAGCATTTCCTGGAGAGAGCCTTCATGATAAAGTGAAAAACTGCAGAGTACAAGAGTCTCTCTTCATTTCATTTACTGTTTAATGTGAAGATCAGTCGGTGGTGCGTTTCATGAGGTCGAGTCTTTTCAGAACATAGCCGAGCCATGACTCTCCATTGCCACATCCCCCCCCCCCTCCATTTCACCCTAATTTCGTTGTACTCAATTCCCACCCACCAGGTCCTGCCTTCTCCATCACACGACCACCAAAAACCAGTGAGGGCGGAAGCATGTGCATACCTCTCCCTATGACGCCATGTGTATTTGGGGGCATTCTAACACACTCTGAGGGATGGCGCAATCCACTTCCTTGTCTGATTGAGCTCACGGACACCCATGATTGGCTGATGATCGTTGCTGTGAGTGACATGGAAGTGCAGTCTGTCCCTCCCGTTGGGGCTCTGCCAATTAGTGCCCATGGACTCCCAGCCATGGACAGCTGTATGCTTATCATGTTCCCCACCACCATCCTTATAAACCCCCCCCCAATCACCCTTATCATTTTTACCCATTACACCACCATCCTTATTGTTTCCCCATCACATCCCACCCCCACCCCACCATCATCCTCCACCTCATCCCTAGGTGGGGCCGGTGGTGTAGTGGTTAGGGTGCTGCGCTCATGATTTGAAGGTTGTGTTCTCGAATCCTGGTGAGACACCGAAAGTTCCAACCACAAGTGTGCCTTTGTTCACCCAGCAGTATAAATGGGAACCAGTAAAAGTATACTGGGAAAATAACCTGCGATGGATTAGCATCCCATATGGATTAGCATCCCATCTAGGAGGAGTTGAACACCTGGTTGCTTCACGCTACGGAAACTGGGGAAAAGCACCGGCACGATGAGCCACTCAGCTCGGGTGTAAAAAGCCCAACAGACTTTACCACCATCCCACAACGCCCACCATTATCCTGAAGTTCATACTCCCTTTAAATCACCACCACCACCCTCATCACTACCAAGGCAAATACTTTCGCTCTTCAGTGAACTCTTGGGGAAAAAAAAAAACAGCCATCACGTTAATGTTTATTTAACAAGTAAAACCCTCACATTCGGTCACTCTTTTTTTTTTTTTTTTTTTTTCCCCCCATTACTCCGAGAGAGTAAGAGGAGTGTAATCCCATCCAGGAGTACACACCACATCATGGGATCCTATGGGACTCGGATGTTACACACAGACAGACAGAGACAGACTTCTCCACAATGGGATAAACCCCCATTTCCATCCTGTAATAACGTGCATCTCTTCCTCACACTGTAGAGGACAGAGTCTGTAGCCCCGCCATACATCTCTCAGAGAACAACCCACTCAGTGTAATTGCTGCATGACTATTAAAAAGAGAATCAATTATATTTCCATTCAATCAGCAAACCGCCAGAGACAAGGTGAAGGACCTCTTTTACCCAAATGAAACACAGCGGGAGGAGACGACCTTGCATGACCCAAGAGATGCAGCATGACACCACCTGGATTTTATGACAAACTGAAACGGAACAGTGCGAGCGTGCTGAAGATCTGCGGCGGCGTAACGAGGCCTTTTCGTAACTCTGACCAGAACACCAATTATTCCATGTCTCCTTCACTTCAACTACTTTAAGAAAGAAAAGTATTAGGTTTAGCATAACCTCACAAACCTACGTAGGAGCCAGGAGACATCCTCGATGCTTTATTTTTCACAACAACAAAGAAAATCAGTGCTGGATAATAAACCGTATTTTTTTTTTTTTAAATAAACATTAACAGCAGCTGTACAGATTTGCACTCATTACAGGCACCGGCTATGAATATGCACAAATATGCAAATTAGTCATGCCCCATGACCTCCTGCCATCCTTAATAGTACAACATCGATAATATGAGCCAACACTGAAGCAGACGGGTGACTTCATGTTCTCGGTGATTTATTTCACAATAGACACCCGTCTGAATATTACATCGTTACCATGAAAACCTCTGTTCGCTAAACCCTTCCGCTAGCACAACACGCGGGTGAAACATCTCCATGCACCACACTGCGGGGCCGGTCTGTGGCGGTTGTGAGTAGCACTCTATGCATGTGTGTACTGGCTCCGTTCATTCCCCCCCCCCCAGCCATAAAGTGACAAAAGCTTGAGGGTGCCGGACGAGTCACAGAGGAGGAGTGAGGAAGCCTCGGACGCGCGAGTCCATGAACAAAACTTTCAGTGCTTTGAGAAACAACGAGAACACAGCGACACCCTTACACCAGACTTCACCGACATCAAGCCGGGAATTATGGGTAAAACTGAAAAAAAAAAAAAATTTAAATAAATAAAATCATTCATATCTGTTGACCGAGAAGACGCAGTGCTGCAGGGTGTATTTAACACGCCACAACTATTTCATTATTAATAATGCTTTCCATCGCCTGAATTTCGAGCTTGTGATCGTCACCAGCATCATGTTTCATATAAACCCTGAACTCATCTTTAAATCTTCACACACATCCAAAACCTTCGCCTTCCCGTTCTCACAGTTGATTTATGTACACACACACACACACACACACACACACACACGTTCAAATGTATGCGTGGAGGATTCTGGAATAACATCCAAATCCGACTGTCTATACAAAAGGATAAAAAGATAAATGTGCAGTGTGTGTGTGTGTGTGTGTGTGTGCGCGCGCGCGTTAGACAGCATCCTCTCAAGAGCAGCTGCTCTACTACGACTGAAGAGGTTTCGTGCTCTTATGTGATGCCAGAGCGGCTATGTGCCAATTTTAAACGGGATCATTTTATCTACAGAGCGCAGAACAACTCTCACAGAGACACCGTCAGATCCACACAGAATGTAAGAGTGTGTGTGTGTGTGTGTGTGTGAGAAGGGGGAGATGGCATTGACGACACAATCTCCTGATTAAAGGAAATAAATTGGAAACTACAATTGGCCCGTGTGTTTTTTTTTTTTTTTAAAACCACCAGCACACGAACTTCAGGCTCCATTTAATCTTTCATCTCCCACCATTTTATTCATCAAATACTCCTGAAACGTTCCCCAATCGAACCCTCACAGCCTGCAATATTAAACCAAGGTGATTTCCACATTATTCTTCAACTCCAGGAACACACACACACACATCAACCGCAACATTTATTTAAAATGCCTGCGGAGGTTTAGCTGAGGGAAACGGAACCATTTTCACTTCCTGTTCCCTAATGAGGAAATTCCCAGTAGGGGTTCCCCCCCCCCCTCCTCACACACACACACACACTCCCACCCCACACCTTCTCCCTCACACCAGCAGGAGAAAATCCACCATCCACACACTGATGCACACAGGTTCGGAACGAAACTGACTGAACGAACAGCTTGGGACATGATGGACAGAACAGACAAGTGAAAATCTCATATCCCATAAAGAGCATAAGAGGGATAAACATGACAGAGGCGACCAGTAATGTGATGGAGAGATGTGAAGAAGGGACGCAAGGTTGGCATGATGGGGCGACGGAAAGATTGAGGGACACCTCCTCAGTGAGGGGATTACAGCGGAGTGACAGGGAGGGGCTTTAACGAGCTTCGGTTGAGCTTTCCGTTCTCGATTAGTATGTGTCAGGACTCCCTACAGCTCACAGTGAGCGAGAACCAGCCCCCCCCCCCCCCCCCCGACTCCCTCCATTTAGAGCACGACACATCCGGATCTCCTTCTGTCATGTGAATCACATGAAACCACCAACACCTCAGAATCTCAGCTTTATCCCATCTCAATTACTGAGAGTCGAATCCCACATTAAACCATCACACACACACACACACACACACACACCCTGAGGAACTGGTGTGTGTACCTGTATATAGATGGAAGTTGAGATAAACGGTTTCGAACATGACCCACAATATCTGGAGCGTTTTGTTCTCTGGTTCTGTAGTGCAGCTGTACAGAGGGAACTGAAGCTTACACTCGTCCTCTTTACCAACAGAACAAAACAATTCTAATTATCAGGAATCATCCTCCCATCGTCCCGTTACACTTCATCACTTCATCAAACCCACTCGGAATTTCCTCCATTAGCACTAAACTCAAATCCACCCACTCTCTCTCTCTCTCTCTCTCTCTCTCTCTCTCACACACACTTTATACATCACATAAAGACAGGCAACCCCCCCATCCCCAAACACACACACACACACACACACACTGCTGGGGAACAAAGGGGATCTCCACCCCTCTATCTCCCCCTCTCTCCTGCTCTATTATTAGATCTTCAACCCAGAGACAAAATAATCACACGTTGAGCTGCATCAGCGCGGGCAGAGCGAGAGACAGAAAAGCCCCTCTTCACCCTCCCCTCTGATATCAGACTTCTGTCTTTGCACCAGAACACCAACCGTGACTCCAAAAACGCATCAAATCACTTTCCTTTGCAGGTACAGGGCATTACCGAGGACATACTGTAGTGTACGTCGACCCGGATGGAACGGTAACCTGAATCCCAAAATCACTTCCATTGTAGCGTGGATCGGTACAGGGTGTACATCACCTTCCAGAGGAGAACTGTGATACAGCCGAAATAACTCCATATTACACTTAATAGGGAGTAGGGTGCTTATGGCGTATTAGACAGTACACCGCAGTATTCAGGCCACAAGACGCACCCAATTCAGTAGGACACACCCACAGCCTGACTAACCGCTGGAAACTCCCAACCACATCTCGAACCTGAGGACTGATAAAGCCAGGGTAGCTTACAAGATGGCAGCTGTGGGATGTGGGAGTGTCAAGTCGTGGGCGTGTCTCGTTTGGTGCTGTGCATCCTCAGTTGGACCTGCTTGTAGTGCATTAACCGGTGTGTAGTGTACTCCCACAGCACATCTAGGGCACTATACAGGGCCTAGTGCACTTACACAGGGAAACGAGTCCCAAATACATTTCTAGTGCACTATACACATAGGACTCTTCTCTATAGGAACCGATCCCTTAATGGCTTGCAGTGTCCTGTATATTAATTAGCATAGGGGGAGGTGGGGCGGGGCATTATTTAATAAAGCATGCAGTGTACATGTTTAGAGAAAGTTCTAGTGTAGGATTAGTGAACTCACTCAGTCGGTGCCCTATATAGAGTAAAGGTCACTATTTTTAGGTAGCCACAAAATGGCTGCTCATTACACGTACAGCACCCTACACGAGGAACGGGAGCGGTTACTTCCTGTCCTGCGTCGTGTACCAATTCTACAGGAAACAGAAATCTGAACAGAGGAACCTTCTCTCCCGTTCCCTATGTAGTGCACTTATTTGCACATCAGGAACCTGAATGACGCCGAGGAGGATGCGTGAACATGCTGTCGAGTCGTCCTGCACATCACTCTGTATACGTCTACTCACTCTTTTACACGCCACTTCTAATCATCCAGCTCTTATTTCTAATGAGGGCTGCAAGGAACTATACGGAACACAGCTGCAGAACACCAGGAGGATTTGGGTGCGAGTCTCTTCATGGATATACGCCACAGAAGCAGAGCTCATCAATGCTGCAGACATCTTGAAGGTAAATATCTCTTTCTCTGACACACACACACACGCACACACACACGACAGTTTAACACGTCCCCTTGATTATTCTGCTTATTCTCTCATACCCCTCCAGCAAAGAGTGCTGCCTCCATCCTCTTTCTCGCTCTCCCTCTTCTCCCCCAATTTTCACTCTCGCTCTGGAAGCTTCCTGATGGATGACTGATCAGGAGAAGGAAGAGGGAGGTAACTGCAGCAGTGACGCTGTGCAACGCAAAAACTGGGGATTTACCACTAGAGCACCTCGAGTCACGGACAGAGAGGGGAACACACCGCAAGCTCAGTACTTTCAACATCTCTCTTGCACGCGCGCATGCGCTCTCGCTCTCTCTCTCCCGAGATGAAACTGCATGCAACATACAAATTAGAGATGGTATAAAAAGCTTTTGAGAGCGAGTGACATTTGAATTGAATTGGTGCCATTGAACAATCTAGGGAGGAAATGACTTCTCAATGCAGACGGGAACCAAACCCCTTTTGTTTTATTCGACTTACTCTGAAAAGCTGCATGAATTCTTTTCTAACAGCACTATGCGCGCGCACACACACACACACACACACACACACTTGTGAAGAGCAGTCGAATCTCAAAGACATGTCAAGTACATCTATTCGCATTGAAAACAGAAAGCACAAGCTGGAAACCGACCACAAAGAGATGGCCGGATCATACATGGCATCCAGAGGAAAGAATCCAGAGGAAAGTGGAGTACATACATACACATCATCAAGGTCATGAGTCGGAATTACACCGACTTATCTACATGAGAAAATTAAGGGATTTTCAGACAAACAAGGTTGAGAGTATATATCACATCATTATAATAATAATAATAATAATAATAATTATTATTATTATTATTATGATGATCTCACAGTAAGATGGACCAATCCATACTGTTGGTTACTATTAGGGGTAAAATGATTGAAAATGGCAACCTTTACAGATCTATTTTAGGGATATTGAGAAGGTATTTGGAGACCTGAAGTCCTGCTGTAGATGATGTAACAGGTGAAATAAACAGATTATAAAGGTAGATGATGTGCTCTCGAGATAAAAGTACACATTTATGGAGTTATTCCTACCAGCAGTACATGACCTTTCACACTCCATCACTCCATCATTCGAAAAAAGATTAATATTCTGAATAAAGTGAGAACCTTGTACTGCTGAGACACTCGGCTTGAATTAAGACACCTGATGACAATAATAATAATAATAACAATAACAACAACAAACTTCGAAGTGCCCACTGTATGTTTTTAGTTAATAAGTGTGTGTTAAGTGGGTTAGGGAGCGAAAGGCATGCCGGGTACTTAACTATTTACACAGGTGCTGCAGGCACAGGTCGAGACATTCTCCCTCCACTTCGTCCTCCACCAGCGAGTCCGATAAAGGGCGCGCGGGCACAGGTGAGTCCTCGCGCAGCGGCGGCCGCATCTCCCGCAGGAAGAGCTCCAGGAAGCGGCGGTAAGCTTTCTCCTCGCTGCCACAGCCCGCCATCGCTCTTTCTCATTCCCGGAGAGACACGACACAGATGGAGGGAGAGGAGGAGGAAGAAGAAGAAGAGGAGGAGAAGAATGAGGAGACCGAAGAGGTTCCGCTGGCTTGAGTCATGAACAAGCTGCAGGTGCGCGCGTGAACACGAGAGCGCGTTAACGAGCAGCGTGACGTCAGATACGAGGGAGGCGGGGCTCGGTCAGAAAATAGAAAGCGGACTTGCTGATGGGAGGCGACGTCATCAGGTTTCTCTGGGATGAATGAAAGAAGGAGCGGACTCAAACACACAAGATTTTATTGGTTTACAAACCCGATTTACTTTAAATTTTACTTTATGTTTCGACTCGTTCGGATGTTTAAACTGTTTTTTTTTTCGGAATTGTTTGTGAATGTGTTCAAATTACTTTCAACTCCGTTTAAAGCGTCACGCCGGTCACCTGAACCAATCAGAAATTACCCTCACATCCGGGTTTTTCGCTAGCGTTCCGTTAGAAGGTCACAGACCCAAATCCTATTTGCTACATAATGAGCTATTTAAAGAAGGATAAACAAAGAAAATTACAAAGGAAATGTATTTACAAAAGGAAAAAAAAACCATACAGAAATAAATGTAAAAAAAAAAAAAAAAAAAAAAAGTTGTGATGAACTAACTGTTACATGACAGCTTGTTAGATGTTAGATGAGAGCTAGGTTGCTAACCCTTGCTTGGTTCAGAAGAGGGGGGTTATGGGACATGTAGTTCTTTTGTAATAATACCAGCAGCAAAAAAAAAAAAAAAAATTGTGGGAATTTAGAAATACCTTAAAAAGTGAATTAATGTGAGTAAATAACTTGTGGGATAAACTTGTAAACTTGTAAATAAACTAAACTGGTGGAATGGTGTGGAAAACCTGAGGAGGCTAATAATATTCTACTGGAGATAGTATTGATTCCTTCATATTCTAAGCACTTAATCCCAATCAGGGTCGAGGAGAGGCTGGCACCCATCTCAGCGGACTCCGGGCCAGGGTGGGGTACATCCTGGACAGCTCACCCGGCTGTCAGAGGCAACACCCACAGCCAGGGGTGATTTTGGGACAGCCAAATACTGAATCCTACTGTGCTTTTATTAATTATTGTTATTTTTTTGGTATTTGGAGATAACGTGAGTACCCCAGAGGCAACCCACGTGAACACGGGGAGAACATGCAAACTTCACACAGAAACGCCCGAGCAGGGAATCAAACCCAGGATCTTCTTGGTGTTAGGTGGGCGTGATGGGGGGGGACAGTATACTATTTTTAAACTGTGAAATAAAAAAATTGTGTATAATTTGACATGTGCTGAATAACGAGTAACGTGATTTTAAATGGTTTTCATATGGAATAAAAGATAATCTTATTCTTAATAAAAACTAAAACGGGCACAAAATACACACCTGTTCCACAGGTAATTTTAAAGTCGTGGCATCTCATTGCTCTGTAGTACTTGTGACTATTGTCAGTATGTATACATCTACAATCCGAACGTGAATAAACAGATTAAATAATGCATAATAAATATATGCTCAGGTGTAAAATTGAGTTAAAGTTGTGAGCAGTAGGATATTCAGCATCAGGTTTGACAGATGTTCACTTTTCGTGTTGATTTGCCAACTTCCCCTTCACTCGGGCTCACTGCTGGCATTTCACATGAACCAGAGGGACGGAAATCCATCAGCTAATTGAGCACGAAGGAACAATGCCTTGAGTCCTGTGAGGCTTTTAATGAAAATGAGTAGTGAAAAGCTTCCTGGATCCCCAAATAGGCTTGAGGGAGTCATGATCATCACCATAAACCTGTGTTCTGTAGTGCAGTGAGAGTGAATATAGGACATCAGAGGAGCAGTGGGTAAAAATATCTACTGCAGCCTTCACTAGAAATGAGGTTTAACTCTTCTACACTCTATGTGTGTGTGAGACAGAGAGAGAGTGAGAGAATGCAAGAATTATTGATTAAAACTATTCTCTCTCATTACCAGTGTTAAATGTAACTTTGTGGAACATTTTAGTCAGATTTTTTTTGCATATTTTGAGATTAAAATAGCACTATCTATATTTCATATTAATGCAGTATATAGAATATTGTAACACAACCTGGACTATATGAACCCTGATCCTAAAGGATTTTACTTTTAATTAAAAAAATTCTTAAATGAACCAAATTTGAATAATTCTTTAATGAAGCTTTTAAAAGGATTTAAAGATATTCTTCTTATAGTGGTATAAAATTAATATAAAATGCATTCAAACAAACTGTAATATAAATACATCAATTAATATTCTAATGATAATTTTAAAATGAAAGTTTGTATAAATTTATACATTTATATTTATAGACATTTATATTAATCATCTTTAATGACAAAATTATTTATGTGTGTGTGTGTGTGTGTGTGTGTGTGTGTATGAGAGTGAGCGAGAGAGATTAAGTGTGCTGGTATTCAGTGCGAGGACGTTTCCTGTGGTTTCCTCCTGCAGGACCATGAGACGGGACAGAAGTCACTGAATCACTTGTGTCTCTGAATCCTTCACCCTTAATCAGACAGAGATCAGAACAAACACCACATCCGATATTAATCAATCATCTTCAGTAAAGCTCCAAACACACACAACCACCATCAGCACTGTGTACATGGTTTAAGTGCTAAAGAACAATTGTTACATCATCAAATGCACCAGCCAATCAGGTTTTAGAATGCAAATTCCAGACAAGTGACACTAATGTACTTGGCGAAGGGGTGAGGTTTTGTATACACTCATTATTTGTTTACTTTCTAAGGATAGTTGTTAAAGTGAAATGCCAATCAATTAGTTTTATTTAATAATGAAGAGAAAAATCTAATACCCCCATTTCACTGAAGCGCGGAATGCAATGATCGTGGCTGAAAGGCACGGAACACACTCTACGGAGAAGCTTCGGTATTTTTACACAGAAAATAGGTAAAAAACCTACGGAAAATTGTACATTCGGAACACATTTATGGAATGTATGGAAAAGACACGGAAATATATAATGTCGGTATACAGTACAGGCGTAAAGCGCTCAGATTACTTTCGGAACCAGTGCAGATTTCAAAGGAAGACCTTCGGATAATTCACGGTATGTTCACGGAAAGCAAGGAACACTCGAGGAACGACTACAGCACTACTCCATTTTAGAAGGAAGAGCTACAGAACGATTGCAGAACAGGCGAAACGGTCACGTTCAACATGGGATGACTAAGGAATGACTGAGAAATACCCAGCGTGACCACGTTTCAACGAGGAAAAATCAGCAAAGATCAAAGGATTTGCTCCTGATTCCACCAATAAATACGCGGATTCAACCAAGGAAGCTCATTCTCTCATTCATACTATATGTTTATAATTTATAATATGTTTATAATGCAAAATAAATTTAAAATTTAACATATGCTTGTAATTTACCATATGTTTCTAAGGTGCAATATGTTTATAATTTACAATAAATCTAAAATTTAACATATGTTCAGATGTTTAATATCAATAATGTCAATACGTACAATAAATCATTCCAGACTAAAAACCATGCACACAAGTCCAAACCACAGTGATTATAACTTTAAAACTTTGTTACACGAACAGGAAAACAGAAAAAATAAAGTGAATGAACTGGAATAATTTATAGTGGAAGTGACTTCTTTGAGTGTTCCGCAAGTCTTCCATGTTATCCGCAAACGTTCCGCATATATTCCGCAAACTTTCCGTGAGTATTCTGTGGGGTTCTTTGGCCGCTTTTGACCATCCGGAAGAAGGGAGAAGGCTCGCGGAATGGTCAGGAACACTGGCGGAATAAAAGAAATTATCATGGAACGTTTGAGGAAATGATGGAACGTTTACGGAATGACTGAGGAACCTAAGGGAACACGCGGAAGCTTTTGGCCTGCCAGAAGCGGAGGAATACATTCGGAATCATACGGAAGATGACGGAACGACTGAGGAACGTTGGAGAATGATGACATTTTTGCCTCCATGAGTGCCGTGCTCCAGTGAAATGGGGGTATTAATTTCATGTTTTCTTAAACATGACATCATTAAAAATTTTGAACTGTAAAAGTACAGTTGGCCCCCAATTTACGAAGACCCCTGTGTACGAAATCCCCGGGTTACGAAAAGCATTTTCCTGAGTTTCCGTCCCGAGATACGAAACACCCCCCTCTTATGAAAAGAAATTCAAAATTCAAACTCGTCAATCAAAATTTCACACGACGCACGAGTTGCTCTCACATTGGCTGTCTCTCAACAACCCGCCCCACTGGCCTCCCAGATAGAGACAGAAGGAAGGTTCACTCTTTAGTTTAGTTTTTTTAGTTGTTTTAATTCAGTAAATGTTTAATAAATGTGGGTGCATTTGAGCTCATCTGAAATTCCAATCCCTCAAGGAATCAAATTAAAGTTGAGTTTTTTCAAGCAGGGAATGCGCTTTGAAATCACGTCTTGTGGGCGTGGCCCGCAGCGAGCGGCGAGAGAGAGAGAGAGAAAGAGAGAGAGCGAGAGAGAAGGAATAACGCTTTAGTTTTTAGTTTAGTTTTTTAAGTTGTTTTAATTCAGTAAATAGTCAAGCAGGGAATGCGCTTTGAATTCACGTCTTGTGGGCGTGGCCCACAGCGCGCGCACGTGAGAGAGAGAGAGAGAGAGAGAGAGAGAGAGGGAGAGAAGGAACAATGCTTTAGTTTTTAGTTTAGCTTTTTAAGTTGTTTAATTCAGTAAATGTTGAATAAATGTGGGAGCATTTGAGCTCATCTGGAATTCCGATCCCTCAAGGAATCAAATTAAAGTTGAGTTTGTCAAGCAGGAAATGGACTTTGAATTCCACGTCTTGTGGGCGTGGCCAGCAGTGTGTGCGCGAGAGAGAGAGACAGCGAGAGAGAAAAAAAGAGAGAGATGTGTGTGTGTGTGTGTGTGTGTGTGTGTGTGTGTGCGTGTGTGTGCTAATAAAAGTGTTTAATAATGGTTTAATTAATAAATATGTTAATAAAATGGTTCAATCTGTTAATAAAATGTTTAAATGGTTTAATAAATAATTTTCTTTTAACACTTATTTCATCCAAAAAGGGTTTATGGGGTTTATCCAGTTCAAAGATTGGAGCCTTGGAACGAATTAGGCGTTTAACATGTAAAATGCGACCCATACTTACGAAATCCCCGCAATACGAATAGGGCTCTGGAACGGATTAATTTTGTAAATTGGGGACCGACTGTACTTCTATTACACATATTTACTTATATATTTCAATGCAAAGCAGCAAAATTCTTATTTGTATTACTGTATTAATATTATGAATGTAATTATTATGAACTGACCGTGATGTGGTAAGGGACGGTGGCATCTCTGTGACTGGGGGATTTATACAGAGACACAAACCTGCAAGAAAAGAAACAGATCAATGTCTATTTTTCATTTCTTTGACTACAGGATTAATACATGTGTGTGTACACCCCCCCCCACACACACACACACACCTTGAGTGTCTATTGTTCAGATTGATAAAAAGCAGCATCACAGAAAATGATGGAAATGAATGAAAGAACAGACATTAGATAGAAAATACCGGGCAGTCAGTGATTCTCCCTCCTGATCATCTCTGCCATTGCTTCTCACCTCACTACTCTCTTAACTTTCTTGCACTAACTGAAACCTGGATTTCCACACACAACTCTGCCACACCAGCGGCTCCTTCCTCTGTTTATTCTTTCTCTCATACTCCAAGTAACTGGGAGAGCTGGTGATACAGGTCTCCTGTCTCGAACTTGGTGCTTCACACCACTTTCTCTGTCTCATCTAGTTATCTCCTTTGAGCTTCATGCAGTAAAAGTGCTCTCCAATCAACCTCATTATTGTTATCTTCCACCCTCGTGGACCCCTAGGACACTTTCTAAAAGAAATGGATACACTCCTCACCACTTTTCCCACTGACAACACCCCTCTCATTCTTCCTCTCCTTTCGGCTTTTCCCTTTTTCTGTCAGGGGTCGCCACAGCGAATCAGATGATACGCATGTTTGATTTGGTTTTTACATCAGATACGGTTCCTGACACAACCCATTTAGCAAGGGACAGAAACACGTTGACAACTTTGCAGCTACTCTTGTCGAAAGTCAGCAATGGTTCTTTTACATGAACCTCTCACCATAGATAGTGAGAGACATGGCCGGCCTTTGATAACCTGCACTGGGGGGACAGTGACAACCTTGTGGAGAGTGGGACTCGAACCCCCAACCTTAGGATCAGCGATCCAGCGCCCTTTACCACCAGGCCACCACTGCCCACTCCTCTCACTCTTCTGGGAGACTTTAATCTTCCCTCTGACAAGCTCCAGTCCTCTTGCCTTCTCCCTCTTCTTTACGCATTTTCTTTAACTTTTAACAACTGCTCTCACACACATAAAGCAGGGAGTCTCCTGGATCTTGCTTTCAGTCGTTCCTCTCCAGTCGCAGGTGTTACTGTCACTCCACTACACATCTCTAACCACCACTTGGTTCCCTTTACTATCAACTTACCCATCTTATCTAACACCAGCTTTCAATCTTCCCCCACTCGGCAAAACCTCCGCACTGTATCTCCATCTGTTGCTTCCTGTACTCTATCTTATCTTCTTCACCTGGTCTCCTTTTCTTCCCTGAAACTCGAATCTGCTACTGACACTTTTCTCTCTTCACTCTCTGCTTCTAATGGATCTCCTCTGCTCTTTATCTATAAAAGTCAAGAAGACTTCTTGTTGTGATCGTTGTCTCTCGAAGGTGCTCCAAAGCAACCGTAGACTACTCAAAGTAGCTGAGAGAAAGTAGAAGAAATCTCAACTTGAATCAGATCTGGTTTCCTACCATGCTATCCACATTTCCATCTGATGTGACTTCTGCTAAGACAGCCTTCTATAAGAAAGAGTTGGACACTGCTGCACAAGACCAATGCAAACTCCATAACATCTTTTCATCATTACTCAATCCATCTGCTCCACCTGCCCCATTCTCCCTGACCGCTGAAGACTTTGCTGACTTCTTTGATGATATTAAAAAATCTGTGAGACATTGATTCCCACCCCAACTCCTGCACTACACAGCATAGATTTCACTTCCCCTTTCCTTTGCACAATTTTCCCAATCTCACCAATGAAGACATCCAACATGTCATTACATCATGCAATCCGACCAAGCTGCTCACTGGATCCAATTCTTTCCACGATACTCCAGATTATCTCTCAAGACCTTCCATTTACATCCACTATCATGAATGACTCCATATCACCTGGTCAGGTATCAACAGCATCCAAAGGCCCCATCTTAAAGAAACCCCCTATGGATCCATTGTACATCAGCAACTACAGGCTGGAATCACTTCTTTCTTTCTATAATTCTTGAAAGCACTGTCAACAAAAGGTATTTCTATCTTTTGCAGAATACCCTTCTTGACCCTAATCAATTTGGCTTCAAAGCAGCACATTCCACAGAGACTGCACTTTTGGCTGTTACAGAGAAGCTACACGTAAGATCAGCCAAGATGTCATCAGTCCTCATCCTGCTCAACCTTTCAGCAGCATTTGACACAGTCAACCACAAGACGCTCTTGTCCACCCTTAGGAGTCTAGGAATTTGTGGTGTAGCATGGCAGTGGTTTGCTTCCTACCTAGAAGGTCACTCATATGAGGTTACATGGAGGGGATCCACATCCTCACCACACCGAATTTTCACTGGTGTTCCCCAGGGCTCTGTTCTTGGTCCACTTCTGTTCTCTCCTCATACAAAGTCCCTTGGTGATGTCAAATCCTCACATGGGTTCTCATACCACTGCTATGCAGATGACACTCAACTTGTTCTCTCTTTTCCTCCCTCAGATACTGATGTTTCTGCCCGGATCTCTGCAAGCCTGGCAAGTATCTCCTCATGGATGGCAACTCACCAGCTGAAACTGAATCCCAGCAAGACTGAATTGCTGTTCATCCAGCTGACTCATTCTCACATCAAGATCTTTCAATCTCCTAGGACAATGCTGTGATCTCTCCTTCAGGCACTGCATGAAGTCTTGGGAATAACTCTCTTCTCATATCACTAATCTTTCTCAATCATGTCAATTTCTTCTCTTTAATAACTGAAGGATTTGTCAATTTCTTTCCAGTAAGGCCACTCAGATACTTCTTCAATCACTTATCATCTCAAGACTAGACTACTACAAATCACATCTTGCAGGTCTACCTTTGAGTGCTATGCGACCTCTGCAAATGATCCAGAATGCAGCTGCATGACTTGTTTTCTACCCTCCCAAATTTTCCCACACCACACTGCTCGCATTCGATTTAAAACACTAATGCTTGAACACAAAGCCAAAAATGGACCTGCACCTTTCTACCTCAAAAGTACTTATCATACCTTGCACTGCACCACATTCTCTCAGGTCCTCGAGCACTGCTAGACTGATACCTCCCTCTACCAATGGACAAGGGAAAAATGCAACTAAATCCCTCTCTGATCTGGTTCCAAAGTGGTGGAATGAACTTCCTCTGGACATCCGGACAGCTGAGTCACTGGGTATCTTCAAATGATGGCTGAAAACTTGCCTTTTTCAGTAGTACTTGGATCAAGTACTTTACACACACCACAAAAAAGGAAAACCCACACAACACCTACCACTTGAGTTTGACTGATGGTATACTTAGTCTGTGTTATAACAACCCAGTATAAGATCATTCACTGATAGTGACTTTAAAGCACTTCTGTAAGTCGCCCTGGATAAGAGTGTCTGTGAAATGCTGTAAATGTAAATGAGTGCCCAAAGACAGGCACTTGGGTGGCAAGTCGAAATTAGACACACACACACACACACACACACACGCGCGCGCACTCTTACCTTTCAGTTCCTTCCCAGTGCAGGATGAGTCTCTGTGTAGTCGCATGACCCCAAATCTCACCTGAGGAATAGCCAAGCAAGATGTGTGTATGTAAGTAAAAAAATGTACACTCTGGTCTGTATTGCCCTCTACTGGACGATCTGATCATTCACCCTTCAGTTCATTATGAAACCACAGGGTGTACATTTCCCTGACTCGTTGCCTTCATCAACATCTTCAGTGCCAAGGATAAAGAATTAGAGCTGAAGGAGGAGATTACCCAGAGCGGGGACAAGCCTGGGTTGGCTGTTCAAGACTTTAGTTGTCATCTGATTGGTCAACACCACCTGAGAACATCAAATGGGTCAAGTGTGAGTGGCGTGACTGTAGGGAGGTAGAAGCTGTCTCAAATCATAAAATATCACGTGTGTAAAGATGATTAAGTTATTCATGAATGGTTTAAGCCCCACCCACTTCTTAGAGCATCTGTCGATCTGCACACACAGTCTATCATGCAGGAATTTATATACCGTATTCGCCGTAATAAGCGCCCTGATCCAATAAGCCCCCCCCGCGCAAGTTTTTGATCTGACTAACCGCTCATGTGTACTGGGAGCAAAACTGTAGATCAAACTAACCAATTTTATTTGATCAGTATCTGTAATGCTAAAATGAGGCGTTCACTGCCTGTGAAAGTGAGTTTACATGAAATTTCAAAACCCCCTGCCATTGGAGAATGTCTATAAAAATTTATCAGTAACAACACATTTGATTGTTCCGCCGTGCTTTAAAAAATAGGAAAATATTTTGCTGTTCTCTTGGTAAATGTCCAACAACCGATGAACCATTAGAAACCGCTGCAGCAAAACTATGGGATTCGCTGAATGAATGGAGCGATGAGCCAGATATCGACCTATCAGAAAGTGATGACGAGTATGTTTCACCCCATTCTCCTGTTCACTAACTTCATAAATTTAAAGAAGTTCCTGGGCATGTGCTTTTGTTTATGTTCGTGTTGATTGGTTCAACTTGCCATGTGCTAAAGTTGACATTCGTGTTGATTGGCTTATTTTACTTGGGAAAATGTTTGGGAGGGAAGAAAAAGTCTTTTTTTATTCATTTATGCTGTTTTCTGTTTATTTTCAGCTTTCATGTAAGTAGTTTGGTTGATAGCACAAAATAAATAACACAAATACCAGTAAAACTCTTCTTCTTCTTCTTCTTTTACTTTCGGCTGCTCCCTTCAGGGGTCGCCACAGCAAATCATCCGCCTCCACCTCACCCTGTCCTCCGCATCTTCTTTTCTGACTCCAACGACCTTCATGTCTTCCTTCACCACATCCATAAATCTCTTCTTCGGTCTTCCTCGAGGCCTTCTGCCTGGTAGTTCCAACCTCAGCATCCTACTGCCAATATACTCACTATCCCTCCTCTGTACATGTCCAAACCATCTCAATCTAGCCTCTCTGACTTTGTCTACAAAACATCTTACGTGGGCTGTCCCTCTGATATACTCATTTCTGATCCTATCCATCCTCGTTACTCCCAGGGAGAACCTCACCATTTTCATCTCCGCTACCTCCAGCTCTGCCTCCTGCCCTTTCCTCAGCGCCACTGTTTCTAAGCCATACAACATCGCTGGCCTCACCACCATCTTGTACACTTTTCCCTTCATTCTTGCTGACACTCTCCTATCGCACATCACACCGGATACTTTTCTCCAACCATTCCAGCCTGCCTGCACACGCTTCTTCACCTCTTTTCCACTCTCCATTGCTCTGGATTGTTGAGCCTAAGTACTTAAAATCCTCCACCTTCGTTATCTCTGCTCCCTGTAACATCACCGTTCCTCCTGGGTCCTTCTCATTCACACACATGTATTCTGATTTTCTGAGGCTAACCTTCATTCCTCTCCTTTCCAAGGCATACCTCCACCTCTCTAGATTTTCCTGCACTTGTTCTCTGCTCTCACTACAGATCACGATGTCATCTGCAAACATCATAGTCCATGGAGATTCTTGTCTCACCTCGTCTGTCAGCCTGTCCATCACCATAGCAAACAAGAAGGGGCTCAGAGCTGACCCTTGATGCAGTCCCACCTCCACCTTGAATTCGTCGGTCACACCGACAGCACACCTCACCACTGTCTTACATCTCTCATACATGTCCTGCACCACTCTAACATACTTCTCTGCCACTCCAGACTTCCTCATGCAATACCACAGTTCTTCTCTTGGCACCCTGTCATATGCTTTTTCCAGATCCACAAAGGCACAATGTAGCTCCCTCTGACCTTCTCTGTACTTCTCTATTAACATCCTCAAGGCAAACATTCTCATTCACAATCTGTGGTGCTCTTTCTTGGCATGAAACCAAACTGTTGTTCACAAATACTGACCTCTGCCCTTAGTCTAGCTTCCACTATTCTTTCCCATAACTTCATCGTATGGCTCATCAACTTTATCCCTCTGTAGTTGCTGCAACTCTGCACGTCTCCCTTGTTCTTAAAAATGGGCACCAGCACACTTCTCCTCCACTCCTCCGGCATCTGCTCACTCTCTAGTACCTTGTTGAATGTTCTTGTCAGAAAATCTACTGCTACCTCTCCTAGACACTTCCATACCTCCACAGGTATATCATCAGGACCAACTGCCTTTCCATTCTTCATCCTCTTCAATGCCCTTCTCACTTCACCCTTACTGATCTTTGCTACATCCTGCTCCTCAATGGTTACCTCTTCTACTCTTTTTTCTCTCTCATTTTCCTCATTCATCAGCTCTTCAAAGTACTCTTTCCATCTTCCCAGCACACTTCTGTCATTAGTCAATACAGTTCCCTCTCTGTCCTTTATCAATCTAACTTGCTGCACGTCCTTCCCATCTCTATTTCTCTGCTGTGCCAACCTGTATAGATCATTTTCTCCCTCTTTACTATCCAACCTATCATACAAGTCATCATACGCCCTCTGTTTGGCCTTAGCCACTGCTACTTTCGCCTTACGCTGTGACTCGCTGTACTCCTGTTTACTCTCTTCGGTCCTCTCTATGTCCCACTTCTTCTTGGCTAACCTTTTCCTTTGTACACACTCCTGCACTTCCTCATTCCACCACCAAGTCTCCTTATCTACTTTCCTTCCAGAGGACACACCAAGTACTCTCCTACCTGTGTCCCTGATCACATTTGCTGTGGTTGTCCAGTCATTTGGAAGCACTTCCTGGCCACCCAAAGCCTGTTTCAACTCCTCCTTGAAGACAACACGACACTCTTCCTTTTTCAGCTTCCACCACTTTGTCTTCTGCTCTGCCTTTGCCTTTTTCACCTTTCTCACCATCAGAGTCATCCTGCACACCACCATCCTATGCTGTTTGGCAACACTCTCACCCACGATGACTTTGCAGTCACTGACTTCCTTCAAATTACATCGCCTACACAAGATGTAGTCTACCTGTGTGCGCCTACCTCCGCTTTTATAAGTCACCCTATGCTCCTGTTTCTTCTCAAAGAAAGTATTCACCACAGCCATTTCCATCGTTTTTGCAAAATCTATCAACATCTGTCCTTCTGTGTTCCTGTCCTGGATACCAAACCTGCCCATCACTTCCTCGTCCCCTCTGTTGCCTGCACCAACATGTCCATTGAAGTCTGCACCAATGACCACTCTTTCACCTCTGGGGGTACTCGGCATCACTTCATCTAAGTCACTCCAGAATCTCTCCTTCTCTTCTAGCTCACATCCTGCCTGTGGGGCATAAGCACTAACAACATTGAGCATTACACCTTCAATTTCTAACTTGAGATTCATTACTCTGTCTGACACTCTTTTCACTTTTAGAACATTCCTGACAAACTCCTCCTTCAAGATGACTCCGACTCCATTTCTCTTCCCATCCACACCGTGATAAAACAGCTTAAACCCTGCTCCCGATCCGGTATGGAGGTAATACTTTTGATTTGCATCATCAATAATTGGCATTGGTTTTACGTCGGATGCCCTTCCTGACACAACCCTCTGCATTTCTCCGGGCTTGGGACCGGCATGAGGGGAGAGACACTGGTTAGTGCCCCCCCACCTCATGGCTGCATTCAGTAAAACTCTTATTGTTCTGTTATTATTCATGTTTTCCACCTCGATGGTAATAAGCACTTACAGTTCCACTCCACTGGTAACATTTTAATAAGCGCCCACCCACTCCAATTTTTTAAGCACCCTGGGTGCTTATCACGTCGAATACAGCATACAGTGAGTCATCCCAGACACAGAGGTGCTCACCCGATCAAACCTTCCCAGCATCTATACCAGGGGTCGGAAACCTATGTCTCGCGAGCCAGATGTGGCTCTTTCGATGTCTGGCTCTCAGATTAATCAGGTGGGCTTTCTTAACAGAATAACGAATATATAATTTCAGTGTCATTATAAATAAAAAAGCCATCAAATAAAACAAAAACAGATGAATAAATCTCACGCATTTAAATCGATTCATCTATTTTCAATGCCATGTCACTGTGGCACGAAGCGGAGAGCCAATCCTTTCTGTGTGGGTGTGTCCGATACCTTGAAACTCTAATTTTATTGGACTCGCACACTACAGTGTTTATGTAACAGGAAGCGCGTCCCAAGTTTCAGCTGGTCTGCGGGTTGAAGTTTTTCCATGTCTGTCCATTTGTGTTTGCTTGCCAGCTGTGCTTGGCTTCGTGGAAATGAGCCGATCAAAACGAGGGAAATTTACCTCTTTACTCAAAAACAACACGCGCAGTCTGTGGCTGTTGTTATAATCCAATATAATATGAGTTTGAAGGTATCAGACACGCCCACAACTGGAGTACAGAAAGGATTGGCTCTCCACTGTGCGCCACAGTGACGTGGAATTGAAAATAGATGTATAGATTTAAATTTGCGAGATTTATTCATCTGTTTTTGTTTGGCATGAGTGTATTTGGATGGAAAGCCGACATACGACCAGATCGCATTACGACCGGTCTGCCGGAACCAAAAGTGGTTGTAAGTCAACGACTCACTGTGTATATATATATATATATATATATATATATATATATATATATACATACATGTGTGTGTGTGTGTGTGTGTGTGTGTGTGTGTGTGTGTTAGTTACTGCAGGTCCATGCTGAGCAGCGATCTGAGTGAGTTGCTGTGAGAAGGCATTGAGGAGCCGAGTCCGGTGAGACATATCCTCCAGATCATGTCTGAATGGAAATGCCACACTGTCAATCACCACCAGCTGCACCTGCCATGACATAATCAACTTAATAATCTATCAAAACAACTTTTAATATCTATTTATTACAAACTTAATTTAAATCACACATAAGACAAAGACTTTTATTATGTTAAAGGGGTTTTAATGATAAAAGTGTCATCTATGCACTGTAAATGAACTTTGTATTATAAATAGACAAATGTTCACGACATTCTGCTTACCTGTGGATGTTTCTTTAGGAAGTCAGGAAGGAGGTGTAGCTCGGCACACAGCTCCATGTGATCCAGACAGCGGATGAGAAAGACACCAGAAAGGATATTCTCCACAGTGAAGCTTTCCAAAACTTTATGCTGCTCTGAGAACCAACACACACAACCCAGATTTCCTGACCATACTGCCATAACAGTGTGAAGAGCAGGATGATGACATCATTAAAAAGCACCGATCACGAAGACAACACACTTCTCTTACAACATGAAAAGTAGTCATGGTAAAATATTTAACGTCATATAAAGTACACATACACACCTTCATCCTCTGCCAGAGCGGTACAGTGCTCCACTGTGGCCTTGGCCACATCCATGAGCCGCTGCACCACAAACCCTCCCTCTGTGTCAATGAATACAGCTTCACCTCCCAATCCTCCAAAACACACCGGGATCTGCACATCTACAGCCAGCTGCAGGCTAACACACACACACACACACACATACTTTTAGATGTTCTGAATGGTATAGTAAATGTAGGTCAATTACTACGAGGACTACTGAAGTCAGGAGCAGCAGAACATCAGCACCAGGATCACCCTCAACTCTTACCACAGTTGAGTTTTCCCAATGCCTGGGACACCACAGATTTCCATAGTCTTTCCTACTGGAACACCACCCCCAAGCACAGTGTCCAGCTTTGAGCAGAAAGTGACAATACTGCCCTGCATCTCCTCCTGGTGCAGGAGATCCAGTGCTGTCAGACTCTTCTGGAAGAGCGAGGAGTCATCACGCAGTGTCCGCAACACCTCATCGGCCTCCTCCTGACATATTCCTACTGCTGCCGGAATTAAAAGATTTCCCGCATCACTACAGATTGAACATACATTCTAGACATATGGTAAAGTGCAAAAATCTATCTCTCATGGAGGAACCCTGTAGTCATTATTTTAATAGCTTTTCAAAATTAATTTCATTATAATTACAAAAACAAACTCACACAGGGTTCTGAGTGGAAAATGGGAAAGAAAAGTCGTTTTTCAGAAGGGGTGTACCTGTACACAACTGGACTGCCTGTACATCAGTCAGATCTGCAGCTGTCTGAAAGCCAGCAGCTATTAATTTAACCTTCATGGACGGAGCCAGAGGAGAACCTGACACTGTCCGGAGCATCATATTATTTCGAAGGGCACTTATGCAAAATGTTTTCATTCAAAACTTTCTTCAGGATAATAGAAAATCACATCAGATCCCTCATTACAACCACTCTTAAGTCCCACTTTAAAAAAAAGAACAAAAAAACCCCAAAAAACAAAAACAGGGCTGTATTTTCTGAACGCGCTTTTCGTGGTCCTACTGTCCCTTTTCGCATCCAGTACGTCACTTCCACATATAACAGCACTAGATTAGATTAGATTCAACTTTATTGTCATATTTACAGCAGTCGTCCATTTTAGAGAGGAAAATACAAATATTCTTGTTAGCATTGGTTTACACTAAATCAATCCATGATTGGCCAGTAGATTCCATGTTAGTGTTGTTATAATATATAAAAATAAATCGTTAAATGGTTCAATTTGAATATCAACCTATAGTAGCCTAGCGCCTGGCTAACAATTATCCTTTCGTCTTTACTGGATCAACAAAAAGATTTTATCCAAAAACATGATATTTGAATGAAAATTTCATAACTCTTGAACTGAATAGAGAAATGAGATTAGTACAACGGACGCGAATCTAAATGTTAATATGACGTTATTATAAAACATAAAAATATGAAACTCCTGACAAAATAAACAATGGATGGAATCCGAACCCCGCGATTTAAAAAGTTTGAATATGTCCCTCATTGCGTTCCGTAGCTGACGGAACACGAAAAGGGACATAGTTTGGAAGAACCGCGTTTGGAAAAACAAACAGTGACTTCTGCTCTGAAGGCGTCCATTTTGTCAAGAGAAAAAATAATACCAATAGGTGAATATTCGGGCTAAACGAATCACGTGACAGCGGCCTGGGTCGAATTCTGATGTTGTTATTGTTGCGTTTGGCTTTTATGTGACGCGAAGGAGGTTTTGAAAGCTTAAAATGAGTGAAGCTTTCTGTTGTGCTCAGTCCTGAATGTGGAAACATTACCGCGGTGTAGAACTGACTCAGGCTCAGGACTGAAGCACCTGGGACACCCGCAGGGTTCGAAGAGAGAGAGCGAGAGAGAGAGAGAGAGTGTGCGTGCGTGCGTGTGTGTGTTGGTTGAAGATGAATTGTCGTTCGGAGGTATTGGAGGTGTCTTTGGAGGCTCGGCAGGTGGATGAAGCCATGGCGGCGCTCTTGCACACCATCTTGCTGCACCGTAGTACTGGAAAGTTCCACTATAAGAAGGAGGGGACATACTGCATGGGCACGGTGGGGACACAGGACGTGGACTGCGACTTCATCGACTTCACCTACGTGCGAGTTTCATCGGACGAGCTCGAGCGCGTGATAAGGAAAACCGTCACCGAGTTTAAGGTGCGCTCGCTTAAATTATTATTATTGTTGTTGTTATTAACGATAACATTACATTATGTAACAAGTAGTATTCTCTGTGACATCATATATATTTAAGAACCCCAGTGACATCACAGGTATCAACTACTCTGACATCATTTCTTCTTCCTCGTCATCACTCCTCCTCTTCAGTAGTCTCTTGCTCGGGTCTTCAGAATTCACTGATCGCATCTGTGTTTATTATTAGTAGCGATCAAATCATTTTTGTAAATATAAATTCCAGAATCAGAAATTGTAAAACCTTTCTTTTAAAAGCGATCATCGAGAACCAGGATTCCTCACTTTCCGCGGTTAATTGGGACCGAGATCCCCGCAACCACAAAGTAGGATCAACCCCTCCAACCCCGACTGACATATACGTACATGTATATGTGAATATAATATCAATAAATACATATTCAATGCTATAGATGCTTATAATAACAATTAAACATTAAAAAATAATGCATAAGATGTAAATTAAATATAAATACACAAACGCGTGCGCACACAGATGCGCACCTCACATCATGTAAGTAATTTTGATGGGAGGTTTTGGGTTGTTTGTTTAGTGTGTTTTTTTTTTTTTTGTTTTTTTTTTGCATAATTGGCCTTGTTTTTGCAGCACTTTCTTTTCCCCCTATTCTTCCTTAATTTGCTTATTTTTTTAATTTGATGAATTTTAAAAAAAACACGATGCACTGAAGCTGCATGAATTGAAGCGTGAAGTAGTGAGGGATCCCTGTATTTAATCACAAGGTTTTTTTTTTCTGCATAAAACTAAATCCTGGTTGGTGGTAATAGGCTTCTGTGATCTCAGATGATGCCCAAATTAAGAAGCTTTAATCTCCTGAATTTCAACATGACCATTAATCTGTAGTTTAGGGAGCAGTCTTTTTAAAAGCTCTCACCATGTCAATGCTTTTGTTTTTTCTTTTCCAGGATGCTCTCGGGAACTCGGGCAGTGATGGAATGGGTCAGATTTCTCTGGAGTTCTATCAGAAGAAGAAGTCACGCTGGCCGTTCTCAGACGAGTGTATTCCCTGGGAGGTGTGGACCATCAAGGTGAATGTGGTGAACTTGGCCAACGAGCAGGAGCGTCAGATCTGCCGAGAGAAAGTGGGCGAGAAGCTCGGCGAGAAGGTCATCAACATCGTTGAGGTCATAAACCGGCACGAGTACCTGCCCAAGATGCCCACACAGTCCGAGGTGGACAACGTGTTTGACACAAGCCTGAAGGACGTCCAGCCGTATTTGTACAAGATCATGTACCAGATTACGGATTCTCTCGGGACGTCGGTTAGCACTACCATGAGGAGGCTCATCAAAGACACGTTGGCACTATAATCAGTTTGTAACTGTCACATGCGGGTTTCCTCTTTATTGCTCTGTACTTTTATATTAGGAACATACTAGCCGTGGAAAAATAATTACTTAATTAAATGTAAATATTACATTGTTATCACCTTCCTAAACCGAACCTAAAGGGTGAGGTGGTGGTTTGAGTTCAGACCTTTCTCAGAAATTGTTTGTGTGTGTGTGTGTGTGTGTGTGTGGGGGGGGGGGTTAAGTCTTATTATATGAATACAATGTATATTATTAGTCTTCCCATTTTCCTTTCCCACCCCCCAGTCCCAAATCTTAGGGACATACAAGTAAACACTGGCCAAAACAAGAACTCATAAATGTGTGTGGGGGGAAATAAAATAATTATTATTAAAAAGAGAATTTTATCATTTCTAGTTTAAGGATGAACTTTGGAGGTATTTACTTTTTCAATCTACAGTGATCCCTCCCTACGTCGTGCTTCAGTTCCTGCGGCTTCAGTGCATCGTGGGGTTTTCAAAAATATTCATCGAAACATAAGGAAATTAAGGGAAAAATAGGAGGAAGTTAAGGAAAATGCCACAAACCCCCCCCCCAAAAAAAAATCCCAAAACCCCCCAACAAAACTATTTACATTTTTATGTGAGGTGCGCATCTGTATGTATGTATTTATATTTTATTTACATCTTATACATTGTTTTTGACTGTTTAATTGTTATTATAAGCATTTGTGTCGAATATGTATTTGTTGATATATATGAGGCGCTCCACTGAATGTAGGCGCTTGTCGCAAGTGGTGCATGGTGCTTGTGAGACAAAGCGCGACTGATCCGGACTTCCGATCTTTCAAGTGAGCAAGTGAAGGTTGAATACTAAACAAGTATTCAACACCCACTTGCTCACTTGAAAGATCGGAAGTCCGAATAAGCCGCACTTTGTCTCACAAGCACCATACGTCACTTGTGAAAAGCACCCACATTCGGTGGAGCGCCTCACATATATACATGTACATATACGTCAGTCATATGTAGGGTCAATCATACTTTGCGTTTGTAGGGGGTCTCGGTCCCCCGTGGAAAGTGAGGGATCCCTGTATTGTATAAATGGCTGCCAGATAAGTTGTTTTTTTGTTGTTGTTGTTTTTTTTTTTTTAAAAAACATGATCCCTTTTATGGTGGAACTAATTTTGGCATTGCACAGAATGTAGACCATCTTGAACCCAATGCCGTTGACTTGGAGGTGTTGATTCTTTCCACTTTAACAAAAGTGATCTGGCTGAAAGTTGTACATTTCCTGAAATAACATTAAAAAGGCAATACATGGACTAAGAAAAACGCTAGACACCTTTTGATAGGGAATCAAAACAAGATTCCCAAAATGTATCCATTTCCGGCAAGTCCAAACCATGTGGATTGGCGTCGCAGGCTCTCGTCGACATCGGTCACGTTGTGGATCCAGAGCTCTATTAACGTTACGCAGCCTGTCTTTAGTCCAGCGCAGATGATGTGCCACCGTAAATTGAATGACATGTTTAAGACAAATGAAGGAAGAAGGGATTCTTTCCAACATTTTGTGCCATAATTCAGATCATCTTTGCTGATCCAAGTCTTTCCCCCACCTCTCCCTCAATGAAACTAGTGCTGCGTTTCTTTAATAAATGATAATGAATTAATATAAATGACTCATAATCTTTGCAACAGGTTGGCGATCAAAACATGGTGTCCATAAGGGACGGTGATGGATAAGAAAGCAAAAGGTCAACATTAGAAATGAGGAAATTCAGCCACAAAGATCTATAAAAATAAGTACAGTACTGGGAAGCCAAATATTTGCAGAAGTTGTTGAAGGGAGTGGAAAGTATTCTTCTGAAACAAATCACACATGGATCTTACTCCCTGAATGGCCATACAATAAAAATCTGATCTGTCAATGATGGAGGAAACGTGCAGTGTTTGTAGGGTGGCGCAACAAGTTCAAGTTGAGTAACTGAAACGTGTCGCCTAAACTGAAACCATATTTTCAGGGACTATGGTGTAATCGGTACGTTTTTAGTGTAGCTGGAAGTGGGTTGTGTTGGAGGTAATCCAGCACAGAGTGACACTTCTAATACGTGTCCAGAGGATATTCTTTCAAAGTTCACCCAGGATGCTGAATTCTCATTTACTGGCCAACATGGAATTGATATGATAGCAGCCCAGTCATAGCATAAGAAATCTGGAAGAGCCCAATCTCCGGACCTGCAGGATCTCCAAGTTACTGTATTTAATTCAAGTTAGCTTCATTTTCCAAACGACCAAAGAACTCAGACTCCTTAACTTTGAAAAATATTTCAGTTACAAAGACTGTGAAGAAGATGTAGGAACTTCGGGAGACTGCTCATCTTAATAATGCTAATTCTCCCCAGTGACAGGCCGCGAGTGTCACTATTCCAAATCAGGCTTTACTGTAGAAAGTAAGGGGGTAGGGGTAAAGTCCGTTGGGCTTTTTACACCCAAGCCTAGTGGCTCATCGGACCCGTGCTTATACCTGGTTTCTGTAACGTGAAGCGACTAAGAGTACAACTCCTGACTGGGACCCGAGTCCATCGCAACTGTATACAGTGACAATAGATAAATGCTTTCTATAGATCAGAATAATCACGAGCAACCCAAATACAGGGATACAGGGATCCCTCACTTTCCGCGATTAATTGGGACCAAGATCCCTGCCCCCCTTCCCCCCCTGCCCCGGGGCCGCTGAATTCCGCAAAGTAGGATCAAACCCCCCCCCCGACTGACATATACGTACATGTATACATCTATAAATACATATTAAACACTATACAGTAAATGCTGATAATAACAATTAAACATTCAAAAATAATGCATAAGATGTAAATAAAATATAAATACACACTTATACAGACGCGCGCCCTCAGATGCACACCTCACATAAAAATATAAGTAGTTTTGTTGGGGGGTTTTGGGTTGGGTTTTTTTTTTTGTTTTGGGTTTGTTTAGGATTTTTTTTTTTTTTTTTTTGCATAATTGGCCTTGATTTTATGGAATTTTCTTTAACTTTTCCCCTATTGTAAATTTCCTTCTTTTTTTAATTCGATGAATATTTTTAAAAAAACAAAAAAAACCGCGATGCACTGAAGCCGCATGATTTAAAGCGCGAAGTAGCGAGGGATCCCTGTATTTAAATTTTTTGTGACAAATTTTTTTTGAAGGTTAACTTTATCACTCTGTGATTCTACCAAATTGTGTCATCAAGTCCAAAAGAAACGGGAGACTGTGTTTAGGGTCTGATACGAATACCAACGTGTCATCAGCATGAAGTGTGACTTTGTTGTCCAAATTGTCTTGCTTGAAACCTTTAATGTTTACACTCTGCTTCAGAGAGGTGGCCAGAGGATCAACCACCAAAACAAATAAGGGGAGACAGTGGGCAGCCCCGTCTTGTTCCCCGTTGTAACCCGAAAAAAGGGAAGCACCTTCGATCCAAACCCAAAATGTTAAAAGTATAAAAAATGAACTCCCACCTAACTCGATCGAGTTTTATCAGCATCAAGTGATATTATTACGTCTGATGTTTCAACAGCCGATTGGTCGTACATTAGATTTAGTAAACGTTCATTGTTTATTTTCTGTAACCGCTTAATCCTAATTAGAGTCACGGGGAGGCTGGCACCCATCGCAGCCGACTCCGGGCGAGGGCAGAGTACACCCTGGACTGCTCACCAGGCCATCACAGGGCCGAAACACGCTGACAGCTATGCAGCTACTTTTGTCGAAAGTCAGCAATGGTTCTTTTACGTGAACCTCACACCATAGACAGTGAGAGACATGGCCGGCCTTTGATAACCCAGTTAGCTGCACTGGGGGGACGGTGACAACCCATGGAGAGTGGGACTCGAACCCCCAACCTTAGGATCAGTGATCCAGCACCATTACCACCAGGCCACCACTGCCATTTAGTAAACTTCTTATGTTAAAAAATAAATGTTTGATGAAGTCCGTTTAGTCAGATGAGATGGAAGATGGACGATGGGAGGACGGTTTCTAGTCGAGAGGCCAAGACATTAACAAAGATTTTTGTGTCTGCATTCAATAGTGAAATTGGGTGTCATGAGCTACAATCAAAATGCTTTTTTTTTTTTTTTTTTTTTTTTTTTTTTGAGAATCATAGAAATCACAGCCTTTCGCATTGGTGGAGGTTTCACTGAGGATACTTCAAGGACTGATAACAACAATGGGGTCATTTGAGTGGAAATTTAAGAGCATTTTTTGTAGAAATCTGAATCTGCTGTCATTTTGTTTGTGGACACCGTTTGTTCTGATGTGAATGTAAAGAGAAGTCCGGTTAAAAACGGTGCACAAACACGGCCTGGTTCAGGAAATCCCTTCACAGCCGCAAGTTCATGATCACAATAAAATTACAGTGATCCCTCGCTACTTCGTGCTTCAGTTTCTGCGGCTTCAGTGCATCACGGATTTTTCAAAAAATATTCATCGAAAAATTAAAAAATAAGAAAAGTAAGGAAAAGTTAAAGAAAATGCTGCAAAACGACTAATTATGCAAAAAAAACCCCCAAAAACCCAACAAAACTATTTACATTTTTATGTGAGGTGTGTTACATCCGTATGTGTGTACAGTATTTATATTATATTTACATCATATGCATTATTTTTGAATGTTTAATTGTTATTATCAGCATTTATAGTGTTGAATATGTATTTATTGATTATATATATATATATATATATATATATATATATCAGTGGTTCTTAACCTTGTTGGAGGTACCGAACCCCACCAGTTTCATATGCACATTCACCGAACCCTTCATCAGTGAAAAATAAAAATGTGATTTTTTACAAATTCAAGACAGAGGCACTGTTGTGTTCTTGTATTCCCATCTCCATGCAGTTTCACGAAGTGTTCCTTTAGTTTTGCTGGTGCGAGACTAGAGTTGTTCAACTTGGCATTAAAAATCATGCAGATAGGATGCTGAGTCCCATCACGTTCCGTGATGCATGTGAATCCATGTAGTACATGTTCGTCCGACCAATTTCTTTATTTGCTCGACATAGTTAGTATGGATTAAAATATTCCGAAAAAAATCTCACGACTTCACACATTGACTACTGAGCGCGCTAAATTCCCCGCGGCACTGATTGGCCAAGCAATGTAATGTGATCATCTGCAGCCAGTGATGGCCAAGCAAGGCGTGTCATCACTAATTGACATGATGAGTCGGGTGTGTCTTGACCTCCGTGGCAGAGGCTCCGCCGAACCCCTGAGACCGACTCACTGAACCCCGAGGGTTCGATCGAACCCAGGTTAGGAATCACTGATATATATATATATATATATATATATACACACACACACACACACACACACACATGTACGTTTTCGTTACTTTGGGGAAACCAGTGCTCGCGGGAGTCTCGGTCCCCATTAACCGCGGAAAGTGATGGGTTCCCTGTATATTCGAATCTATTAAAGTTTTAAAATGTGATGTTCTCAAATGAAAAACATTCGCATAATCCACTGCTTGATTGATTAATAGACACGGGGTGTGTGTGTGTGTGTGTGTGTGTGTGTGTGTGTGTGATGAGATCACAATCAGATTACGTAATCAGTATTTCTGTGATGTAGATTTGTAGAAACGGTGAAATGAAAGTATTTGCGATGTGAAACCTGCTGATCAGCGTCAGTTTATTTAGGAAAGCAAGCAATTAAACACTGGAAGGGAAAAAAAAAAAAAGATCACGAAACAATAAACTTGTCACAAAAGAGATGTATAGAATTATATCTCATTAAAAACAGAATTATTGCAGAGAACTCACTGACAACGTACAGTGTGTTTATAAAATAAAATATCGGCACAAAATCAGCCAACGAATGAAATATTAACAAATTCTTTAAACCGACATCAGGAGGCGGAAATAAAAGCAAACCGATAAAACAGATACGCGTTATAATCAATACATCCTGATCCAGCGTTCCTACAGCCGTCTGAAGGCATGTACGACTCGTCAGACTGATTAACTTCATTAATATTCCTGTTTATTTTCCAAACAACATAAACAGAATTTAATAGATACAAAAACAAGAACAATATTTTCTTAGAATTCTAGAAATTGTGCTTTAATTAATATCTGTGTCAGAAGACACCCCGTTCGGCTAGCTTAGCATCAACACCTAATTACCAAACACGCGCTATTTTAGTAAAAAAGTACTGATACAGTACTGTAATATCACTCCATCTCTACCATTAGCATTCATCAACACACAACCAGAACCGCTCGCTTGTGTTGCGATGGTATTCTCATATTGTGTATTTGGATTTATAACGCCACAATATTGCAATGTCCACAAGATATAAACACATATCCATATATATTGAATATTTATATCTATACATGTGTAGTTATGTATATATATCATACAGCCCATATGTCATACGCCATTTAAAACTGTGTGTAACATCTATGTGTGTGTGTGTGTGTGTGAGTATATGCCGGGCTTGGGACCTGAAGGGCTGCTGGTTTGATTGGCGAACTGACAGGAAATACGTGTGGCAGTGAGCTGCACCTTCCCCGCTCTCCTCCACCTTCATGGCTGAAGTGCCCTTGAGCAAGCCACCTATCCCCCAACTGCTCTCCAGGCATCCCCGATGTGTGGCAGCCCACTGCTCTGGGTGTGTATGTGCTGACTGTTCATGTGTGTGCTCACTGTGGAGGGGTTAAATGCAACAGGAATAATTTCTCTTGCAGGGTTAATACACTACAGCGGATATACCTTCTTCTTCTTTTCCTTTCGGCTGTTCCCTTTTTCTCAGGGGTTGCCACAGTGAATTTGTGATTCACATGTTTTGATTTGGCATAGGTTTTCACATCGGATATAATCGGGAGGTTGTTTGTTCGAATCCCAGTTAGACACCCCCCCCCCCCACTGTGCTAAGACCCCTGGGCAAGATCTTAACCACAAGTGTGCCTCAGTTCACCCAGCAGTATCAATTGCTACCTGTAAAAATATACTGGGACGGTAATGTGGGATGGACTAGCGTCCCATCCAGGAGGAGTTGAACTCCTGGTTGTTTCACGCTATGGAAACCGGGGATAAGCACCGGCCCGATGAGCCGCTATGGCTCGGGTGTAAAAAGCCCAACAGGCTTTACTTTTACATCGGATGCCCTTCCTGACACAACCCTTTAGCAAGGGACAGAAACACGCTGACGGCTATACAGCTCCTCTTTATGGTTCTTTTACGTGAACCTCTCATCATAGACAGTGAGAGACATGGCCGGCCTTTGAGGGGGGGGGGGGGGGGCAGTGACAACCTTGTGGAGAGAGGGACTTGAACCCCCAACCTTAGGATCAGCAATACAGCACCCTATAATACCAGGGCACCACTGCCCCGGGATATACATATATATATATATATATATATATATATTGTGTCTATATATATATATATATATATATAAATAAAAGGACAGGACAAAGACTTTCTATTGAAACTCCATTTATCACTACAGATCTGTTTCGAGGGGTGGTGAAACCATCCTCTCTCTTCAGGTGATTATAGAAGAATATATATATATATGGTGATAAATGAAAAGTGATAAATGGAGTTTCAATAGAAAGTCTTTGTCCTGTCCTTTTATTTTTGTTATTTGCTCTACCAAAAAGTATTGAGCACTCTCCTACGGAAGGATCTACTCAGAAAATCCTCTCTCTCTCTCTCTCTATATATATATATATATATATATATATACACACACATACATACATATACATGGATCCCTCACTGTCTGTGATTAATTGGGACCGAGATCCCTCTGTGACCGCCGAATTCCGCGAAGTAGGATCAACCCCCCTGACTGACATATATGTACATGTATGTGTGTATATAATACTAATGAATACATATTCAACATTATAAATACTTACAATAACAATTAAACATTAAAAAACAATGCATATGTAAATGTAAATAAAAGATAAATACACACACATACAAACGCGCACCTCACATAAAAATGTAAATAGTTTTGTTGGAGAGTTTTGGGTTGTCCCCCAGTGCAGCTAACTGGGTTATCAAAGGCCGGCCATGTCTCTCACTGTCCATGGTGTGAGGCATGTAAAAGAACCATTGCTGACTTTCGACAAGAGTAGGTTGCAAAGCTGTCGGCGTGTTTCCGCCCTGCGATGGCCTGGCGAGCTGTCCAGGGTGTACTCTGCCCCCGCCCGAAGTTGGCTGGGATGGGCACCAGCCTCCCCGCGACCCTAATTAGGATTAAGCGGGTACAGAAAATTAACTGATGAGTTTTGGGTTGTTTTTTGTTTGTTTGGGGATGTTTTGCAATAGTTGGCCTTGTTTAGTGGCATTTTCCTTAACGTTTTCCCCTATTCTTCCTTGATTTCCATTTTTTTAATTCGATGAATATTTAAAAAAAAAAAAAAAAAAAAAAAAAGCGATGCACTGAAGCCGCAAGAAATGAAGCGCAAAGTAGCAAGGGATCCCTGTATACATGTATATAGGTAACCCAGCCGTTCTCATAAGCCATGCAAAATGGGGAGGGCCGCATAAGGACCATCCAGTGTAAAACCTGTTCCAAATAAAACATGTGGATTCAAATTGATCTGCTTTGGAACCCCTAACAGGAACAGTAAAAAGAAGAATATTATGAATATTTTATATATATATATATATATATATATATATATATATATGGTATATTGGTTGGTATGTGTGCTGGACAGCAAGAAGGTCCTGTTTGATTCCTGGGCTCGGTGAGGGCGTTTCTATGTGATGTTTACATGTTTTTCTGATGCTTTTGAGTGGTTTCCTCCGAGAACTCCAGCTTTCCTCCACCATCCAAAAACAAGCACATTAAGCTCCAGATCACGACACCATTCGGTCCAATCCAATATTTTGAGCCAGATTTTTAATATTTTATATATATATATATATATATATATATATATATATATATATATATATGTATAAATATAAAATGCGCAAGGCTTTCACCGCTGTTTTTTACTAGCATGACTATGATTTGTTCATCCTGTGGATTCTTGATTCCGATTTTCTGATCACAGACTTTATTTCAGAGTTCTTTTATCTTTGCCACGTGTGTTCTTGCAGCGGTATTGTCATCATTGCAGCTTCCTTTTTTGACTGAAAACAAAATCCTGACCACACCCCTGCACAGGCGCGACCCCACCTGAGTCCCCAAGAAATTATCTTGGAATGTCAAGGTTAAAGGTCAAGGTCACAAATCTCTGCAAATTCTAACTTTGAAAGGAGTGCCGACAGACATGCTGTTACACTGGAACACTGACAGGAAATCATGGCTCTGACCCATCACAGCAAAGGCACAATTAAACGGGACGTTATTAACTTAGAATATCAACACACCGGCACCAGGAACTCGAAGCTTTAACACGATTCAAAATTCATATTTGTCTAGTTTCGGAGTAACGAACCAAATCTGATAGGGACTTTCAGCTTTTTAAACAACTTGGGAGAAAATCTTTGTGAAGAGTTCAACACATTATTTAATAATTTCCCACTTAACACTTGCTTGACCTTGATGGGTCACTTTGAGACCCCTTTGACCTTGCATGATCTTCACAGGTCAAACCTACAAAGATATGCTCTCCATCTGTCTATCCCCAATTGTCTCCAGGTGTGAATGTGAATGGATGCTTTTGTGTGTGAGTGTGTGTGTGTGTGTGTGTGTGTGTGTGTGTGTGCACGTAGGTACATGTTGCCCTGCAATGGACTAATGAGCTGTGTAACCTGCCTTTACCCAGAGTCAGCTGAGACACTAATAACCCCTGCGACAGTAATAAGATTAAACCGTTCAACAAATGGATTCATCTCTCTCTCTCTCTCTCTCTCTCACACACACACACACACACACACTGTATAATATTAACTTATAAAAAGAAAATCTAAAGAAAAACAAATGAGCGAGTTTTGGTGTCATGTGTAAATGCACACACTGTAAATTAGAATAACACATTTTAGTCTTCAACACAGTTAAAGAAATTAAATCTCATGCACTTTTTTTCATAAAGAACTGAAGAATACACTCATTATAAACAACAACAATAATAATAATAATAATATTAACAATAATAATAACACTCGTTTACCAAATAGAAATGAAACCCTGGTGTATTTTTCTTATTAATGAACAATTTTAGAATTGTTAAGGCAACCCAAAACACCTTGCATTTCGAATTTCAAGCAAAAACTAAGAGGTCAAAAGGTCACAGACTGTATAAATGTAATACAAAATTCAATATACAGTATATAATAATATATAACAATATATGATATATAAATACATCGTTGCAGAGAGGAGGGAAGAGAACACTAGAGTGGGCTGGGTGTGGGTGTTGTGATCATTGGTCATAAAAACAAAGAGTGCGATCGCCAACACAAAGCACCTCAACAGTTATTGCAGGTTTTAGAAGCAGATTTAGAAGATTTTGGATGAACCAGAAACAAAAATCTGTATTTCGACTCACTGTTTATCAATGCATCAGGAGTTTAAAAAAATTAAAAAGCACGAAGTAACTCAAAATAAGTGTTATATACGTGTGTGTGTGTGTGTGTGTGTGTGTGTGTGTGTGTGTGTGTGTGTGTGTGTGTGTGTGTAAATGTTCTAGTTCCTGTTAAGCCAAACGCCAAAGATCAGCGTGTGAAGTTCCCTGATTTTGAACTACATTGCTAATCACTTGAATGTTACTTATCCGTGCTGTCATCTTGTAAACCCCGCCCAGATTTAACCTCCAGTTTTTTCCAACTCCCAGCATTAGGTACTTTAACCCCCCCACAAACATACATACACACACACACACACATCACGTGTGTATGGCTACGTGAGGGCTGATGGAGACTCCTGTAACGTAAGATAAGATCCAGATCTTTGCGTGTTTAGATGTTGGTGTGGCTTTGCTCATGACTCCAGAGACTGAAGGCAGTCTTGAAGGTCCTGTGGCAGAGTTTGCACATATACTGCCTCTTAAACGTCAGAGCTGACAGCGTAGGCGCGTGATAGAATAGCGTGTCCGATTCCTGAGAAGTTGCTGGCTTTTCCGTGCCATCTTGTCCGGAACAAGAGGAATCTCTGCTGGACTTTTCCTGTTCCACTCTTTCGGATTGTGGCAAAGATGACGGCGTGAGGGTTCTGGGCTCCTCCTCTGATATGGTGCCTCTGACTTGACCTGATTTTGGTGGAGACGGTTGTGAGGGTGGAGGCTCTTGTGTGGAGATGGTGAGAGGAGATGGCGATGTGGGAGGAGAACATGGTGGTCTGTCTGGCTGACTGCTCACGTGCTCTTCGGATGACGTCATATGGGACTGGTAGTGGCTCCAGAGGCGGAAGTTGGTCCGGAAGGCTTTGTGGCAGATGTGGCAAATGAAGGGCTTGATGTGGCAGAGAAGTTCCTGGTGGCGTTCCAGAGTTTTGTGAGAACCGAAGAGTTTACCACATTTCTCACACGGACGCACGCCTGCTTCCTCGGGACCAGAGGGTTCTCTGTCCGTCACCGGTTCCTCCTGTGGCTCCTCCTTTACAATGAGCTTGCCCTGATTGTGATTGGAGCTCAGATCCTCCGGGAGGTAAGACGAGGAGTCCTCGGAGTCACCGTATGTGACATCGTCCCTCATTGCCTCTTTAGGAGTCATAGGTGCTCCAGGAAGTTCCGCCATCTCCTGGTTAACATCCTGGTACCCGAAGGTCAGCTGCTCCCTGACGGTCATCATGTTCTGGTTGTGAACTTCAACCTGATGGCGCCAAATGCTGAACGAGGACTTAAAAGTGCGCATGCACTCGAGGCAGGTGAGTTTTTTGTACCTGCAATGAGCCTCGTGGTCCTTCTTCACCAGCGTGTTGGAGAACCTGAGGCCACAGTAAGGACAGACAGTTGCATAACGACACGCTCGCTCGTGATCCTCCAGCTCGTTCAGAGAGAGCAGCTTCACGTTGCAGAGCCTGCAAGGGAACATCTCTTTATCTTCGTTCTCCTTGACGAGTCCTGTTTGCTCCTGTCGCTCTTCATCATCTTGCGTGTCCATGCTCGCTCTCTCGGCAGTGTGTCCTTTCATGTGCAGCTTGAAATGTGACTGGAAGAAAAACATTTTCCCGCAGTAAGGACATCCGTACGACCTCGATCTCCGGTTTTTTTTGGCGAAGACCTGCGCTTGATGGCCCTGCTTGTTTCTCCTGAGCTTCATGATCAAGGCTTTCTTTATCTCCCGCTCGCGTACGATGTCTATCAGTTTCCTCTGGAACTTCTCATCCAGCACAGAGTAGGAGCTGGAAGAAGCTGCTGGGTTCTGGACCACACCGTGTTGGGTCTGGCAGTGTGTCCATACTTTGAAGTTTGTATGAAAGCGTTTGTGGCAGATGTCACAAGCGTACGGTTTCTCCGGGTTATGGTACATGTTTACGTGACGGTAGAGTCCCGCGTTCGACCTAAACACCTTCATGCAGCTCCAGCATTTAAACATCTTTGTTGGCCTCCGTTCTCCTGTTTCTTGATCATCCATGGCATGCGACGACTCCTTTACTGCCCCATCCTCCTCCGTGAACTGGTGCTGGCTCGAAAATTTGGATCGCTTAAATGTATTTGTATTAGCGCCCAGCGCTGTCTTCCTTTTCACAGATGGGTTGAAGTGTTCTCTTGGACCTTCGTCAAAATTAGCCTGGAAATCCCGAAAGTTGACGGGCAGATTGTCCTCCACAGTGACCCGTATGATTTCAGAAGGATCAGACAATGGGCTGCTGGCCTCCATTTTGACCGTCACGTTGTCCTGTTCATGAGAGTTCTTGTCTTCCTTGGCAGTCACATGACGCTGTTTAGACCTAAGAATGAGTGGTGGTAAGTGATGTTTGCTCATGGATGGCGGCGACTCTGCCATGTTTATGTCAGATTTTACAGTGCCATGCTCCCTACTCTGTGAGTCCTTCAGCTCCAAAACTGGAGAGAAAACCGGAACCGGACTGTCCATAGATAAAGATCTACGCAGCAGGCTTTTAATAAGTGGCCCACTCCGGTCTACAGCTTGGTTATGCGCGCCCTGTTGCGTTCCAGAGACCGATTTCGGATCATACGCCTGCTCAGGTTTCACCCTTTCCTCTGGGTCATCAGTGGGATCAGAATTTAAGTGCTGTATGGTTTCACTGAAAGACACTGAAGAGGTCAACTGTGGCCTCGCGGGAGGCGATCTGTACTCTGCATGGCCCTTCAGGATAGATGGCAAAGATGGAATGGCTTTCAGTTCATCCTCCATATCTTTGGGAGTGCTCTTGCTCAGATTCATCCCGATTTCCGTCGGGTTAGCATATCCTGATACGCGATAATCCAGACCTGATCTAGGCTGAGGCGCCTCTGACGCATGCCAGGATGCTTTTCTGTGGAGGACCGTGTCCCCACTGTGGGCGATGCCCATAAGACCTTGGTGTACAATGACGCTCCTCTTTGTGAGCGAACTTTCATCCTCTTCAGGAAAGCACAGCCTCTTCCGGGTCACGCAATATGACACCTGAGGCCTGGTGGACATGATATTAGTCAGGAATGGAATACCCAAACTGTACCCCAACTCCTGTATCACTGCTAGACTCTCACGATCCACAAACAGCGAGGAAGAGTAGATGTAATTCAACACGATCTCAAAAGCCTCGGGTTCGCAGAAGTCCAGCTGGATCACATCACGTTCCTCATGGTCTCTCTTGGAGAACAGACTGTGGAAATACTCGCTGCTGGCAGAAAGAACGCTCCTGTGGGCCGGGTAGCGATGTTCACCCGCCATCAACACCACGTCACAAAACTGGCCCTTTAGACGTTGCTCGTTTAATACCCCGAGCAATGACACGGCGTGAGTGGGGCTACTGTAGTGCACTAGACTCTCCATCACGACCCTGAGGGACACAAAGAGCTGGGTTTAAAAAAAAAACGTGTTTTAAAGGAAATTAAATCCAAACTTAAAAAAACTGGCATGTATAGTTTTCATGGGCCTATTTTTCATCTCTCAAAGTGTCCACGGGCAACACGAAACTAATTTACATATGAACATATGGCACGGTATTCTTTGATATGGACGAGCGCACACTTGTTTTAGTGCATTTAAACGAAATCACGTGTGAATGTGTATTTGTGCCGAGTTTTAATTAGCTTTATTTTCATTAGTTTATTATCTGATTTGTAAGTTCATTATCTGTGGAATGTTATTGTTGCCAATAACTTACAGTATATGAACTCGGGGGTGGGGCTCCACATCCTATTCTCATTATTTCATTCTCTCGTGACAATGAAATTGCAGCCTTCCTAATGCAAAATATCAAATACACTAACAGATTACAACTTCGAAACTGGAAGTAAAAACCACCCGATAATGAAAATACACACCTGTTCAGAGGTTTTCGTTTCATTACGCTTTAATAGCAAGACCGCACTTTCTTAAAAACATTCAATTTATGGCATTTTGCAACTTATATTTAATAACTGAGCAGCTCAGGATTAAGGGCTCAAGGACCCAACAGTGACAACTTGGTGGCACTGGGGATGAAAGTGCCAAACTACTGATCAGTCATCCAGAGCATCATCTTCTGAGCCAGAACTGTGATGTAGCGGATCCTCCAAATTGTTCCACAAAGAAACATCCGAGGAACTTTCACCTTCATTAACATTTAAAGTACACAAGTTTTCATCAGAGTTTTAGAAGTAAAAGCTTGTTGTAATGGCGCATGCGCGAACCGGTATCACATTACTCCACGCTTAATCACACAGTGACACACACAAGCTCTGCGCGCGCGTGTGTGTGTGTGTGTGTGTGTGTGTGTGCGCGCGCGCGCGCGCGCGAGAGAGAGAGAATTTTTCCATCATGTTTATTATTCACATATCTGGATATTTTAATTGTGGCCCACGCACTAAGCACAGAGTACAGTGTGTGCGAGGGGGGAGGGGAGGGGGAGGGGGGGAGCCCGCGCGCGAGAGAGAGCGAGAGAGCGCGCGCGCGCGCTCACACACAAACACTGAGGTAGTTGTAATTTCGACGCAGAAGAGACACAGCGACGGATACTGAAAGAGTAAAAAGAAAACGAAAGAGACAGAGAGAGAACCTGCGTGATGTTCTGTCAGTAAACCCTGTTTCTTTTGAAGCCAATTAGAGCTCAAACTTCTTTCCAATGTAGTTAGGGTCTCTCTCTCTCTCTCTCTCTCTCCCCCCTTCTCTCGCACGCCGCCGCTGCACTCTGACAGAATATTAGCCCTTACCGCGTCACGGTGTCTCGAGCCTGAGGAACCGCGCGCGAACTCTTTCTGTATTTTTCTCTATTCAGTTTCTTTCTTCTTCTTCCTTTTTCTCCTGTTATTGTTTTCCGAGTTGCGTCGTCCGCACAGCAGCCGTGATTCCATCCATCTTGTATTTGACGTCATCCCGTTCCAGAGATGAGGTCATCGCTTTCTGCGCGCGTCACGTGCGCTGCGCTCTAATTGGCTGGTCTGTGTCCTGGGGGCGGTCGTATAGGAAATGGCGGAGGGGCACGACTTAAAGGGCCAGGCGCCATCATTTGCTCTGAGCACACCACAGCTGTGCTGTGTCTCAATATCAGTTTGAGCACTTCCGCGTGCAGTGTGCAGTGTGTGTGAGTAGTGATGTGCATCTCGCATGGGCTGGATGTGAATTCTGACAGCTTAATGTTGACATTTTATTTTAACAACCACATATGTGCATATGAAAAGCAGGTTTTGGGCAGTGGTGGCCTGGTGGTATAGGGCACTGGATCGCTAATCCTAGGGTTGGAGGTTCGAGTCCCAATCTCCACAAGGTTGTCAGTGTCCCCACAGTTTAGCTAATCGGGTTATCAAAGGCCGACCATGTCTTTCACTGTCTATGGTGAGAGGTTCATGTAAAAGTTCATGTAAAAAAACCTGCTGATTTTCGTAAGGAGTAGCCGCAAAGTCGTCAGTGTGTTTCTGTCCCTTGCTAAAAGGGTTGTGTCAGGAAGGGCATCCGACGTAAAAACCTATTCCAAATCAAAACATGCAAATCAGATGATTCACTGTGGCGACCTCTGAAAAAGGGGAAAAAACCGAAAGGAAAAAGAAAGAAGATGTGCATATAAAAGGGGCAGTGGTGGTCTGGTGGTAAAGGGCACTGGATCGCTGATGCTAGGGTTGGGGTTCGAGTCCCACTCTCCACCAGGTTGTCAATGCCCCCCCCCCCCTCCCCAGTGTAGCTAACTGGGATATCAAAGTCTGGCCATGTCTCTCACTGTCTATGTCGAGAGGCTGTAAAAAGAACCATTGCTGACTTTCGTCAAGAGTAGCTGCATAGCTGTTTGCGTGTCAATGGTTGTGTCAGGAAGGGCATCCGACATTAAAACTTGTGCCAAATCAAAATATGCAAATCAGATGATTCGCTGTGGTGACCCCTAAAAAGGGAAAAAGCCGAAAGGAAAAGAAGAAGAAGAATGTTGTCTCAAATCGAACACAGAAACTTTGTACACTTCCTGTAAAGAATGACTGATTTAAATACTGTATAGCGATGCGGTGTTGTAGGGGAAAGCACCACTGGTCCTGGGTTCAGGCTCGTGCTTGGCGAGAGCATTCCTAAGTTTGTATTTTATTCAGTAAAGTGGAGCTTGGTGGAGAAAGTGATGGGTCACTAATCCAAAGATTATCAGTTTAATCCCCAGTATCACCACTGTTGGACCCTTGAGCAAGGCTCTTTTCCATTTTTACACAACTTATGGTTAAGGGCCTTGATCAAGGGTCCAACAGTGGTGATAGACTGAACAGCTGTTGAGGATGTACCCCACCGTCACCCACGCAGGTAGAGTAGACTCCAGCCTTCCTGGAACCCTGGGATTAAAGGATTCAGCAAATGAATAGACATTTGGAATATGACTGTTGAGGAGCAGTGGTGGCCCGGTGGTAAAAGGTGCTGGATCACTGATCCCAAGGTTGGGGGTTCAAGGCCCACTCTCAACGAGTTGTCACTGTCCCCCAGTGCAGAAAACTGGGTTATCAAAGGCCGGCCGTGTCTCTCACTGTCTATGGTGTGAGCAATGTAAAAGAACCATTGTTGACTTTTGCCAAGAGTAGGCTGCATATCCGTCAGTGTGTTTCTGCCCTGCGAGCTGTCTGGGGTGTAGTCTGGCCTTGTCCAGAGTTGGCTGAGATGGGCACCAGTCTCCCCATGATCCTAATTAAGATTAAGTGGTTCAGAAAGTGAATGAATATGATTGTTGCATTAAAAATATCTCCCAGTGTCATTGTAGATTTTCCGGCCCATCCCCTTCTGTAAAGTATTGAATATGGTGGTTATTGCAGTTTAAAATGTGTAGCATTTCACACTCGACATTTTGACTGGTTCGAGTGTTGACTCCAGGTACTTATAGCCCACTACATCTATCCATACTTCTCAAAGTGTACACTGTTACATATGACAAGCTAAAAACAATAACAGTTCCATTATATACACCTTGTTCGAATGAGGCAGTGGTGGCCTGGTGGTAAAAGGTGCTGGATCGCTGATCCTAGGGTTGGGGGTTTGAGTCCCACTCTCCACAAGGTTGTCACTGTTCCCCGCAGTGCAGCTAACTGGGTTATCAAAGGCCGGCCATGTCTCTCACTGTCTATGGTGTGAGGTTCATGTAAAAGAACCATTGCTGATTTTCAACAAGAGTAGCTGCAAAGACATCGGCGTGTTTCTGTCCCTTGCTAAATGGGTTGTGTCAGGAACCGTATCTGACGTAAAAACCTACGCCAAATCAAACATGCGACTCATTCACTGTGGCGACTCCTGAGAAAAAGGGAGCAGCTGAAAGGAAAAAGAAGTATATACACCTTGTTTTTCTTCTTTCCCCCTTTTTCAGGGGTCGCCACGGTGAATCATTTGATTCGCATGTTTGATTTGGAATAGGTTTTTTCGTCGGATGTCCTTCCTGACACAACCCTTTTAGCAAGGGACAGAAACACGCTGATGGCTTTGCAGCGACTCTTTACGAAAGTCAGCAATGGTTCTTTTACATGAACCTCTCACCATAGACAGTGGGAGACATGGCCGGCCTTTGATAGCCGAGTTAGCTGCACTGGGGGGACAGTGATAACCTTGTGGAGAGTGGGACTCGAACCCCAAACCTTAGGATAAGTGATCCAGCGCCCTTTACCACCAGGCCACCACTGCCATCCCATTATATACACCATTATATAATAAAGTGTGTAATCTCTGATCCTCACACACATAAAACATAAAGCCAGTTACTCTGTTTAAATATCATTCACCATTTTATCCTGCAGAGAAACAATCCAAGTAATATTACTGCAATACATCACAGCCTGTAGGGAGAGAGAGAGAGAGAGAGAGAGACCTCTGGATAGTGATAGAACAATAATCTGGTTTTATTTTTGAATCATGTTGTTTATTCTATTATAATCAGCTCTTCTTCTTGTTGTTTGTTTCATTTGATGTCATTTTCACTTGATCACATCTGGTTACTCACAACTACGGGAGTGTTATATACTTTTATGAGTGTAATTGTATTAAACTCTCGACCATCAGCCTGAAATGTTTGAGAATATTTAATGAAAGGCATTATAGTACTTCATGATCGAAGCTTCTTGAAGGTCTAATTGATCCTGGCCCTCTGAAACTAATTAACGTTCTATAATTGATGTGAGTGACTGTGCGTGTGTGTGTGTGTGTGTGTGAGAGAGAGAGAGAGAGAGAGAGAGAGAGAGATACACGCACACACTGTCCCTTTGGTGGCAATTCTTTAATTGGGCTCATTTTCACACCACATTGTAATTAGTTCAATGTCAGGGCAGGTAGCACACTAATAAAAAAAACTGATTTGTGTGTCTTCCTTTCGGCTTTTTCCCTTTTACTCAGGAGTCGTCACAGCGAATCATCTGATTCGCACGTTTGATTTGGCAGAGGTTTTTTACGTCGGAATGGGGGGGGGGCAGTGACAACCCTGTGGAGACTGGGACTCGAACCCCCAACCTTTGGATCAGTGATCCAGCGCACTATACCACTAGACCACCACTGCCCCTGTGTGTGTATGTGTGTGTGTGTGAGTGTGTGTGTGTAAAAAACTCAACGTACTAGTATAATTGTGATGACAAATGGAGTTATCAGGATACAAGCAATGTAAATTTTATTCTCAATAATTTGTGTGCATGTGTGTGCACACACACACACACACACACACACATATATATATATATATATATATATATATATATATATATATATATATATATATATATATATATATATATATATATATATATATATATATATATATATATATATATATATATATATATATATATATATATATATATATATATATATATATATATATATATATATATATATACATACACAGTATAGGGATGCCTCACTTTCCATGGTTAATAGGGATCGAGATCCCCCCACGACCACTGAATTCCACGAAGTAGGATTAACCCTCCCAACTGACATATACATACATATATATGTGTGTATAATATCAATACAGTAAATACATATTCAATGCTATAAATGTTTATAATAACAATCTTTTTTCACTTTTTTGGGGGTCGTCACAGTGAATCATCTGATTCGCACATTTGATTTGGCATCTTTTAAACATTAAAATAATAATGCAGGATTGCTGATCCAAAGGTTGGTGGTTCGAGTCCCACTCTCCACATGGTTGTCACTGTCCCCCCAGTGCGGCTAACTGGGTTATCAAAGGCGGGCCATGTCTCTCACTGTCTATGGTGAGAGGTTCATGTAAAAGAACCATTGCTGACTTTCGTAAAGAGTAGCTGAAAAGTCGTCAGCGTGTTTCTGTCCCTTGCTAAAAAGGGTTGTGACAGGAAGCGCATCCGACGTAAAAACCTCTGCCAAATCAAACATGCGAATCAGATGATTCGCTGTGGCGACTCCCGAGTGAAAGGGAAAAAGCCGAAAGGAAGACAGACAGACAATAATGCATAAGATGTAAATAAAATATAAATACACACACATACAGACGCACGCCCGTGCACACACACAGATGCTCACCTCACATAAAAATGGAATTACTTTTGATGGGAGGTAGTGGGGTTTTTTTTGTTTTGTGTTTGTTTAGGGGTTTTTTTTGTTGCATAATTGGCCTTGTTTTTGCAGCATTTTCATTAACTTTTTCCCCTATTCTTCCTTCATTTCCTTATTTTTTAATTTGATGAATATCTAAAAAAAAATGGGATGCATTGAAGCCACATGAATTGAAGTGCGAAGTAGTGAGGGATCCCTGTGTGTGTATATATATATATATATATATATATATATATATGGTATTTCTGATCTCGATGCAGGCATTAACCCAATAGAATGGGTGTGTTTTTGTGCTTGAAGGGATGGAGGCGACAGAAAGAGAAAGAGAGAAAGAGAAGAGGGGAAGGAGGAGGAGGAGGAAGCAGGTATAACTCACGTGAGATACAGATGAGGATTCTATTTAGTGCTCGGAGTCTGAGCGACGGCGACGGGCAAAGCTATGGTTCATCATGGTGTAGTACAGTTCTGAAGTTCGGACTCTGTTCTAAAGGCCTAAAATGCTTGCGCTGCTCGGTTTGTTCTCAGCTGTGCTGGTTTCCTCCTTTAGCAAAGGACACAACATGCTGTACCAAGGTGAGGCACGGAAACAGTGAAGGGTTTATGACGTCTACATCTGTACTACAGAATATTTTTAGGAACTGATGAAATTTACATTGGGTTATTATTTCCGAGTCTCTGCTTCAGAATCAAGGGAAACGCCGCATACCGGTTCATTAAGAGACGTTTACTTTAGAAAGAATCCAAATGAAAATCTGCACGTGTATGAATGCTGAATATTTACTTAAACCTCGAACCTCATGCTTATCCTGATGTTTAACCCCTGATTCTAACACGGCAATGAACTTCAACTTGACTTAAAACTCTTCTTCCACAGTTCGAGTGGATATCTCAGTTTAGTTACGCTCACCGGAAACACAATCCATTCTGATTAAATAAACAAACAAACAAAAAAAGATTCAGATGAAAAAACAAATTATATGATAACGAAACTGTGGTACGTTTGAGCGAAAAGAGTAAAATCTAACTCGCATCATCTGCTTTTTTTCTGTTCCAGGATACACCCTCTCATCATCAGGGTATCATATGTGTCCTGGGATTGAGATTGTTCCCTTGACTACCGTGAGGTTCTTCAAGAGTGCTTACACCCAGATGACGCCGTGTGGTGGGTGGCTGCCGTGGAAAATGTGCAACGTCACTCGTTACAACACTGTGTCCCAGATTGAGGTCGTCAACTCGGAGAAACAAGTGATGAAGTGCTGTGAGGGATATGAGCAACTGGGTAGTTACTGCACTCTTGGTGAGTGAGGGACAGAAATAAAATGCAGAAGTGCGCAATAACGATCACTAGGAGGCGCTGTGCATGGAGACGTGTTTACTGTATTTTCTAATTTCAAGATGTAAGGCACAGAAGTAGCTACTAAAATAAAAAGAGCGCCGCCATCTTGCTCTGTAGTTAAACACCGCAATGATTACAGATGTGGCCTTTATTTGATTTACTCTAGGCTCCGCCCACTGTTCTACCATCTAATCACAAAGTTTTTTGATGTATGGATTATTTGTCTGCAAAAAAAATTGTCTGATAAAAATATAAACAATTTTAGTACAGTACTTCCACTGCACCTCTAGTAAATTATATAATATATATATATATATATATATATATATATATATATATATATAATTTACATTTATATATATAGTCTGTCTTCCTTTCGGCTTTTTCCCTTTTACTCGGAAGTCGCCACGGCGAATCATCTGATTCGCATGTTTGATTTGGCAGAGGTTTTTACTTCGGATGCCCTTCCTGTCACAACCCATTTAGCAAGGGACAGAAACACGCTGACGACTTTGCAGCTACTCTTTACGAAAGTCAGCAATGGTTCTTTTACATGCCTCTCACCATAGACAGTGAGAGACATGGCCCGCCTTTGATAACCCAGTTAGCTGCACTGGGGGGACAGTGACAACCCCGTGGGGACTCGAACCCCCAACCTTAGGATCAGCGATCCTACACCCTATCCACTAGACCACCACTGCCCCATATATATCTATATATATATATATATATATATATATATATATATATATATATATAATTTATTTATTTTTATTGCTCTATTATAAAGTATTTATGATGAATAATTACTGAGAAGTGTATTTTTTGGTGTAATTGATCAATCTTATTTTTATCAGTGAGTACATTATATTTTATTAATATAATAATATACAGTGAGTACAGGATTATGGTACAATACGCCATAATAAAGAATTCTGAATAAGAAGCGTGAGTCTGGAGGCATTCGACAATAACAACAAAAATATAAACATCAATTTAAAAGAAAGTTTTCTTTTATTGTCAGTGACATGAAAATAAGTGACTCCCAAAGAAATGTATTAATTAAAGACAATTCCAAAAAGCTGATCACCCTGTTAAAAGAAACGTTAGCACATGCCACCATTAGATGGCGCGCTTTCATTTACTCTTTGCCTTTTATGGAGTTTTGTAGGCGTGGTTACTGTAATTGAGTGTTATGAAATGAACACCTGAACCCTGTTGAAATGTACTACAGTTATGTATAATATTCATGTTTATTGCTCCTTCTGCAGTCCTGATTCAGACATCTTTGTACTTTTATTCTCAAACTCAAATTTTATTTTCAGCCCTTAACAGAAGTTCAGAGTTCACGGCTAAACCTGGAGATTGTCCTGTTGATGTTGTTTCGGGACAGGGGTCATGTCACTGGGACACAGACTGTCCCCAAGGGCAGAAATGCTGCCAGACAGTTTGTGTAGATCCTCAGGCACACGGTGAGACGTCTACAGTAACACATTAACTGCAAATGGTTTCCCCACCTTATAAAAAGAATGGTCTCTCTCTCAGTATAGTCATGAATTTTTGAAATTATTGTTTACGGATGCATCTCTGTGATCTTATGATAAACCATAATAAGAAAAATAAAATCTCACGATGAAGTGAACACCATCACTGCATTATTCTGATCTTCAGGGGTCTGTTTCTCTTCACTGTTCGGCCACATGAATTCGTGGCTGAACGCGACAGTAACGGTGAAGACTGCGTACACTTTAGTGAACACAAGCAGCGGAATATTCAATCACACACGCCTGCTGCACTCTGTGGTGTGTATTTTTCTTCTTCTTCTTCTCATAATAATAATTATTATTCCCAGATTATTTCATGCCGAATCCAAATGTGCTTCCATCTATTAACTGAACCGCTTCATCCTATTAGGGTTGCAGGGAGGATGGGTCCCTCTTAGCTAACTCTGGGTGTCGGTGTGGTCCACCCTGAACAGCTCGCCATACCCAACACACGCAGAACCATTTACACTCACACAGAGGGGAAAAATAGCACAGCCAGTTAGCCTGCATGTGCATGCGTTTGGACTGTGGGAGAAAACTAGAGTACCTAGAGGAACCCTACATAAGCACATGGAGAACATGCAAACTCCACCCAGAAACAGCCTTGCCGATCATCAGGTACAAGATCTTCTTGCTGTGAGGCGGACATCCTGAAAATATATTTAACCCCGTGTGTGTGTGTGTTGTAGGTGACAGGGGCATTGAGCTCTGTACAACTGTCAGTGTATCATACACATTCGTGGTCTTCAGGATGGTTCAGAACATCCTCATGCCTGCTGCTCGGCTCGTCGCAGCTGCTATCCCAAACCAACATTACTAATATGCTCCTGCTTCTGCTGGAGAACATAAAGGAGGTGACGGCTGTGGACGTGAGGGGTATGTGCGTGTGTGTGATTCATTTTTGCAAGAACATTGTGATTCAGCTTCCCATTTATTGCTCATGAGTCATAACAGAATATTTCCTTCTCTCCTCAGCACTCATTCATGTCATCTCTAAATCTGTTTTTGTGTGTATGTGTGCAGATGTGGATGAGTGTGCCACACCCATGCTGAGACAGTGCTCTCCTCTGGCCCTCTGCACGAACACTCTGGGCTCCTACATCTGTACATGTCCTGCTGGATCTGCTGATCTTCAGCCCATGAGCCCAGGAACACAGTGCATGAGTAAGTATCTTCTCTACATAACACTAATGATATTGTTTTTTCATTTTCTGTAACCGCTTAATCCTAATTAGGGTCGCGGGGAGGCTGGCACCCATCCCAGCCAACTCCGGGCGAGGGCAGAGTACACCCTGGACAGCTCGCCAGGCCATCGCAGGGCAGAAACATGCCGACGGCTTTTGCAACATACTCTTGTCAAAAGTCAGCAATGGTTCTTTTACATGCCTCACACCATAGACAGTGAGAGAGATGGCCGGCCTTTGATAACCCAGTTAGCTGCACTGGAGGGGCAGTGACAGCCCTGTGGAGAATGGGACTCGAACCCCCAACCTTTGGATCAGTGATCCAGCGCACTATACCACTAGACCACCACTGCCCCTAATAATATCATGTTCCTTTATTTCTCATGTCATGCTCTGCACATAGGAACTCCTTTAATTAAATAGTGGAATTACCTGTAAAAAAAAAAAAACAACCAGCATCACCTCTCACCTCATCACCATATCACTTCCTCTTCAGAGGGTCAGCTGGCTCAGTGACCCAGTGTTCCTCTGTGTGTTTCCAACATGGCTTCCCTGTAGAGAGATCAGGCTGATGGCTACAGAATAAATAAATAAATAAATAAATAAATGTGGACGAGGAGGTGTGACAGGATGAAAAGCTGCGCATGAACACTAAAGTATATGATCACGACGTCTTTGGCACATTAACAGATGATCCAGTCTACAATGAGACCAACAATGTTTCAAACTTGACCTGCACAGGGGGCGGTGCTAACCCACGACAGATTCGCTCTGATTCGAGTAGGTCGGGTTTGGTGCACCACACTGGTCCACCAATCCAGTCTGAATGAAACCAGTTAAACCAGTCCCGAAAGGACATAACCTCTGCATGTGGATTGAGGAGCTGAACCCAATGATGTAATCTTGAGGTAATGTAAAAACAAGTCCAGAATTGTTCAGCTTGTTGATCACATCAACACAACCATGACCCATAACACCATCTTCTCAAGACAACTCTCGTATTTGATTCTTGGAGAGTTCATTAGGTTTGTACTTGTATCTTCATGAGTGTGGCGTCTTTGTGTTATCACTAGAGATACCTCACCTCCTCTTTTCAGTGATCTTCTCCTTTCTCATTGTTATAGTTACACACTGCTTTGTTTTCCATTCTTTTCTGGACCCACAGGTCCTCGGTCCCAGAGCTGGACTCTGTAAAAGGATGAAGATTCTGCCCAACAGAACTCGTGTGTAAAACAAACATCCTGTATAATCCCAACATATCTCAGGAGTCTTGTTAGCACTATGATAACAAGAGTGATAACACACTCTTGTGGATGTGGTGTACAGTTAGTACCTGGCAACTCCACTTGCTGGAACAATTTCTAGTGGTTGGTCTTATAGGCTTTCCATGAAAACCTTTTGATGTGTCCTCATTTCTTCCTCACCCACTCATTCTTATAACTCTGAAAGTTTGCTGCGTGGTGTGAATGTCTTCTCCGGAATAGGATTTAATCTGTGTGTTTCACTCATTACCTGGCTCAGCAGTCTTTCAATTGTCTTGTATATTGACAAGGCTAAAATCTCCCAGTGCAGCTAACTGGGTTATCAAAGGCGGGCCATGTCTCTCACTGTCTGTAGTGTGAGGCATGTAAAGGAACCATCGCTGACTTTCGTAAAGAGTAGGCTGCAAAGCCGTCAGCGTGTTCCTGTCCCTTGCTAAAAAGGGTTGTGACAGGAAGGACATCCGACGTAAAAAAAAAAAAAAAACTCTGCCAAATCAAACGTGCAGCTCAGATGATTCGCTGTGGCGACTCCCGAGTAAAAAAAGGGAAAAAGCCGAAAGGAAGACAGACAGACATTGATAAGGCTAAAATGTTAACAGGCTAAATTTGTGTTTTGATCTTTATCCTTTGGATTCATGGTACAGCACATCTGTTTTGTTCGTGTTGATCGCTCAGGCTTTTTCCTTAGACTTTAAGGTGGACCGAAATTCTGGAGGACAAAGAGAGCACAAAATGAGAAAACCTATAAACCGGAACTAATGATTTTTCACTTCTTTCTTAGGCATGGAATCTTTGTTACACACTTCATCATCTTCAATAAATGTTCATTCATTCATTTTCTGAACCGCTTAATCCTAATTAGGGTCACGGGGGAGCTGGTGCCCATCTCAGCTGACTCTAGGCAAAGGTATAGTACACCCTGGACAGCTTGCCAGGCCATTGTAGGGTAGAAACATGCTGAAGGAATAGCAAGCCAACTCTTGACGAATAACATCAACGGTTCTTCTGCATGCCTCTTCAATGAACATCTTTATCTTTATGTTTTGAGATACATCTTCCTTATCCTCAACCTTGACCTCCTCTTCTTCATTCTTCAGTCTGGGCTTCTTCCCTTGGAATATGATCAGTTTTGGTCCTCTGAGAAAACCTCCTCAACAAAAGATGTTTACCACTTTGTCAACTACTACGTTCAGTGGGCCGCCTAATACATCCTCCACCACTGCCTTCACGCCCAGCACTGATCAACTTCCTCCATACTTCTCTAATTCCAGCTTAAATCCCGCGCTTAGTACATGACGCCAAATATCCATGATTTTTCAAATTACCACAGCCATTCAGAAGGAAAACCATTGTTTTCCTAATTTGGGAAAGTTGTTCATGTATCATCAACAGTAATCGCTTCCTTTCTAATGTCTTAAATTAATTATCAATGAGATCACATGTATGTGTTTATTGCACAGGTATTCCGAAGATCGCCAACCTTCGTACCAAAAATGTCACCAGCGTCTCCTTCGAACTGTTGTGGGATGTTCCTTCTCAGATCAACTTCACGACAAACCTCACCCTCTTCCTAGGGACCCGTCACCTCGACACCTGGGAAACACCTCTGTTTAGTTGGACGTGTAACAAACTTCAGCCTGCGGCACTGTACACCATTCATGTCTCCTTGTGTATGTCTGGTTCCTGTGGAAATTCCACTGAGTTAAAAGTTAAAACAGGTACGCCGAACAGAGACAGTGGAGTTGCTGATAATGAATGCCATCTTTTCCTAAAAATGTATTGATTATACGGTAGTCGTTATAAATTCTACTGGGTTTCTTATTGTAGTTGCACAGAATCTTGAAGCGGTTGCCCGAATAACCAACGTAAACTTCACTGAGGCTTTGCTGGACCACAGCAGTGAAGAGTTCATGATGTTTAGTGAAAAAGTCAGGAATGAGGTAAAGACCATGTCTGCAAATTTTTGGGAATCTCAAAAAATAATTGTGTTTCAATGGATTGTAAGGTCGCTCTAGTTCCTCACTTCACAACACAACAACTATAATATATTTTTTTTGGTCCTCATTATTCATCTGTATGAGAGAGCTCTGTAACATGGCAATAGTTTTAGCATCACATATTTCCTCCTGTTCTTCCACAGACTCTTTATTCAGTTCCTTCATGGATCCTGGACTTGGTTCTCTCTGGGAAAGTGATGGTGTTAATCACTCGTCTATCTCCAGGCAGCATCATAGTCACGTTCTCCCTCTTGTTCCTTCCTGATGATTCGCAGAACATCTCCACCATCGCCCAGAAGCTGATGGAGTCCCTACAGAATAGCTCGCAGTTCATGGTTGATCCAAACACCACCAAGATCACAGGTATCCCATTTTAGTACAATCATGATTGTAGATTTTTTTCTGGAGACCTTCAACAAGGGCAGAGGTGGCTCAGGTGGTTAAGGTTCTGGCAGATTAAGACTCTGGCTTTCTGCTCCTTGTAGGACTGGTGGCGTAGTGGTTAGGGTGCTGCGCTCCTGATCGAGGAGTTGTGAGTTCGAATCCCACTGAGACCCTCACTGTGCTAAGACCCCTGGGCAAGGTCTCAACCACAAGGGTGCCTCTGTTCATCCAGCAGTATAAATGGGTACCAGTAAAAATATACTGGGAAGGTAACCTGCGATGGACGAGCGTCCCATCCAGGAGGAGTTGAACTCCTGGTCGCTTCATGCTCCGGAAACCAGTGATAAGCACTGGCTTGATGAGAGACTATGGCTCGGGTATAAAAGCCCAACAGACTTACTTTTTCTGATCCATAGGTCAGGTGTTCAAATCCCAGTACCACCATCCTGCAATTGTTGGGCCCTTGAGGGCTATAAATGCCTAAAGATTCCTTGGAAAACCTTTTTTAGATAAATATGGAATGCATATTAATTACTTTCTTCCATGGAGGACATCAAAGATGCTTATATCATGTCTCATGAGGAGGGAATATTTTATGGATGGGATGATTGTATTCATTCACAAACCAAAATAGTAAATTAAACAGGTGTTAAGGTCACGTCAATTCTATACACACATCAGGACCATGCCTTCGTAGTTCATGGCTATATTAACTTGAATATACAGTGAGTCCATGACTTACGATATGGTTCGGGTGATAGTGGGATTTTGTCGTAAGTTAGACGACATTACTTAACTACGCTAAATCAGATGCAAAATCATAATCTAGGAAATGAAAACACATTCTATGACACGTGAAAGCCTATTGAGCAGTTACTAAAATATATGGAGGACAAATATAAAATAATAAAATGAAACAAACAACTATTCCTCTAGAACAATTCCTTGATTTTACTCATGCTCTTGACTTTGCACACTGTAAGGGGCATTGCAGTGGAAGGAGAGACAGTCTTGTTGGGATGAGGAAACTGGAGAATCCTTGTTCGAATGCCGCACAACCGACATATCCTTCCGCCGCTTGTGTGAACTAGTTCGTATTTACAATTCAAAGAGCGAAAGTTGGAATGACAATTCTTAACGAGGACATCATTAACGAAGCGTTATAATCTCGAAAAGTGGTACGTACTGTAAATCGGGTGAGTTGAGAACTCAGTGTATTAACAAAATCAAAGACCCATATAGTGGTGAGTTTATTGAGCTGGAACTGGAGCTGAGAGAGGGCAGTGGTGGCCTGGTGGTATCGGACGCTGGATTGCTGATCCTAAGGTTGAGGGTTTGAGTCCCACTCGCCACAAGGTTGTCACTGTCCCCCCAGTGCAGCTAACTGAGTTATCAAAGGCCGGCCAAGTCTCTCTCGACCTCTTCAAATTTGACTTTTTTCATCAAACATATTCAAACTGATATTTTTCCCATTCTCCAAGTGCCTGCCCCAGGAGCCATGTAGTTTTATGGTTGACGTTCTTCAAAAACACTGCAAAATTGGGGATATTATGTCTTTGTTTTCATTGTAGCTTCCCAGAGGTTGATGCTATAGCATTAAAAGTGGTACCAAATGCATGCCAATAAAATTTTCTTACATATGGTAGTAAACAGAACAAAACATATGAACACCTGTGTAAATTTTAACTAATTTTAATGCACAAACAATTGGGACACTGCAAAAAATCAACATAGTAGTATGATAGCAATGCATTGACACACATTTTGCATAACAAACTGTCTGACAGACTTTTAAGAGCAAAGTTATGTATCGTATGTCATCCTTTCAAAGCACAAAAAAATAGGTATTTATTAGTTAAAATTTACACAGGTGTTCATGTGTTTACTACCATATGCAAGAAAATGTTATTGGCTTTCATTTGGTACCACTTTTAATGCTATAGCATCAACGTCTGGGAAGCTACAATGAAAACAAAAACATAATATCCCCAATTTTGCAGTGTTTTTGAAAAACGTCAACAATAAAATTACATGGCTCTTGGGGCAGGCATAGCCAAGGTCCAAGATCAAAGGAACTGGTATATTTAGTTAATTTAGACCTTGGAGAATGGGAAAATATCAGTTTGCATATGTTTGATGAAAAAAGTCAAATTTGAAGAGGTCTAATGTCTCTCACTGTCTATGGTGAGAGGTTCATGTCAAGGAATCATTGCTGACTTTCGACAAGAGTAGCTAGCTGCAAAGCCATCAGCATGTTTCCGCCCTGCGATAGCCTGGCAAGCTGTCCAGGGTGTACTCTGCCCTTGCCCGGAGTGGGCTGGGATGGGCGCCAGCCTCTCTGCGACCCTAATTAGGATTAAATGGTTACAGAAAATAAACAATGAACGTTTACTAAATATAATGTACAACCAATTGAACTGATGATGAATTGGAGCTGAGAGAGTTCACACAGTCCACTGTGGAACTCCAGGAACGTTCCTCACGTGAATACTGAAGAAACCTTTAAAAAGAATCTGATGATCCAGAGAGGAAAGGCTCTTTAAAAGTTTTATTCTCTGCCACCTAAATGGGTTCCACCTCAGACTGTTCCTAATAGGAACGAGGGTTTGTTTTAAAGTTCTATGGAGAACCTTGTAATGGTTCCCTTTGGGGAACAACCGAAGCTGTATAATTTTCCTTTATTATAAGAACACGACTGAAAATATAAATGAAATATACCATGACTTTTCAGTTGTGTAATAAATTTCGAGTTTATAGATGTGAAGCGGTTGCGTGATATGAAGTGTGTGTGTGTGTGTGTGTGTGTGTGTGTGTGTGTGTGTGTGTGATGTAATACGATGTGTGTGTTTTGTGTGTGAGATGTTACAGCACTGTTACTGTGTGATTGTTTGTGCAGTGAGGTGGATATTAATGCGAGTTCTTCATTACCAGATGTAAATGAATGTGCTCTGGGCGAGGACGACTGTTCCCCGTGGGCCAACTGTATAGACCTTTTCGGTTCATACACCTGTACGTGTCTCCACGGTTACACTGATTTAAACCCCGAGAGGCGGGGCCGCACCTGCCAAGGTACAGCAGCAGCTCATTTAGCAGGCTTTCATATTTCAACTCACAGACAATGGAGACTTTAAATCCACAGAGGAGAATGTTTTCAATCCTCCTTTTCTTGATATTATTGTCTTTGACATTATTATTATTATTATTATTATTATTATTATTATTATTATTATTATTATTATTATTATTTGTATATTCTGTATATTTAAAGGTTTTAATAAACATCAGAATATTTCTACATTCTCTTTCTACTTCAACTAATGAACAGCGCCTGTTTTTATCAATTTCCAGCCAATGATGGGGCAGCTTCTACTTCTTCACCAAACACCACACCTCTATTGACACTGACATCTACAGCATTCACTATGAGCTCTCACATCCAAATCACAACCATCACCACCATTTCCATGGTGACTAATATCACAGCACCATCTTCATCATCATCATCATCATCATCATCATCATCATCATCATCATCATCATCTACCTCTACAAACTTCATTCCTATCGTACAAACCACCAACGCAACAGAAAATTCATCAGCAAGAGGGGCATCTGTTCACAAAACCTCCACATCATCCAACATAACTCTTCCTCCTTCTTCTTCTTCTACACCACCAACCAGTACCTCTACTTATTATTCTTTTCATTCTTCTACACCAACATCCATCATTTCTTCTTCTTCTATACCACAATCCATCACTTCTTCCTCTTCATCTGAATCACCGACCACCACCACCACTACTTCTTCATCGACACCACCGACCACCATCACCACCACCACCATGTCTTATTTTTCTTCATCTACACCACGAGCCATCACTTCTTCATCTACACCACTGACCACCACCACTACTTCTTATTCTTCTTCATCTACACCACGAGCCATTACTTCTTCTTCATCTACATCACCATCTACCATTTCCAAAGTACAAACCACTAAAACAACAGCTATAACCTCTACCAGATCTACACCCTTTTCAACCTCCTACTCCTCATCGCTCATCTCTCATACTGACTCTATCACTGTGAAGTGTGGTCCCGGGTTCATGGTCATATCGGTGTTACGAAAGTTCCTGAAGCTGAAGCACATCTCTGAGTCCTCGCTGTATCTGGGTGTGCCCAGCTGTAACCAGACTGACGTGAACTCCACCCACGTCAGTCTCTTTACCGAATGGGGAACATGTGGAACACAACTGCAGGTAAGAGCTAAAATTATGAATAACATTCGTGAACCCTCAGCCCCACAAAACATGTTCTGATTTTTCTGTTCTTTTTCAGAATAATGGCCAGAACAGTTCGGTGCAGGTGACCCTCTACAACACGGACGCTCGGCTACAGGTTCCTGTCATCTGCACCTACATCAACAGCTTCATCATCACAGCAGAATACAGTTCCTCTGGGTACCATGCTGCTATAGCAACCGCATCCTCCCCTGCTGCTAAGCTACTGAGCACACATATTTCATATAGTGCTGATTTGTATCGAGTCCCCTGCATGGCCCTTTATGTTTTATTACATCACCACTCTGATTCCTATATATCTCTGTAAATATTATTCTGTCTGCCTTCAGACATGATACCATCAATAATGTAGTGGAAGGGTCTGGTTTATACCATGTGACGGTGCGATTGTTGAATGGGACGTACCCGCTGCCTTATAACTACACCATGACCCCTGAGGATGAGATCATCATTGAGGTGGGGTTGAGCTCCAACATATCACAGATTAGAGTGGTCATTAATAAATGTTGGGCGAATCCCAGCAACGACCCGAATGAACTGCCCAACACCGTCTTCTTTGAAAACAGGTCTGGACTCATTCTACTGCACTCACCTCAATTGTCTGTCTCTCTGTCTATCAGTCTGTCTAACTGTCTGTCTGTTTGTCTTCCTGTCTGACAGTCTGTCTAACCATCTGTCTGTCTGTTTGTCTTTTTGTCTGTCTCACTGTCTTGCTGTATGTATTCCTGTCTCATAGTCTTTATCTTAATTTCTGTCTGACAGTGTGCCTGTCTTTCTATCTCTCTGCCTGTCTTCCTGTCTGCCTGATTGTCTTTTCGTCTGTAGTTGCCCTGTGCCGAACAGCCACACCACAGTTCGCATGAATGGTGAATCCACTCGCTCTCTGTTGGCTGTCAATCTGTTCCATTTGGTGGAATTTGACGTGATTTATCTACACTGTCAGATTCAGATCTGTATCGAGACGTCCTCTGCCACGTGTCGCCCTGTGAGTTTTTATATCGCTCTTTCCAACTAGGAACTGATTAACATTACTAGTGTTACTAATCGCACAGTAAACACACAGATCTGTACACAGATCTAACACATCGGGATTTAAAGGGAACCTGTACCCAAAATTTACAGCATTATAAAAATATCCACTCGACTTTATTATTAACGTTTAAACATCGCTTGATGTCGGTAGTTTATTTATAACTCCACATTTCCTTTTCTTCTGTATGACATTCCTTGCTCACGAAGGTTGCGCGCGCGGACATGTTGGCTTCTTTTCACCGGGGTTAAAGGTTATTGTGACGTAACATCGTTGCCAGTCATTTCGCCAATTGCAGAATGTCAGTATATTTTCCTCAAGCAATTCATGTTCTTTACAACACTCGCACTCCTGATCGGTTTTTTTGACGCATTTTCCACAAGAGCACCAAATATTTGCTGGTTGTTTTCTACGATTTTCCCGTGTAAGAGCTTCTGCCGACTCTCCAATATCGTCCTCCGAGTCGTCACTTTCCTGGTCTGATTTCACTAAATGTGGATCGTCTTTCTTCAGTGGTTCATATAAATAACCTTCTGCTCCTTCTACGAAATTGTCTTCATCCATGGTTTAAAAAAAAAACTATAATGTCTGTTTTTTCCAAGTTTCCGTGAGCTTGTGTTGTATTTGTCAGGTATAGGGGCAGTGGTGGTCTAGTGGTATAGGGCGCTGGATCGCTGATCCAAAGGTTGGGGGTTCGAGTCCCACTCTCCACAAGGTTGTCACTGTCCCCCCAGTGCGGCTAACTGGGTTATCAAAGGCGGGCCATGTCTCTCACTGTCTATGGTGAGAGGCATGTAAAAGAACCATTGCTGACTTTCGTAAAGAGTAGCTGCAAAGTCGTCAGCGTGTTTCTATCCCTTGCTAAAAGGGTTGTGACAGGAAGGGCATCCGACGTAAAAATCTCTGCCAAATTAAACGTGCGAATCAAAATGATTCGCTGTGGCGACTTCTGAGTAAAAGGGAAAAAGCCGAAAGGAAGACAGACATAGCCTTACGTTTACATTGCAATCTCGCAGTTCCGGTCGAGGCTTTGTCAACGATTGTGTTTGTCAATGACGTCACGGCAAATGCGCCATTTTAAAACTCCTGTGCTCTGAAGCTTAACGTTAGTGAAGCCCTTAAATCGCTTAAAGCTGGTTTGTGAGAGAATATAATAAACGCCTTATAGGTGTATTGTCACTAGCTATACACAATACATCAAATTAGGTATATGAGCGTTTTCACTACAGGTACCCTTTAAACTGCGGTTTCTCTTACTGGAGAATCTGATGGACATAAACTTTGACTGCAGAGGGAACCCTCGCTGCTTTGCGCGTCAATTCATGCATCTTCAGTGCATCGCGTTTTTTTTTTTTAAATATTCATCGAATTAAAAAAATAAGGAAATTAAGGAGGAAAAGGGGGAACAGTTAAGGAAAATGCCACAAAAACAAGGCCAATGGTGCAAAAAACAAAAACAAAAACAAAAACCAACCCAAAATCTCCCATCAAAACTAGTTACAGTACACTGTTGTGAGGTGTGCATCTGAGTGTGCGTGCGTGCATCAACATGTGTGTGTGCGCGCGTCTGTATGTGTGTGTACAGTATTTATATTTTATTTATATCTTATGCATTATTTTTTAATGTTTAATTGTTATTATAAGCATTTCTAGCATTGAATATGTATTTATTGATATTATGTACTGTACACATATACAGGTACTTACTGTATACGTCAGTCGGGGGGGGGGGGGGTGTTGGGGTTGGTGTGTGTGGGGGGGTGATCCTACTTCTCGGATTTCAATGGTTGTGTAGGGATTCTCGAAAGTGAGGGATCCCTGTACCATTAATATGCTGTGCATCAGTAGATGTTTTATTAATTGAGTTCCTCGTTCTTCTGCAATAGGATTGTAACACAGTTCCCCGAGTGTCCAGAAACTCCAGAGTTCCCAACGTGCTCGGCATGGCCAAAGCCTCTTACGGTCCGGTCATGAGGTCACATCAGGGTGAGAACATCATCTGCCACGTACCCAACACTGTCCTTAATAAACATCGGCTATAAGTCAGTATTTAAGCGATGTGATGAAGTCCAGAGGTTTATATGAATGCAGGTGATTTTATAGGGGATTGTTTATGAACAGATCGCAGGGACATGGATGTGCAGAGGATGCTTTGCACTTATAGATTGTTTTTCAGTTTCTTTTCTTTCATCTCATGAACCTCAATAGAGAGAATAAAGAGAAACAGGTGAAGGTAAAACATGGTGGTGTAGCAGTCACCTTGTCTGGCCCACAGCTACAGGCTCCTTGGTTTGAGTCCCATTGTCAGCGAGGGTGTTCTGTGTGGAGTTCGGACGTACCCCTGCTGGCATGGGTTTC
>CM045743.1:32473939-32491439 GCA_024760905.1 Plotosus lineatus | reverse complement strand
AATAATAATTATTATTATATAATGATAATACAATCACTCTCCGACTTACGACGTACGCGAGTTACAACCACCTGTACTTACGACCACGTCTAGCGGATGCCTATTACGAGTTTACTGTATATGTCCGGCAGTGTGTTGTGGCAGCGCAGCATCCCATCATCTCACACTCACAGCATTCTTCCACTACGCTCAGTGAGTAGATACCGTCGCAGTAACATCTCTTTTACAGTACAATGTTTACAGTAATCCTTCGCCACTTCACGTTTCCTACTAAGCGTCCCCGCAATATTGCGGATTTCCCATCAGGAAATTAAAAAAAATTAAAGATTACAGTACAGTATGTGTTCAAAATTCACGCGCATTACATTCAACTACGCGACCCAACATGCTCAGTTCTCCTGCTTGACTTGAGAGTTCTCTGATTGGCTGTGAATCCAGCAAGCTGATTGGTCGAGATTATATTTCTCAGCATCCAACACACGGGGCGTCCTGTCTTTGTGTTCGAGCCGCATTGTTAGTTCGTCTACGCTACGTATCAGCAGTTCTCCAGCCAAGCACCGAAGTTTTTCTCTCTTTGTGCTCCTAAGTGCTCTTGTATACGCTCAGGCCTTGAAAGTGGCCCCTATGCTAGTTGGGGGCGTTTATCTCTCTCTCTCTCTCTCTCTCTCTCTCTCTGCATGTGCTGGTGAGGGGCGTGGTGAGGGTTCAGTGCTCCCAGCGTCACAGGAAGATCATCTAGTGAACTGAAAAAGAAAAGGAAAACGATGAGTTTGTGAGAAAGTTAAGCTTCTAGATTTATTAAAAGAAGGGGGAGGGTTTGCGTCTGTGGTTCACCATTACGTCATTAACGAGTCGACTGTGCGCTTCATTAAGAAGGAGGAAGAGAAAATACGCATATCAGTCCGAGCCAAAGATGCAGGAGACCAAGTACGATGAAACAAAGACTTTTATTGAGCTCAGGGGAAGCACTCGGGGGCGGGAAAATCGTGTTCACCGTAGTGCTGAGAGAAAAACAGTGTCGAGCACGGAGCTCCTCGAGCGCGCTGACGGCTCAGTGAATTCAGGTACGTTCTCTGGATTTCACCTGCGAGTAACAATCATGCCCCTCACCAGCGCATGCGGGGAGAGAGAGAGAGAGAGAGAGAGAGAGTGAGAGAGAAGAGTTAAACACCCCCAACTAGCACAAACCACAAGAGTAACAGCGCAATAAGGCCGTTGTGAAAATGGAAAATTCCGTATCGTTGTGCATTACGGACGGCCATAAAAAGAATGTGAGTTTGGACACTAACATGATACGTACTACTGTAAAGCAAAGACTCTGGAGGCGCTGACGAGCCCCAATCAAGCACCAGTGCCGCCAATGAGTCTCCTCCTCGACGTGGCTGTGGATTTGTTATTTATAAGGTTTGTTATACAGTGTTTATATATATATTTATTGTCATTATAAGGTGTATAATTTATTTATATATTAATAGATGTTGCCTGTATGACATTAACATGCATAGAATACTTTAAAATTAACTTCTATATAAATTTTATATAATATATAGGTGGGTGTGTCTCCTTAAGAAGTGGCAGAAGTCATTTCGCGGTTATTCGCATATCGCGGTGAGGGCTGGTCCCCATTAACCGCGAAATAAGGGGGATTACTGTGTGCATTCATTTACTGTACACCGTTACCATGGCCCCCAAGAGGAAGTCCGATTCATTAGATGGAAATTCTACCAAGAAAGCAAGGAAGGCACCGTCGTCGGCAACGAAGATGAAAGTGACAGTGAAATGTCCATCTCTCCCACTCCACGGTGTCCACAATTTTGAAGAACAAAGACCGCGTTAAGAAATTGCGATTTTTAATTGCATTTATCCAGAGGGATTATGGGTATCACGTCTGTAGAAGAAGAGGCCTCGAACACAGAGGACGAGGTCGGTGTATAGTCGAAGGGTGAGTCGGGCCAGCCTAGAGGCAGGCGTAGAAGGCACGGGAGAAGCGTCGTTAGGACTATAGTGAGGACTATAGTCAGAATAGTCCGAATAGTCAGGCGACCGCAAAGGAATATAAGGAGAACCAGGAGGATATGTGGAGACACGAGGACGATGAACAGAGAGACAGGGACTCGTTAGTCTTGGTAGATCGATCACAAGTCTCTGGGAGACATGGGATACCTTGTTCATGGGTAACAGGGCGCGAATGTTGGAACTGAGTAGGTGCCAGGAAGTGTAGAAAGTCCAGAAGGTCAGCAGAGAAGATGGACGGGTGAGGAAGAATGTGGCGCCGATTGACGTCTCCCTTCCTCATATACACGGGACGATAGGCGGGCTGGGCTAAAAGGGTAAAAAGGCAGAAGGATGGGACAGAAGGTGCATGTCTTGTGAATCCATAATCAACTATAATCCAATTCTGAAATCTTAGAGAATAAACAAGGTAACGCGTAGAAGGCATAAGGCAAAGCTCAGGCACTGATTGGTGGTTGCAAGAAATGCTGGTACACTAATTGCATGCAGACCAAACATGATAATTAGGCTTGAAATAAATAAGTGCCCATATATGGCAGGATGCGTTTACTGTATTGAAAATGAAATACAGTCATAGCTCAGCTTACGAAAGACTCAACTAACGAAAAATCCAAGTTATGAATTATTATTATTATTGTTATTAGTTTGTTTTGAAGTTGGCGTGATAGAGTTGCTCTCCCATTGGCTACACCCCGCTGGCCTCCCATTGGCTAGGAGGGAGCTGTATCCCCATGATACCCATGATGCTTTTCGTGGGCCTTCGACCCTTGTTCTAGCACACGTAATATCTTGGGCAGGGTGTGGGATCGCTGATCCTAAGGTTGGGGGTTCAAGTCCCCAACACGATTGTCACTGTCCCCCCAGTGCAGCTAACTGGGTTATCAAAGGCGGGCCATGTCTGTCACTGTCTATGGTGAGAGGCATGTAAAAGAACCATTGCTGACTTTCGTAAAGAGTAGCTGCAAAGCCGTCAGCGTGTTTCTGTCCCTTGCTAAAAGGGTTGTGACAGGAAGGGCATCCGACGTAAAAACCTCTGCCAAATCAAACGTGCGAATCAGATGATTCGCTGTGGCGACTCCCGAGTAAAAGGGAAAAAGCCGAAAGGAAGACAGACAGACAGTTGCCCAACCCCAATGGTAAATGATTTGCATGTCTTATTCATTTTAATAGTTCCATTCATCATCATTTTCTGTAACCGCTTAATCCTAATTAGGGTCACAGGGAGGCTGGCGCCCATCCCAGCCGACTCCAGGTGAGGTCAAAGTACACCCTGGATGGCTCGCCAGGCCATTGCAGGGCAGAAACACACTGACGGCTTTGCAGCTACTCTTGTCGAAAGACAGCAATGGTTCTTTTACATGCCTCTCACCATAGACAGTGACAGACATGGCCCGCCTTTGATAGCCCAGTTAGCTGCACTGGGGGGACAGTGACAACCTTGTGGAGAGTGGGACTCGAACCCCCAACCTTTGGATCAGCGATCCGGCGCCTTATACCACTAGACCACCACTGCCCCCATTTTAATAGTTTAATAAATAAATTTCTTTTACTTTTAACACATATTTCATATAAAACTGGTGTAACTTTTATAATTTTTAAAGGGTTTAGGGGGTCGTATCGGGGAGCCTTGGAACGAATCAGGCCTTTTACACGTAAAATGCGACTCTACTTACGAAAAAAAAAATCACGTCACGAAACCACTTCTCGAACGAATTAATTTCGTAAGGTGAGGTCTGACTGTATCATAAAGTGAAAAGAATGAGGTCCTTACACATGACGTTTAGATTGAGAAGTAATCCGTGAAACCAGAGTGTGGCTGTGAAGGTCAGGCGAACTCCAGCAAATCAATGAAACCAGGAAGAAGGTGCTGGGGATCAAGCACCCATTTTATAAAAACTCCGCCCGAACTGGGCCGAAGATAAGGGGGGAAAAATGTAGAAAGAAAATGATGTCACTTAGGAGTGGATGACCTCACATTTAAAAGAAAATGAGAAAATACGAGGAAATTAGCAAACGCTATGCAAATTAAGAAGAAGGTGGTTCAAGGCCAAACGTGCAAACATGAGGGGAACATTGGCGTGAGCTGGACGAGCTGACTCAGCACTTAAAGGATATATATAAACAGGGGAACTCAGAAGTGATGGCAGTCGCAGTTGGGGAGGAGATAGCTTGGAGCTCGCAGAGCGCATGCTAACGCTGTCTTGGACGATTTGACTATCGTCCTGTGGTTCCTCCTCGGCAGGAACTGCTGTGCTGGTGCCCACCACAGCCACAAACCCTTCGAACTCCGTAACACATTCAGGCCACAGTTTCCTCCACGAAGAGTCCATTGACCTGTGTGAGACGTGATTCCAGGCCAAATCAACAAGAGTTATGCAGTGCTCGATGTTAAAATGATTCCTCCCGAAATCTCAAAGTGATAATTGCGTGTTGTTGGTCATCGCGAAGTTTCTTTGGAAGAGGAATTTTATGTACATTTGCTTGAAATTAGCAATTGCACGCTGGTCCATGGGCTGGATCAATGAGGTTGTGTTAGGCGGGAGGAATTTTATTTGAATGAAATCAGACTCCTCAGTTAAATCGTCCGCCACCGTCCTCGGTGAAAAATGGCCTGGTTAACCACGTTTTCGAATCGGATCGCCACGTAACAGGCAACTTACTTTTAATCACATTGTTCGCTTTGAATGCCCTCAGATTCTCCGAATGATAAATCATCAGCGGCTTGATTTTTAAATCTCCGCTTGCATTACCACACGACAAGAGCGTTAACCTCAGTCTTTCATTGGCTTGTGTCCGGGCAGTGATTAATTTCTCCTCACGTGTGATGTACGTCCTCCGTGGCATTTTTCCCCCAAATAAGCCAGTCTCATCGCAATTAAAGACGTGTTCGGGAAGAGAATTCTCAGCCTTGAGAAAATCAGCAAATTCCTGCTTGAACTTCTCAGCGCCATCTTTGTTCGAACTCGCTGCTTCCCCGTGACGAAGCACGCTGTGGCTTTCACTTCTCCGCTTAAAATTTTCAAACCCGCCTCGACTTGCTTTAAAGTGGAACCCTTCAGGATTCGAGCCCGGGTCTTTTTTCAGCAAATCATCGTAGATTTCACGAGCTTTGCAGCAGATCACATCCTCGCTAACGCTATCTCCTGCTAACTGCTGCTGGTTCATGTATCGGAGCAGGAATTTTTCCGCCTCCTCCAGCACTCGCGGTCTTTGTTTGCTGATAACCGTCGAGCCTTTCGCCACATCACTGGCTTTAACACTCTGTTAGTTCTTCAGCATCGCGCATATCGTTGCTTTAGCCGTGCCATATTCCTCAGCAAGATCAGTAACGCGCACGCTTGATTCATGCTTAGCTATCAGCTCTTTCTTAAACGCAACAGTTTTCCGCACAACTGACCTTTTCTCCGTAGCTTTCTTTGGAGACATGTTTATTAGCTAATCTAATCGAGTAAACAAAAAAACACGGTATACTGTACGTTTTAGAACAGGAGCAAGCGCATCCACACGCACACAGCGGTCGAGTAGAGTCAAAAGAGACCGATTTCCGGAAGTCGCTCACTTTTTCTCACTCTCGCTCTCGTTTTTTTTCTCGCATTTTTCGAATTCGACTTTTGAATTTTGTTCGACTTCCAAGGCAAAAAAAAAAAATCTTGGATTTTTTGTTCGCATTCTGATTTGTTCGACCTCCAAAGCGTTCGAGAACCGAGGTACCACTGAAATACTACTAGGCTGTATACAAGCTTTCAAATTGTTTTCCTCCGTGATGCTTCATTCCACGTAAGATCAAAGAATCTAATCAGTCACAGTTCAGAGTTCAAATCAAAGTCCCTTCAGGAAACTGAATTGATTACTGCATGTCCTGAAACATCTCCCAAAACTTTGTGATAACGGTCTGTAACCATGGAAACGATACACCATAATTACCTGTGTTTTTAGAAATGATTACCACACTTCCTGTACACACTGGATGGGATCTGAAAGAAAACTGGACTTGAGTTCACATCAGTGTTTTTATTCGCATGTTTTTTAAATACAGTCATGAAGGACAATAAGGAAGCACTTTATGGTGTTGATGGTCTCTCTCTCTCTCTCTCTCTCTCTCTCTCTCTCTCTCTCTCTCTTGCTCTCTCCCCCAGTTGTCTCTCGCTCTCTCCACCCTCTCTCTCTCTTTCTGTCTCGCTCTCTCTCTCCCCCTCTCTCTCACTCTCTCCCCTCTCTCTTTCTTGCTCTCTCTCTCACTCTCTCCCCAGCTCTCGCTCGCTCTCTCCACCCTCTCTCTCGCTTTCTGTCTCGCTCTCTCTCCCCCCTCTCTCCCAGCTCTCTCTCGCTCTCTCCACCTTCTCTCTCTTTCTGTCTCGCTCTCCCCCTCTCTCTCACTCTCTCCCCTCTCTCTTTCTCTCTTTCTTGCTCTCTCTCTCTCTCTCGCTCTCTCCCCTCGCTCTCTTTCTCTCTTTCTCCCCCTTCGCTCTCTCCCCTCTCTCTTTCTTGCTCTCTCTCTCTCTCTCACTCTCCCCCTCACTCCCCTCTCTTTCTCGCTCTCTCTCAATCTCTCTCTCTTGCTCTCTCGCTCTTGCTCTCTCTCTCTCTTGCTATCTCTCTCTCTCTCTTTCTCTCTCTCTCTCTCTCTCTCTCTTTCTCTCTCACTCCCCCCCCTCACTCCCCCTCTCTTTCTCGGTCTCTCTCAATCTCTCTCTCTCTTTCTTGCTCTCTCTCTCTCTCTCTCTTGCATGCACAGTGAGGCCTAAAACAAACTCTTAGCACCATTTTTTAAACTTTGCAAATAGTCTGTGCAGAAAATATTCATCCTTATGTTATTATAAGGAAGCTCTGGACTGTGTTTTTTTAATATAATCGTAATATTCTACATACAGATTATATACATACAGTACTGTAATGTTCCACATGTGCTTCAGTTCTCACCTTCAAAATTCAAAACTTTATTTCTGCAATCAGTGGAGTGAAAATGTTAAAGAGGATAAAACTGTAAATGTGAAGCACAAGCTGAGTTTGTGTGTGTGTGTGTGTGTGTGTGTGTGTGTGTGTGTGTGTGTGTGTGTGTGTGTGTGTGTGTGTGGTTGAGTGACCCAGATTTTTAATACTGATCATCAAAATAAATTGGACAGCTTTTAAAAATAAATATTATTGATATATTGCCATAAAATGTCCACATAGCTACGTAGTGAATATTATACATCTCCGTCTGTCTGTCTGTCTGTCTGTCTGTCAGTATTTAACGTCTGGGGCGAAGCGCACTACAGCTTTGCTGCGAGGTTCTGATGGCTCCTGTTCTCCAGACGTCCCAGAGGAATAAAAATCACTGACTCGTCCCACAGCAGACTCTGATTCACTAGGATTAGGATGGAGAGAAGGACAGCAGGTAGAGAGAGAGAGAGAGAGAGAGAGAGAGAGAGCGATAAGGCATTTCTTCCTGAAAAGTCAAACTGAAGCCTTGAAAATCACGTTTCTTTATTAATGTAATATTTGTGTATTATTTACACACACACACACACACACACACACACACACACACACACCTCGGGGAAATTTCGAACAACCAGTTAGCCTAATGTTTTTGTACTGGGGAGGAAACTGGAAGACCAAGAGGAAACCCACATGACTTTCATGCTTGTTCATCGTTCATCTTTTGTAACCGCTTAATCCTAATTAGGGTCACAGGGAGGCTGGCGCCCATCCCAGCCGACTCCAAGTGAGGGCAAAGTACACCCTGGATAGCTCGCCAGGCCATCGCAGGGCGGAAACACACTGACGGCTTTGCAGGTAGTCTTGTCGAAAGTCAGCAATGGTTCTTTTACATGAACCTCTCACCATAGACAGTGAGAGACATGGCCGGCCTATGATAACCCAGTTAGGTGCACTGGGAGGACAGTGACAACCCATGGATCATGGGACTCAAACCTCCAACCTTAGGATCAGCGATCCAGCACCTTTACCACCAGGCCACCACAGCCCTGACTTTCATGCTCTGAGGTGGACATGTCAATCACTCTCTGCCGCCCAATGAGCAGCCACTGACTCTGAAAAGTTTCCCTCAAATTCTAATTAAACGAATGATGCCGATGAGTTGCATTTAAGTCTGTTGGGTTTTTTCCACAGTTTTTTTCAAGACTTCAGAATGTTGATTAAAATCAACAGCCAAAACATATAAAAATGCAAATCATATCCAGTATATATTCACCGTAAACAATAAACATCACATACAAACTATACAATACACTCAGAGACAAAACAGTGCATGACATCATCTTGACTGAAGACGCCAACATACAAATTTCCATACTTTCAATTTAAATAACGTGAGATCAGACATGTCAGTACCGAAACTCAGACGTATCGATATATATCACGATATATAAGATTCACACGGGGAGATACATCACACACACACACACACACACACACACACACACACACACACACACACACACACACACACACAGTGAAAAATATCAGATGATGTATCAGATATTCAGGGAATAATTGATTGGTTGATGACATCAGACACATCAGACACATCAGATAATCAGGATATATCTGGTGATGTTTCATCTCATGTGTATGCAGAAGTTGATCTCATATGAAAATGATTTTTATAAGAATTTTGAAGAAGTGAGTGTTGACGTCTCGTACATGATGTCTAACAGCTAACGCGTTCCATATGGAAGAGAAGGTCGTGCACATGCTGTGTGCTAATTAAAGGGTTAATGAAAGGCCGGGCCTCGTCTCAGGTGTGTCTTTACCTTGGGTCGGGTAGAGCGCAGCGCCACAGGTGTTGCTTTAGCGTCTGTACCCAACCGATATCTCGGATTGGCTGACAGAGCTGAATGTAGTGCTGCTGTTTTAGCACAAGCCTTTAAAAAAATGAGACGAGAAACAAAAAGGAACGGATTAGCGACAGCAACGTCAAAGTTTTTCCATCATGACAACATCATGACTTCATCACCTGCCTGCCGTCGTCCTGCTGTAACACTGAGGAGTGATTCAGATGCCACTGGCAACCTTCATTTGTTTATACATTTCTGATATTTAGTGAGAACCTTTCAACAATAAAGTATATTTTAGCGCAGATGTTTTTGAGCACGACTCGAATGATGGAACAGGTTCATGAATTTTCACTCAGGAATCAGAAGAGAGTGTGAAAGGATGCTCGGGTTACAGATGACAGGGAAGTGTTTATATTTAATCATCAACTAACAATGCTCTACTGGAGTTCTCTTCCATGTGGAGTCTTACACACACACACACACACACACACAAGAATACAAGACAATAAACCAAGAACACATGCGCACACACACACACACACACAAACACACACACACACACACACACACACAAACACACGCGCGCGCACACACACACACACACCCACACACACACACACACACACACACACACACACACACAAGAATACAAGACAATAAACCAAGAACACACACCATACACACACACACACACACACACACACACACACACACACACACAAGAATACAAGACAATAAACCAAGAACACACACCATACACACACACACACACACACACACACACACACACATGCGCCGCACACACACACACACAAGAATACAAGACAATAAACCAAGAACACACACCATACACACACACACACACACACCACACACACACACACACACACACACACACACACACACACACCACGCACCACACACACACACACACACACACACACACACACACAAGAATACAAGACAATAAACCAAGAACACACACCATACACACACACACACACACACACACACACACACACACACACACATGCGCCGCACACACAAGAATACAAGACAATAAACCAAGAACACACACCATACACACACACACACACACACACACACACACACACACACACACACACAGACACACACACACACCCCCCCACACACACCCCGCACCACACACACACACACACCCACACACACACACCACGCACCACACACCCACACACCACACACACACACACACACACACACACCCACCACGCACCACACACACACACTCACACACACCACGCACCACACACACACACACACACACACACACACACACACACACACACGCACACACACAAGAATACAAGACAATAAACCAAGAACACACACCATACACACACACACACACACACACACACACACACACACACACCACGCACCACACACACACACACACACACACACACACACACACCACGCCCCACACACACACACACACACACACACACACACACACACACACACACACACACACACACACACCACGCACCACCCACACCACACACACAAACACACACCCACACACACACACACACACACACCATGCTCACCACGCACCACACACACCACACACACACACACACACACACACACACACACACACACACAATAATACAAGACAATAAACCAAGAACACACAATCATTGACCTACCGTTTATTCCCAAACCCTCCATGATCTCGGGGAAGAGAGGGATGAGGCGGAGAGGAAGGGTGGAATGGAAACGTGAATGGGAAGGAGATGTTTGAGGAATAAGAGGTGTACTGTACTGAGAAAAGAGGGGCGACTAGGGAAAGAGGGAGAAGGAAGGAAGAGCAGATGGAATGTGCAGAACGAATCAGAGGAGAGGTGATTGAGGGATGGAAAGGAAGGTGGGGAAAATGGGCAGATCAGGAGAAACGATTGGATGATTAGATGATTAGAGCGATGAATGGGGGACACGGGACACACAGAAAGATGGAGAGATCATGCACAGGAGCAATTATGAAAAGAGAAGAAACAGGAAGTACAGGGTGCATGGAATGAGAGAAGTGCAGGAAGGGCAATAAAAACAGGGGAGGGAGGCGAGGCGAGAGAAAATATGAAAACATATGAAGTAGAAAGTAGAAGATTATGAAGAAAGAGAAGCAAGGTAGGGAGAAGAAGAACGAGTGAGAGTAAAAAGAGAGAAGAGGAAAAGAGCAGGAGAGAGATAGTGAGAAGAAGAGAGAAGAGAGAGGGGAGGCGAGGAAGAGAGAGAAGGGAAAGGGAAGACAGGGAGAGACAGGGAGGAGGGAGAGGAGAAGAAAAGAGAGAGGGGAGTAGAGGAAGAGAGGAGAGAGAAGATTAAAAGGGAGATGAAGATAGATGAAAAGGTAAGAGGAAGAGAGAGAAGAGAGAGGGAGGGAGAGAGAGAGAGAGAGAGAGAGAGAGAGAGAGAGAGAGAGGGAGAGTGAGGAGGAGAGAGAGAGTGGGGAGAGAGAGAGAGAGCGAGAGAGAGGGAGAGAAAGAAAGAAAGAAAAGGAGAGAGGGTGGAGAGAGAGTAGAAAAATGAGAGACAGAGAGAAGGACAGAGAGAGGGAGGAGGGAGAAAGAGAGAGGGGGAGAGACAGCTGGAGGAAAGAGGGACAGAGAGAGAGAGAGAGAGAGAAAGAGAGCAAGAGCGAGAGAAAGAGACAGAGATAGAGAGAGAGAGAAAGAGAGAGCGAGAGAAAGAGAGAGAGAAATAAAGAAAGACAGAGAGAAAGAAAGAGAGAGAAAGAAAGAAAGAGAGATAGAGAAAGAGAGAGAGAAATAAAGAAAGACAAAGAGAGAGAGAGAGAGAGAGAGAGAGAGAGAGAAAGAAGAGAGAGAGAAAGAAGAGAGAGAGAGAGAGAGAGAAAGAGAGAGAGAGAAAGAAAGAGAGAGAGAGAGAGGCCTCTGGCCCCTCAAACAAAACAAAGCAAGACGTTTCATCTTCAGCGTTCCGCGTTTATTAGCATCATTTTCTATAATTATGAGCAAGCAGAGAGAAAGTACAGGTCACATGATCACAGGTTCATCATCGTAGCTCCATCGCTCGTTTAATTGTTTCAATAGTGCATGTGATAAAAATAGCACCAATGATAAGCTGGCGTGGGGTGTAAGTCGGCACCACCCCCCGCCCCCCCTCCCACCCACCCACACACACACACACACACACACACACACACACACACACACACACACACACACACACACAAACATCTGTCTCTGTGTACTCAACACCAACATTGTTCTGCGGTAATGCTGATGCGAATAAACGTCCAGGAAAACAAAATAAATTCAACCCAAACACTAAACTGCTTCTACAACGTTCCATCCACAACCTCCCAGAAAAACATTCCCTGCAACCACTTTACACCGAAAACAGGATGTACAAATATTCATTTCCTTTCACAGCACAATCCTCACATCACATTTGGACACAAAATAAAGAGAGAATTTGAAATAGTAAGGATGATGATGATGATGATGCTGCTGCATCCTTCCACACACACGCAGCCGCCATGTTGAGGCAGTAACATCAGAGCTGCGTCACAAATAAACATGATCATAAAAATTTCATAAAATTTTAGTTTAAAAAAATGTTTTGTTTTGGTTCAGGAGATTTCTAGAGAGAGAGAGAGAGAGAGAGAGAGAGAGAGAGAGAGAGAGAGAGAGAGAGAGAGAGAGAGAGAGAATCATGTTCAGTGTGAAGTGACATTAAAAAAAAAATCCCACAGCTTTAAAAGAATTCTTATAAATCCAAAATCTACAAGTAGGAATTACACAATTCCTGATAGGACAACGATGTACATGCACTGATCAGAACAGGACAGAATGATAAATCCTAAAACACACACAAGACCAGAGACAGACAAGGGAACGCCAGCAGGATGGGACATGATCCAACACACACACAGACACATACACACACACACACACACACACACACACACACACACACACACACACACACACACACACACACACACATCCATAAGGAATTCAAACAAAATGCCACATTGATTTGCACACAGTCATATACACTCTTCTATACTGTGTGTGTGTGTGTGTGTGTGTGTGTGTGTGTGTGTGTGTGAGAGAGAGAGAGAGAGAGAGAGAGAGAGAGAGAGAGAGAGAGAGAGAGAGAGAGAGAGAGAGAGAGAGAGAGAGAGAGAGAGAGAGAGAGATGAGGTGAAAAGAAATGTGAGAAAACACAACAAAGGAAAGAAAGGGAAGAGCAGGAAACAGAGATGTAGAAGCAGTTGGGGACACAGGATGAGAAATATGAACAGAGTAGAGGAGAGTGATAGAAGAAAGACAACAGGAAGAGGAGGAGTACAACAAAGAGGACAGGAAGTGGAGAACTGAGAGGAGGCTGAAGATTAGGACAAAAAAGGACGATGATGACATGGAGGAGGAGGAGGAGGATAAAGATGAGGAAGATTAGTATGGAAAGGAGGAGGATGAAGATGATGCTTGATACAAAGAGGAAGATGAGGAGGATGAAGAGGGGGACGTGAGGTCTCAGAGTCTCACATTTAAAAATTCTGAACAATAAAAAATGTAGGCGTGTCTGACGTCTTGTCAAAGGGGCGCGGTTATATGTGTGTTATAAACACGTCATTTATCATCACCACATCGTGGTTTTGTCGTTTTTTTTATTCATCAGACCCTGACATTTCTGACCTAATACCGAATCCACGTGATTTCCCGCAAAATTAATTCAATATCACATCCCATAATCTCTAATCATATTACTTTCATCTAATTGGTTGTTGTAGCAACATCGACCCACCCGTTTATTACAGCCTGCACTCCTGTGTAACCCGATACACTCCCTTGTGTTCGGAGGAAATGGAAATGATGTATATTACCCGCCGCTGCTGGAGCTGGACTTCCTCTCATCACTCCTTATATGGTCATAATGGAACATGAACAAGGACAAATCACGACATCTCAAATCGCGCACAGTGCAAAGTACTCTCATGCATCACACTGCACATTTATACGCAAGCATCGCGCTAAATCCTACAGTCACGTTTAGAAAGGATAGATTAACACGTGCTCAAACTAAATTTAATCTGCTTTAACCCCTTGAACACCAAGCAGGACCATATGGTACTCTTTCAAAAAATGCTAATACAGTAACTACTCGACGCATTCTATACTTGTTATGATGTCGCCTGATGCAACACAGCTTGATCCCACGTGCCTCAGTCAGCTGTGAGACGACCTTGAGTGTGCAGGATTGTGTTGTTCACGAATTTGTGAGAGTCTTATTATTCGTTATGCTTAGGTTATTATTATTAGTAGTGTTATTATAATTTTGTTGAAAGAAATGTGTTCAGGGTGTTTCCTTAGGCCTGTTTAGATTAAGAAAAACTAATCATACATTTTTTTAACTGCAAAAAAAAAAAATTCGGGCTTTTAAGGATTAAGTCTGCCACACCCACCTCACCAAACAGCTACCACGCCCACCTCACCACTTAACAATTACAAAGAGGAATTGAACTTAGCTACGTTGCTAACACAACACAGATCGTCCCTCAACCCGATTCACATAAATTACTGAATATCTAGCTACTGATAGCTATTAGCATTCTGTCATTTATTAAATAAACGAAAGCATAACGAACCTGAACCTGATCTGGATATTTTTCTTTTCTTTATTACAGAATAATAAACAACTCTTTACTTTTTTTACGGCACTTTGCAAACAAAATATTTAATAAATAATTAAATAAATACAGAAACATAATTAAGTTATTAATTGCCCAATGCTTTAAATATAAATGTAATTATGAAAAAGTTTAATAATTTTTTATTTTGTGTATTACAGAAAATAAGTGTAAAATTATTAATTACTTTTTTTGAAAGTTTAAATCTTATATATTTTTATTAAAATAATTAAGATAAAAGTGACTGAAACTATAATCACACTTTAAATGGTTGTGAAATAAATGTAATCTGTTTTGCTGTAGTGTTTTATTTTACAGTTTACCTCTTAATTATAATTGCTCATATTTAATTTTCTGGATGTTTATTTCTGAGGTAATTTTTATTTCTGTAATACAATGTAATGTCATGCAATGTAATGCAACCCGAGGTTCCTCAGCAATCAGGATGATTTGCCTGTAAATTGTAGAGCGTTAGAATATCGTACGCGATTTGAGACAGCCAAAACACACTTGCTCATTCAGGCAGGTACACACACAGAGCAGAAGCAGGAGGTGGTGGTGGTGGTGGGGGGGGGGGGACGCACACATTTATCAAAGGGGGTGTGTCATGTTGTTGTTTTCAATGTTGTTGTTGTTTCTAAATGTCTGGTTTAAGGTTCATGCTGCATACAATCCAACACCAGCGTCAGAGTTCCTTCAATAAATGTGTTCCAAGTGCATTGGTGCATTCCATCAGCCGCTCCATGCAGAGAACCAGCATCAGCACCACCATTACGGCACCATCCATGGGCCAACCGCGTGTCGGTTGCCATGGAAACCTCGTCACTGGAGACGAGGAGCTGGGGTGTGGCAGGGTGGGATGGAGCAGGTGGGCAGAGCTAAGGCGAATGCAAATGATGAGTGATTGCATCATGAGGGGGCGTTTGACATTTCATCGTTACAAGTACCAGACGACCGTCAAAGAGCGAGAGAGCGAGAGAGAGAGAGAGAGAGAGAGAGAGAAAGAGACGGGAACACGCAAATGGCGAGAGAGAGACAAAAAGACATTAGTTCTTGATTTTGCATTGATTCAAAAGAGGCGGAGCTTAAATCAAATCTCATTAACCAATCATAAAAGTGGTTAACAGTCAGAGTAAATCATTCAAAATCATTCATTATTTAATAAGCTAGCTACGAGCTAGCTGCTATCATTAAAGGAAGATGGCTAGCTTAGCGAGCTTAGCTCATCCAGATAAACTATTACACTGAGCAAATCAGGCTTATTCTAAACACCGTGTGGCGCTGAAGAAGAAAAGACTAATAATGATGTCATACTATCAAGTTTGGAACCGGATCATTATATTTCACTTAGGCTCCGCCCCATTAATCCAGGGAAATTTAGGCAAAATCAGGGTGTGTATGCATCTGAGAGAGAGATGAGTGTGGACTAGCACTACAGGGAAGAGTCGCTGAGTAAAAAGCTCTTAGCTGATTGGTCCAGCCTTGGCGGCTGTAATAAGGAAGATAGGAAAGGAGAGAAGTGCGGTGGTGTTTACTCTTTCGCCTCAGCCAGTTTGTTGTTCATCTCTTTACTTTTCTCCTTGACGCTCGGTCGCTGGTTCTCAGAGCTCTTCTTTTTGGAGCCACGCGCTGATCCTGGTGCCACCTGCTTCTCCTTTGACTTCTTTGCTGCTCTACCATGAGAGGATGAAGAGGACGCTTTTTTCGGTCTGGTGCGTGGGACACTCGATTTATCCACCTACACAAAAAAAACCCGTTACATCATAAAAGTGCAATTCTCTCATTAACATATGCACTGATGATGATGATGATGATGATGATGAATTTTAATGTGCGGAAGGTATTCTCACTTTAGAGGGCTCGATGTAGGGTTCGCTGTACAGCGTGCGCACTCTCCTCCTTTCTTGTGCCTTGTTATCATCCAGCGGCTGTTTGGCCTGTTCTCCTCTGTAGGTGGCGCTGTAGCTCGTCTCCAGGTTGGTCTTTTCATCTGGGGGTTGGTACTGAGATTTGGCCCGGATGAGTGTTGCCGGTTTCACGTCCATGTACGCTTTAAACTCTGTCCTACAAAAACACAATGCAGAAAGAGGATGAGATAATATTAAAAAGGAGAGAATCGACACATTAAGATGTGTAAAATAACACTGATTATTTACAAATGTGGCAGGGCTGGACATGAAAGCCAAAGTCTTTTGACTTCAGTCTTAAGGTTGACGTAAACAGGTCATACATAGAGCACTGCAGTTATACCACCCAGACACTGGATGGCGATAACGTTTCTTCTTGTAATGAGTGAATCACGGAGATGGATATGATGGACATTGGACGGCACTTATCTTTACTGAAGAGATGGTGGAGTGTTGGAGCGTAGGAATGTTTTTCCACAAAGTTGTGGAATCTCAAAGTCTTGAGATGGAAAATCTATCTACAACCAATCTCAGTTCAACTCATCCTCGGTTCACACCATGATTTTTTTGACATCAATTCAAAAATGGCGGACAAGTGGAGGAGAAGACGCAATGCTATACACTATACAGTATAATATTCAGTGTAGGGTATACGCTTACACCATAACTATGACAGCGAGTCAACAGAGAACTGTTATATACTACAGGATGATCTGATTGGTCCCCTGACTGGGGATTAAAAACCTTATTCTGAGCGCTTAATACTTGAATAAAAACGTTGAACAATGAAGCAACTGGAGCAGGCAGCGTCGTCAGACTTCAACATGAAAACATACACCATAAAAATCCCTTTTAGTTTGTTTTACTTATATTTCTGTGTAGTATATAAAGTGAAAGTGGCAGTGGGTAGTATAGTGTAGTATACGGTGGCAGTGGTGGCCTAGTGGCATAGGGCACTGGATCGCTGATCCTAAGGTTGGGGGTTTGAGTCCCACTCTCTACAAGGTTGTAAACCCCCCCCCACACACACACACACACACACACACACAGTGCGGCTAACTGGGTTAGCAAATGCGGGCCATGTCTCTCACTGT
>CM045743.1:32461439-32468939 GCA_024760905.1 Plotosus lineatus | reverse complement strand
GTCGCCCTTACAGTTCAAGATCTCAAAGTGATGTACTCTCTTCTTCTTCTTCTTCTTCTTCTTCTTAAAAATAACAACAAATCACCGTTACTTTAAATTCATGATGAGGATGATGAGGATGATGAGGATGATGATGATGATGATGATGGTGGTGGTACCGGTTAGGATGACGATGATGGAAACGAGGATGAAAATCAAAGATCTTTTATTGTTGTTTCTCTCTTAACGGATCAGAAAGCTCGCGATGTCCGTCCGTTCGTCCTGCTGCGCTCGCGCACATCCACAACAGTCAGGGCTGGGGAATCGATCCGAAAAGAGTCGATTCTCTGATTCCACAATGCCTTGGAGTCGATTCCACATATAATGAATGAATCGGTTCCTACACAGACAGAAAGGAACAAAACTGGGTGATCAGAGAAACCTGCACTGAAACATAATGCCTGAAGGTGCCTGAACTGGACCTGAATGATGATCTGAAGGCATCACAGGAACTTCATCGGGTCAGACATTGACGCCGATCTTCATGGTGCCGCTCCAGACAGGAAGAAGAGGGCAGTTTGGTACCGTTCTTTCGAATCATTCATGCTATTGCCTGAATAATACACTTAATTACAAAATAAGTAGATATCAGAAGTCATCAATGAGTTTATGTTTACAAAAAACATCTGAGGTCGACTGAAAACAACAAGAGAACACATTACCGCACATCGTATACACGTGCACCCAACACCTACCAAACATTGATCAATTTCACTGTTCAGAGCAGGGGCGGTGGTGGCCTGGTGGTAAAAGGCGTTGGATCGCTGATCCTAGAGTTAGGGGTTCAAGCCGCACTCTCCATGGGTTTTCACTGTCCCTCCAGTGCCGCTAACTGGGCTATCAAAGGCCTTTCATGTCTCTCACTGTCTATGGTGTGAGGTTCACGTAAAAGAACCATTGCTGACTTTCGACAAAAGTACAGTAGCTGCATAGCCGTCAGCGTGTTTCTGCACTGTGATGGCCTGGCCAGCCATCCAGGGTGTACTCTGCCCTCGCTCGGAGTCGGCTGGGATGGGCGCCAACCTCCCCGTGACCCTAATTAGGATTAAGCGGTTACTGATGATGAACTATTCAGAGCATCCAGTCTTGAAAAGTGTTACGCCCCATACGCACTGATACTTATTTCTGACTCTTTTGCCTTTTGTTCCTGGAAAGCTGGTGCCTATTACAGCCAACACGGGGCGACGGCGGCGTAAACCCTAAACAGCTTGTCAAGTACTGTACATCACAGGGCACGAAATAATCTGAAAACATTGCATGACGCCACTCGAACCTGTACATCTTCTCTGATCTCGCGTGTTTCACATGTCTCAGTAACACAACATGAATTCCATTCTGTTGAGAATTCTATCACAGCCGTGACTGTCCCGCCGCTGAACCCTGAGTGCAAAGGAACAATTATTGTTGCTTTTATTTGAAAAATAAATTTATTTATTTTTTTTACAATGAATAATGACTCTTGATTCTCAAGACCTTGAAATATAATCGGAATCGACTCTTTTGATTCCAAGATTCGAAACAACACTACAGGAGGAGAATTTTTGCATGGCGCAGCAGCCCCGCCCATCTGCTCGGACTCCCCCCCCGCCCCCCGCCCCTCCCCACGCCGCCGCCGCCGCCGCGTGCCTCGCCTAAGCATCCCCCTCGCGAGCACCTGCGCTCGTTCCCCTGCCCTTATACCACGCCCACCCCTAATTTACTTCGTTCTGGTTGGTCAAAAGGAGCAGCTACAAAGTCCTGCATGATTAATCAATTTATAAAATAAATAATAACAATAAACATAAATAAATAATACTTAATTTAATATTTATAATAATATTAGAATTCCAAATCTGAAAATAAGCAGAACTTGTAGCTAATAAAAGTAAATAATTAATGCCATGTTTTATTTCCAGTAACCGCTTAATCCTAATTAGGGTTGCCACAGCCGACTCTGGGAGAGGACAGAGTACACCCTGGACAGCTCGACAGGCCATCGCAGGGCGGAAACACGCTGGCGGCGATGCAGCTGCTCTTGTCAAAAGTCAGCAATGGTTCTTTTACATGAACCTCACACCATAGACAGTGAGACAGTGAGACACATGGCTGGCCTTTGATAACCCAGTACGCTGCACTGGTGGGATAGTGACAACCCATGGAGAGTGGGACTTGAACCTCCAACCTTAGGGTCAGCGATCCAACACCTTGTACCACCAGGCCACCACTGCCCCTTAGTTTTATTTTGTTTTGGATTATTATTTATTATGAAAAACTGAGAGCGTGCGACATTTAATACATTTTATAACAAGCCTTATAAGAGACGGTGATTATTTATTTATTTATTTATTTGTTTATACAATAGTGCAGTGCTTAGGGCTCATAGGTCATGGGTTTGAATCCCATTTGACCCCCACCGTATTAACATGCGTGGGTAAGGTCCTCTGTCCACCCAGCAGTATAAATGGACACCATTAGAAATACTGAGCGGGTAACCCGTGATGGACTGGCGTCCCATCAGGGAGGAGTTGGACTCCTACTGGCTTCATGCTACGTAAACCAGGGGTAAGATCCCACCCACCTCATGGGCCAGTAGGCTCGGAATCGTCTGCCCATCAATCTTTCCCTATTTTACCCGTGTTCAGCGTGCAGTTTTATTCATGTATACTGAAACAAAACACACTGCACACTTCCATTTGGTATTTCATGACTTTGAACTCTGAACCCTTGAACTCGCGCACTTAAAGCAGCTCCGTGTCATTGGTTGCGTCCAGTACACTGGTCAGTGGAAATGATGTAAACGTTATTAATGTGATCTTTATCGTACATCATACACGGTTCCTCTGAACTTTTTATAAATAAATATGATTTTATTTTATTTATTTAGCAATTTTTTTTTTAACTTTCAGACTACAGTATATCTATCTCAGGGTGGATGGAACGTGCTCCTCACTGCAAGGAGGTCCTGGGTTCAATTCCCAGCTCGGGCGTTTCTGTGAGGAGTTTGCATGTTCTCCTCCTGGTACTCCGGTTTCCACCCACAGTTTCCAAATCATCTGCAGGTATGAATGTGAGCATGAGTATGAATGGTTGGGTGACTGCTGGCCCTGCGATGGCCTGGCGAGCTGACCAGGGTGTACCCTGCTCCCACCCAGAGTGGGCTGAGATGATCGCCAGCCTCCCCACGACCCTAATTACGATTAGGCAGTTCAGAAAATGAATGAACGATATATCAGTCTCTCAACAGACTACTGTTCTGACACCCGTGCAGTGATCTGTGCGTTCAGTCCAGAAGATCGTGCCTTCTGTGGCCAGAAAAGTGTTCAGCAGAGAGCAAATCCTCCGCGAACCCCAGGCTGGGTGTATCCTCACTTTTGTCATAGTAACTGCTAATAAAGTTTGCTAATCCTGCTTGCTAAATACAGGCTTGTGTGAGTCAAAAGCCCTTTGCCTTGGGGTCAAAGGTCAACTTCAGAGAGCAGCCAGGGGGTAATTAAAGCACATGTTAAGGAGAAGGTTAAGATAAGGTGTGTGAAGAAAGAGAAGGCGGAGCTGGAGGAGGAGGAGGAGGAGGAGGATGGAGGCAGACTTTGACCCTGCAGTGGTGAGCTCTGTTTTCTGCATTGATATCCCAATCCAGTGTGTTTCTCGACTCGACCGCGTCTCATTCAACTGACCATGAAGATTAACTTTGCACCATTTAACGTGCCCCTGAAGAGGAGGCTTCAGACGGCCGCCGTGCTGCAGTGGGTCTTCTCCTTCCTCGCGCTGGGTGAGTGTCCTCTGTATATTATATATATATATATATATTATATATATATATATATATATATGTATGTGTGTATATATACATATACAGCTAACTAGCTATATATATATATATATATATATATATATATATATATATATATATATATATATATATATATATATGCAGCTAACTGGGTTATCAAAGGCGGGCCATGTCATATATATATATATATACACACACACACACATACATACATATATATATATATATACACGTGTGTGCGTGTGCTGTATATATTACTGGTACAGTATAAACAAGTGCATGTGAAGATGTGGAGTTTATATCGTCACCGTTCCTTGCGATGATGCTTCTACGAAAAAGTCTTCTGCACAAAACGCGAGCTTTTCTTGTCCCAGATTCCGTGCTCCAGGCAGTCAAGTATGTTTCACCAGTGTGCAGAGTTGTTGTGCAATGTTATCACAGATGGAGACACTGATTAAAGGTGAACACAACATTATCAGGAATTCCAGATCATTCGTCCTTCAGGTTAAAGAGCTGACGTCCTGAAGAGGGTGTATGTTTAAGTCATGCGTGAAATACATATATGAGGCTAATAGTGCTAACATGCAATGGTATAATATGGCCTCCAATTTTATTGGCAGGGATCCCTTGCTACTTCGCGCTTCAATTCATGTGGCTTCAGTGTATCGCGTTTTTTAAAAAAATATTAATCGAATTAAAAAATAAGGAAAGTAAGGAAGAATAGTGGGAAAAGTTAAGGAAAATGCACCCCCCCCCCAAAAAAAAAAAAACCAACCCAAAACCTCCCATCAAAACTACAGTGGTGCCTCACCTTACAATAGTCCCAGCAAACGAAAAGTCCAGGTTATGAAAAACATTTTCCAAAAATTTTTGTCTCTGTATACGAAACAAGTTCTCCTTACGAAACCCGCCAAACGCGCCATTCAAACATTAAAATCACAGGCAGAACATGCAAACTCTGCACAGAAACGCCCAGGCCGGGAATCGAACCCAGGCCTTCTTGCTGTGAGGCGGATGTGCTAAGCACTACGCCACCGTGTCGCCCCACTGGAACTGCAGTCTGTTTTATGATCACGAGGGATCAGGCCAACATCAATGCAAGGCTCTTATTACCCAGGATGCATTGGTGCACCCAGATATAGTTTCAGTTATTACTTTAGAACATGTAACAGATGTTGATCAGATTATACATCATCACAACTGGTTCCACTTCACTTCCACACTGTTGTGTGTGTGTGTGTGTGTGTGTGTGTGTGTGTGTGTTTTAGCTCCATGCTGCATCTTGCTCTTCTTCTACCTTCTCTTCACTCGGTTCTGGTTGGTCAGTGTGCTCTACGCCACCTGGTGGTTTTTTGATTGGGACACGCCTTCACGTGGTGGGAGGAGGGTTCCCTTTCTGTGTCGCCTCCCATTGTGGAATTACATGAGAGACTATTTTCCCATTCAGGTATACACACAAACACATACACACAAACACACACACACACAAACACACACACACACACACACACAAACACACACTTCATTCATTCATTTATTCATTTTCTGAATCCTTTCATACTATAAGGGCCGACACACACTCACACTCACATCAGTGGGCAGTGGCGGTTTAGTGGTCAAAGCGATGGGTTAATGGTCAGTGGTTCAAGCCCACTATCACCAGTGTTGTTCTCTTCAGCACGGCCCTCACCCCTCTTATAATAAAAATAATAATTGTAAGTCACTCTGGAAGAGGCAGTGGTGGCCTAGTGGTAAAGGCGCTGGAGCACTGCTCCTAAGGTTGGGGGTTCAAGCCCCACTCTCCACAAGGTTGTCACTGTCCCCCTCCAGTGCAGCTGACTGGGTTATCAAAGGCCGGTCATGTCTCTCACTGTCTATGGTGCGAGGTTCATGTTAAAGAACCTTTGCTGACTCCCAACAGGAGTAGCTGTAAAGCCGTCAGTGTGTTTCTGCCCCATGATGGTTTGGCGAGCTGTCCAGGGTGTACTCTGGAGTCAGTTGGGATGGGCACCAGCCTCAGTGTGACCCTAGTTCGGATTCAGCGGTTACAGAAAATGAACTGAACTGACAAATGGTGTAAATGAACGTAAGGGCAATTTAGACTGATGTGAATGTCTTTGGACAGTGTGAGGCCAACCTTTTTGAAACTGAGAGCAACTTCTTGGGTACCAGTTAATGAGAAGGGCTACCAGGCCGATACACACTTCTGAAATAACAAATTTGCTCAAAGTACCTTTAATTCTATGTTATTGTGAATAATTAATGATATTCATTTATGTGAAGGTATTGAATTGGTTTTAAAAAATAGCAAAAAATTATTTAGATGCAGCTCAATGGAGAGTGGCGCTATGGGGCTTGTTCTAAAAATAGTAGTGAACAGGCCCACGGGAGACTCATGTTGTCCTTGCGGTCGATCTGGTGACCCCTGGTGTGATGAAAACCCGATTCTCTGGGGAAAACATGTAATCTCCAGGAACACCTGAGCCATGTCTGGGACTTGAGCCCAGGACCGTCTCGCTGTGATGCAAAATTGCTAAATACTACAAAACTGTGCTTTTCTCTTTCTTTTAAATATTTATTTAGTTTCTTTCCCGGGGTGTGAGCCGTTGATATAAGAGTACAGGCCACTCATCCCACTCCACAGGGATCAGTCGTGGAGTCGATGCTCAGCCTGTTTGGTGCACTACAGTAACATGACCTGCAGTTCATTAAGCCTGGCAGTCTTTTATTTAACTCTATAACTTTAAAACCCTGAGGAACAGACATGAGTGGTTAAGTAGTAAATACACATTCCATCAGTGGGTGCACTCGTGCAGTGAAGTGAGAGGCCGAGGGATTGTGGGAAATCTACAGTGTGTATAATTTAGTAAGGCAGTGCTGACACCTAGTGGACGAAAGAAACAGAACCAGAAGAGAAGCGTGAAAGAATCAAAAATTATCTTCTTTCATTCATTTTCTGAATAGCTTCAGTCTAATTAGGGTCGCGGGGAGGCTGGCGACCATCTCAGCCGACTCCGGGCGAAGTACACCCTGGACAGCTCGCCAGGCCATCGCAAGGCGAACACAACCATTCATGCACCCGCTCACACCGAGGGGCGAATTGGAACAGCCATTGAGCCGACTGTGCCTGCTTTTGGACTGTGTGGAGGAAACCGGTGTACCCGGAGGAAACCCACACAAGCACTGGGAGAACATGCACGTTCCACACAGAAACACCCGAGCTGGGAATTGAACCCAGAACCTTCTTACTGTGACGCGGACGTGCTAACCACTTTGCCACCCGCAGATGATCTTTTGTTATTCATTTACATAAATTTAAAAAACATCCAGAATAAGCGTTCTAAATTATTTAATGATAATTATATCATTCATTCATTTTCTCTAACCGCTCAATCCTAATTAGAGTCACGGGGAGGCTGGCGCCCATCCCAGCCGACTCCGGGCGAGGGCAGAGTACACCCCGAACAGTTCGCCAGGCCATCACAGGGCGGAAACACGCTGACGGCTTTGCAGCTACTCGGGTGAAAAGTCAGCAATGGTTGTTTTACGTGAACCTCACACCATAGACAGTGAGTGACATGGCCAGCCTTTGATAACCCAGTTAGCAGCACTGGGGGGGACAGTGACAACCTGTGGAGAGTGGGGCTTAAACCCACAACCTTAGGATTGGGGATCCAGCACCTTTACCACTA
>CM045743.1:32378939-32448939 GCA_024760905.1 Plotosus lineatus | reverse complement strand
GTGTGTGTGTGTGTGTGTGTGTGTAGAACAAAAACAAAACTCCAAAAAAGAGAAAGTAATTATTTCTGATAATTCCTTTCTGTGTGTGTGTGTGTGTGTGTGTGTGTGTGTGTGTGTGTGTGTGTGTGTGTGTGTGTGTACATGATTCAGGTGGTCGCAGGTCAGCATGGGTGAGGAGCTGGACCGTCTGGACATATTTCCGAGATTATTTCCCTGTCAGGGTGAGGGTTACATCTGAGTTTCATTAATGAGGAATGCGTTGTGTTGTCACAGCATTGTCGGCCAATCAGAGGTGTTGGTTAGCTCATGCAGGTGTCAACAAAAGTTTCGTTCTCTTTGAGTGATGTCAGAAGGAAGAGGTAGTCGAAGCCCTGTTGTGATTAATAAACAGTATTTCGGATTTTGGTGCGTCCTGTTCATGTAATCAGTCAACATCCTATTAAAAGAAAAATGCTCCTCGAAATCCAAACCATCCCACCGCCTGTGCTGATAAAGTATATTTACGAACGTATCTCCATCAACAGTAGCGTGCGTGTAGCGTGAATGGAGCGGTACTGCAAGTCCGGCATTCTTCGACTCATGCATAGTATTATAACCCACCATTCGAGTCGGCCGTCTCTGAGCTCCGCCACTGAGGCTTCAGTCTCATCGTTACTCTGATCAGATCATTATGAATATTCTATCAGAAATCAAAGGGCGAAGGAATCCCACGAAAGCTCTGACGCATCACGCAATCCCTGACCTCTGATCCTGAGCACTGCAACCTTGGCTCCTGCAGTACAGCTGCTCTGTGTAATATCTTTAGGGATAAGAGCAAGACCAGATAACGTCAGGCTTTATTGTGTACAGTTTAGGTGGGTCAGTCTCGGGTCAGTGCTGTTTCTGTCCCCTTTTCATAGCACGAAAGTTCGGATCCGGGCGGATCAGCGAGCCACACGGGCGCCAGGTAGACTTTGTACGTCGTGATAGAAGGTGGTTGTTTTGATGATAGAGAGGTTTTTTTTGTTTGTGTCAGTGTTTCAGAAGAGATAAAGAGATGGAGGTGTAAAGACCAAGAGATGACATGAAGAAAACAGGTCAAAGGTCAAAACTGGGACTTCATAACATGTGACACAGTAATGCTGTGTGGACGTACTCCATCAACGTGGGCTGAGAGAGAGGTAGAAAGAGACAGGGAGGGAGAGAGGGAGAGAGAGAGAGAGAGAGAGAGAGGGAAAGGGAGAGAGAGAGAGAGAGAGAGAGAGAGAGAAGGAGAGAGGGAGAGAGAGAGGAGAGAGGGAGAAAAAGAGGGAGGGATAGAGAGAAACAGAGGGAGGCGAGAGAGAGAGAGGAGAGAGAGGGAGCGCAAGAGAGAGGCGAGAGAGAGAGAGAGAGAGAGAGAGAGAGAGAGAGAGAGGGAGTGGGAGAGAGCGAGAGAAAGCGAGAGGGAAAGGGAGAGAGAGAGAGAGAGAGAGAGAGAGAGGGAGAGAGAGAGAGAGGAGAGAGGGTGAGAGAGGGAGAAAAAGAGGGAGGGATAGAGAGAAACAGAGGGAGAGAGAGAGAGAGAGAGAGAGAGAGGAGAGAGAGGGAGAGAGGGAGAGAGAGAGGAAGAGAGAGAAGGAGAGAGAGGGAGAGAGGGAGAGAGAGAGGAGCGAGGGACAAAGAGAGGGGGATAGAGAGAAACAGAAGGAGAGAGAGAGAGAGAGAGAGAGAGAGAGAGAGGGAGAGGAGAGCAAGAGAGAGAGAGAGAGAGCGAGAGGAAAGAGAGAGAGAGAGAGAGAGAGAGAGAGAGAGAGAGAGAGAGAGAGAGAGAGAGAGAGAGAGAGAGAGAGAGAGAGAGAGAGAGAGAGAGAGAGAGAGAGAGAGAGAGAGAGAGAGAGAGAGAGAGAGAGAGAGAGAGAGAGAGAGAGAGAGAGAAAGAGAGAGAGAGACAGAGAGAGATAGAGAGAGAGTGGGAAAGACAGAGAGCGCATAATTGACCCAGTAATAAAAATCACAACCGAAAGCTGAGTTATAAAGAAATCCTCATTTTAAGGGGAAAATCATTCAATTCATTCATTTTCTGAACGCTTAATCCTAATTAGGGTCACAGGGAGGCTGGTGCCCATCTCAGCCAACTCTGGATGAGGGCAGAGTACACCCTGGACAGCTGTAATTTAAGACAATGATGCATAAAAATATATTAAAATATAATATACAGGGATCCCTCGCTTTCCGGGGTGAATGGGCACCTCGACCCCCCACCGCGGCCGCCGACTTCCGCAAAGTAGGATTGCCCCCCCCCCGACTGATATAAACGTACATGTGTATATAATATCAATAAATACATATTTAACACTATAAGTGCACACACATACAGACGCACTCACAGAAAAATGTGAGGAGTTTTGTTGGGGGGTTTTGGGTTCTGTTTTGGTTTGTTTGGTTTTTTTGTATAATTGGACTTGTTTTGTGGCATTTTCCTGAACTTTCCCCCTATTTTCCTTTAATTTCCTTATTTTTTATTTTTCGATGAATATTTTTGATAAACCCGCGATGCACTGACGCCGCAGAAACTGAAGCACGAAGTAGCGAGGGATCACCGTATTCCTCTGTAATAGCATGATAATGCCGCAACTCCACCCAATCCTAAACCCTGACACAGTAAAACCTCCGCTGATGAACGCTGAAGCTCACGAACTTTTCGCCTAAAGAACATTAAATTTGCGAGCATATAGTCTCTGCTGACGAACTAGTTTTCGGCGGACGAACCAAACCACGCGGTCGAACAGCGCCACGGTGGCGGCCACGAGAAGCTGACGCACGCTCACGGCGTCCCATTTCGTCACCCCCTTTCTTTGAGTGCGGAAGTGGTTTGTGTTTGATAGACATGTTGGACAATATTGAGTGTACTTTTGCTATTATGGGACCGAAAAAGACCCCACCACAGGCGGAGATCATTGAAAAACACGAACGAGGTGTGCGTTTGTGTGACTCAGCGTCCCAGTACCAGTACGCTAAGTCTACCATTGCTCCCATCCTTAAGAACAAGGAAGCTATTAAGGGTGCGTGTGTGGCTAAGGGTGTTTCCAAACAGTAGGCGTTTCCAAACTCTCCTTCCAAACAGTAAGTCCCTCCCTCCCTCCTCCTCCATTCCATTCCATCAAGCCATCAACTACCATCACAAAGGTAAATAAAACCACTTTATTATACAGTACAGTTTATTTCTTTAATTACAATACAGTAGCACATTTATTATACATAAAATAAGGTATATTTTTGTGTAGTTTTAAGGCTTATTTAGTAGAAAATTATGTTTTATGGGGACCTGGGAACGGATTATTCTCATTTTAATGGTTTCTTATGGGAAATAAATGTTCGGAAGACGAACTTTTCGCCTCACACACACTTTCTGGGAACCAATTATGTTCGTGAGCTGAGGTATCACTGTACTTATATTTTAAGCCCCAAATACTTTAGAAAATTTCTGAAATTTTCAACACACCCATATTAAACACATGCTTTCTCCAAAAATGTGAAATTACTTTTCATTATTTTCATCTTTCCACCGCAAACCTGTCATGAAGCTTTGAGGGATTACTGAGTAACGCTGAAGCAACCGGATCGTTCTCAGAAAATAAACAACCGTTGATAAAATTCATTTGCATGAAACGTAATTTGAGATGCAGGTACAGAACAGGAAATAATGCCCATAAAAGGGAAATTGAAAATGAAACGCATCAGAAGTGGTTTCAACACGTGTCCTATGAGAAGCGTTTACGTCTGTAACCCGTTAAGCTGTGAAAATCTTGCGGTAATGGATGAGATTTGAAGGTTTTATGTTCGTTCTCCATGAGGGCTGATTATAATTTTGCTGGGATGTTTTTGTGATTTTTTTTCCCCCCACAGCTCATCAAGACCTATAACTTACCTGCCAACCGTAATTACATCTTCGGTTACCATCCCCACGGCATCTTCTGCTTCGGAGCATTCTGTAATTTCTCCACGGAGGCGACGGGATTCTCCAAGAAATTTCCCGGGATCAAACCGTCTCTTGCCACTCTTGCCGGAAACTTCCGGTTACCCTTGTTGAGGGATTATTTGATGTCTGGAGGTGAGGAGAATGATCCTTAGGTTCCCTGTTACCTAGCAACAGAAGTCTCATAATGACATCACATGTTTATCTTTCAGGACTGAAAGCATGATTAGTTTGATTCTGTTATCAGGTATTTGTCCAGTGAATCGGAATTCCATCGATTACCTCCTGACCTGTAACGGAACGGGAAATGCTGTGGTCATCGTGGTGGGTGGAGCCGCTGAGTCTCTCAACTGCGCCCCAGGAATGAACTCTGTCACCCTAAGAAACCGCAAAGGCTTCATCAAGCTTGCACTGCAGAAAGGGTAAAACACACACACACACACACACACACACACACACACACACACACACACACACTCCCCTGCCCTCCCCTCTCTCTCCCTCTCTCGCCACTCTCTCTCTCTCTCTCTCCCTCCCTCTCTCTCTCTCTCTCTCTCTCTCTCTGTCTCTCTCTCCCTCTCTCTTTCTCTCTCTCTCTCTCTCTCTCTCTCTCTCTCTCTCTCTCTCTCCCTGCTTCTCTCTCTCTATCCTTCCCCCACTTACCCTCTCCCTCTCCCCGCTCTCTCCCTCCCTCTCTCTCTCTCTCGTTCTATCTGTCCCCCCTCACTTGTTCTATCTTCCCCCTCTCCCTCCCTCTCCACCCTCTTTGCTCCCTGCCTCTTCCTCTCCCTGTCTCTCTCTCTTTCTCTCTCTCTGTCTCTCTCTCTCCCCCCTCTCTCGCTCTCTCTTTCTCTCTCTCTCTCTCTTTCTGTCTCTCTCTTCCTGCTTTTCTCTCTCTCTCTCCCCCTCTCTCTCTCTCTCTCTGTCTCTCTGTCTCTCCCTCTCTCTTTCTCTCTCTCTTTCGCTCTCTCTCCCTGCTTCTCTCTCTCTCCTTCCCCCACTCACCCTCTCCCTCTCCCCGCTCTCTCCCTCTCTCTCTCTCTCTCTCTCTCTCGTTCTATCTGTCCCCACCTCACTTGTTCTATCTTCCCCCTCTCCCTCCTCTCCCTCCCCCTCTCCACCCTCCTTGCTCCCTGCCTCTTCCTCTCCCTGTCTCTCTCTCTCTCTCTCTCTCTATCTCTCTCTGTCTCTCTCTCTCTCTTTCCCTCTCCCCCCTTCTCTCTCCCTCCCTCTCCGCCCCTGTACAGTGGTACCTTGGTTCTCGAACTTAATTCGTTCCAGAAGGCTGTTTGAATTCTGATTTGTTTGAATTCGAAATCCGCTTTTTTAAACATAATGTTATTTCATAATGTTGTTTATATATCAAATAGTAAATTAAATGTGAAACAACAGGACAAGCACACAAAATTCTTCATAGATTAATTTATTTTGTGTCTTTTTTGTTTGTTTTTTGTTTATTTTCGAATCAGCCTCGACTTGCTTTAAAGTGGAACCCTTCAGGATTCGAGCTCGGGTCTTTTTTCAGCAAATCATCGTCGATTTCACGAGCTTTGCAGCAGATCACATCCTCGCTAACGCTATCTCCTGCTAACTGCTGCTGGCTTATGTATCGGAGCAGGAAGTTTTCCGCCTCCTCCAGCACTCGCGGTCTTTGTTTGCTGATAACCGTCGAGCCTTTCGCCACATCACTGGCTTTAACACTCTGTTAGTTCTTCAGCATCGCGCATATCGTTGCTTTAGCCGTGCCGTATTCCTCAGCAAGATCAGTAACGTGCACGCTTGATTCGTGTTAGCTGTCAGCTCTTTCGTTTCTTTTCGCGTTTTCCACACAACTGACCTTTTCTCAGTAGCTTTCTTTGGAAACATGTTTATTAGCTAATCTAATCGAGTAAACAAAAAAACACGGTATACTGTACTTTGTAGAACAGGACCAAGCACATCCACACGCACACAGTGGTCGAGTAGAGTCAAAAGAGACCGATTTCCGGAAGTCTCGCACTTTTCCTCACTCTCTTTATTGTTTTTTTCGCATTTTTCGAGTTCAACTTCTGAATTTTGTTTGACTTCCAAGACAAAAAATATCCCAGATGTTTTGTTCGAATACCGATTTGTTCGACCTCCAAAGCTTTCAAGAACCGAGGTACCACTGAGTATATATATATATATATATGTATATATATATATATAAATATATATACAGTGATCCCTCGCTACTTCATGCTTCAGTTTCTGCGGCTTCAGTACATCACAAGTTTTTCCAAAATATTCTTCTAAAAATAAAAACATCAGTAAATTAAGGAAAAATAGGGGAAAAGGTAAAGAAAATGCCACAAAACAAGGCCAATTATGCAAAAAACAAAAACCCTCAAAACAAACAAAAACATAAAACCAACCCAAAACCCCCCAACAAAACTACTTACATATTTATGTGAAGTGTGCGTCTGTATGTGTCATCATCATCATCTTCCGCTAAGTCCGGGATCGGGTCGCGGGGGAAGCAACCTAAGCAAAGAGGTCCAGACGTCCCTCTCCCCAGCCACTTCCTCCAACTCTCCTGGGGGGGGACACCGAGGCGGTCCCAGACAAGCCGAGAGACATAGTCCCTCCAGCGCGTTCTAGGTTGACCCCGGGGTCGCTTCCCGGTTGGACATGCCCGAAACACCCCAATAGGGAGGTGTCCGGGAGGCATTCTGACCAGATGCCCGAGCCACCTCAACTGGCCCCTCTCAATGTGGAGGAGCAGCGGATCTACTCCGAGCTCTCCACGGATGATAGAGTTTCTCACCTTATCTCTAGGGGAGAACCCCGCCACCCGGCGAAGGAAGCTCATTTCAGCCGCTTGTATCCGCGATCTTGTTCTTTCAGTCACTACCCAAAGCTCGAGACCATAGGTGAGAGTTGGAACGTAGCTCGACTGGTAAATTGAGAGCTTCGCCTTGCGGCTCAGCTCCTTCACCACGACGGACCAGTACAGGCTCCGCTTAACAGCAGAGGCTGCAGCAATCCGTCTGTCAATCTCTCGCTCCATCCTTCCCTCACTTGTGAACAAGACCCCAAGATACTTAAACTCCTCCACTTGGGTCTGTATGTGTGTGAATTTATATTTTATTTACATCTTATCCATTATTTTTGAATGTTTAATTGTTATTATAAGCATTTATAGCGTTGAATATGTAATTATTGATATTATATACACATATATATGTACATATACGTCATTCAGGGGGGTCGATCCTACTTCGCGGAAATCGGCAGTCGCGTGGGTCTCGGGCCCAATTAACTGCGGAAAGTGAGGGATCCCTGTACAGTCTATATATATATATATATATATATATATATATATATATTCATTTTCTGATCTGCTTAATCCTAATTAGAGTCACGGGGAGGCTGGTGCCCATCTCAACCATCTTCAGGCAAGGGCGGGGTACACCCTGGACAGCTCGCCAGGCTATCGCAGACCCAACAGTCACACAACCACTGACACCTAGGGGAGATTTAGAACAGCCAATTAACCTACTGTGCATGTGTTTGGACTGTGGGAGGAAACCGGAGTACCCCAAGGAAACCCACACAAGCAAGAAGAGGACACGCAAACTCCACACAGAAACACCCAAGCTGGGAATTGAATCCAGTCCTTGCTGTGAGGTGGATGTGCCATCGTGCCGCCTTATCTTCTTCTATTCCTTTCAGCTGTTTCCTTTTTTTCTCAAGGGTCGCCACAGCGAATCATCACATGTTTGATTTGGTGTAGGTTTTTACGTCGGATGCCCTTCCTGACACAACCCTTCAGCAAGGGACAGAAACACGCCGACGGCTTTGCAGCTCCTCTTTCCGAAAGTCAGCAATGGTTCTTTTACATGAACCTCTCACCATAGATAGTGAGAGACATGGCCGGCCTTTGATAACCCAGTTAGCTGCACTGGGGGGGGGGGGGGACAGTGACAACCTTGTGGAGAGTGGGACTTGAACCCCCAACCTGAGAATCAGCGATCCAGTGCCTTACCGTGCCACAGCCAGTGCAGGGTCAATTGCTTGAAGGTTTTCAAAGAGCTCACGCATTTTTTCATCCAGCCAAACACAAAGACATCAGAAAAAAAAGTTGCATTATTTCAACCTATTTTAGGCTTTAATGTTCCATGGCGACCGAAAATCTTTTACAGAATGAAGTTATAATCGGAACAAAGCTTTGGTAAATATTCCTCATGTTGCAACACCAAAGAAGCTTAGAAATAAAAATCTCTGTGTGTTTTGTGAAGTAAAACAATCTCATGCATTCAGACGAAATTAATCCCGGATTTAAAATAAATAAATAAATAAATAAAATACATGTCCTTTTAACTAAAATGTATTCAACTCGCCATCATCTCAGACATGTGGAGTTTCATGCTGGAGCTTCAAAGTGAATTTCGCTAACAGATAAGAGACGTGTATCACTCGGAGTTCAGCATCAGGTCACACAGACACACAAAAAAACCCAAACATGACTGTCCTGTGGGCATGCTGTTCCTAGACTAACATTAAATGAATTGTGTGTGTGTGTGTGTGTGTGTGTGTGTGTATGTGTGTGTGTGTGTGTGTGTGTGTGTGTGTGTGTGTGTGTGTGTGTGTGTGTGTTTTCCAGAGCCGACCTCGTGCCAGTGTACTCATTTGGGGAGAATGAAGCATATAAGCAGGTGATATTTGATGAGAGTTCGAGGTGGCGTTGGATTCAGAGGAAGCTGCAGAAATTGCTAGGTTTCGCTCCCTGTCTCTTCCATGGATGTGGATTTTTTTCCACTGAGTCGTGGGGCTTTGTCCCGTTCGGAAAACCCATCAACACTGTAGGTAAGATGACATACATTCCATAAGGGAATCCATTCATTCATTCATTTTCTGAATTGCATAATTCTAATTGGGGTCATGGGGAGGCTGGGGCCCATCTCAGCTGATTCTGGGAAAGGGCAGAGTCCACCCTGGACAGCTCGCCAAGTGATTGCAGGACAGAAACACGCTGACGGCTATGCGGCTCCTCTTGATGAAAGTCAGCAATGGTTCTTTTACAGCCTCCCACCATCGACCAGGGGCCACCAACCTTTCTGCAACTGAGAGCTACTTCTTAATGTGGAGAGCTAACATTTTGATACACACTTCTGAAATACTGTAGTAAATTTGTTCTATTTACCTTTAACTATATATTATTGTTAATAATTAATGATACTCATCTATATGAAGATACCTGAAAGTTAGAACTGGTAGTTAGCATGGTAGCTTGCATGACACGTTTTGAAATGTCTCTCAACATTATGCTGCTTTGCCGTCACCCTCCCTCCCCGCAAATGTGACACACACAGGAATCTTTCACAAAAAACTCTTCCTCCCACCCACTGTAAAAATTATGTGTTGTCTTTCTCTTTTCTGACATGTTTTCTGGGGTAAATTACCTCATCACCTTTACTGCACTCGCTAGCATGTCATGCAAGCTACCATGCTAACTACTCACAAGGCAACGCACTACAGTACGAGCGGAAAAACTCCACGAGTTAAAAACAGCAGCCCTTTCTCATGAAACTGGTGAAAAACTCCCCAAAAGCAACCAGTTGCCATGAAGACCAATTAGCTCTAATATAATATGAATATAAAAAAAATACAATTTGTAATTTATATATATATATATATATCTGTCTTCCTTTCGGCTTTTTCCATTTTCCTCGGGAGTCGCCACAGTGAATCATCTGATTCGCACGTTTGATTTGGCAGAGGTTTTTACATTGGATGTCCTTCCTGTCACAACCCTTTTTAGCAAGGGACAGAAACACGCTGACGACTTTGCAGCTACTCTTTACGAAAGTCAGCAATGGTTCTTTAACATGCCTCTCACCATAGACAGTGACAGACATGGCCCGCCTTTGATAACCCAGCTAGCCGCACTGGGGGGGACAGTGACAACCTTGTGGAGAGTGGGACTTGAACCCCCAACCTTTTGATCAGCGATCCAGCACCCTATACCACTAGACCACCACTGCCCCCCAATTTATATATATATATATATATATATATATATATATATATATATATATATATGTCGATTTTTGTCATTTGTAATTTCACACCAAATGCAAGTGAGATTTAGAAAACAATAGCAAACAAAAAAATTTGATGCAGCCATGTTGTTGACCCCTGCCATAGACAGTGAGAGACATGGCCGGCCTTTGATAACTCAGTTAGCAGGTTAGCTGCAATGGAAAGACAGCAGCACTTATGCCACACACACACACACACACACACACACACACACACACACACACACACACACACACACACACACACGTCAGGTTAATGCAGTGCTTCTCAATTATTCTCTATGACGCTCCATCTATGGGAAAAAAAAAAAACATTTCACGCTCCCCAGCACCCCGTGTGCGAATATAAATAGTATCATTTGTCTATAAATTGTTTTTAATTCACCTCTGCATAACAGTGTATCTTTATTAGCATTAAAAATAAAAAAGCATTAAATAATAAAAAAAACCACTTAATTCTAATACAGTATGGCAAAAAAGCATGTTCCCCAGGGCCATACACGCCCTCCCCCCCCCCCCGCCCCCCCAAGGGGGGCACGCCCCACTATTTGAGAAGCACTGGGTTAATGCCAAGTCAAGGTTTTTCAGGATGCAGGTTCAAGGCCAATTTTGTAAACAAATCTCGTTCTAAAAATTCACAGTTCCATTAATGTTTCATTTGAATTCTCATAAACAGCTAGTCTGCGATGGCCTGGCAAGCTGTCCAGGGTGTACTCTGCCCTCACCCAGAGTCAGCTGAGATGGGCGCCAGCCTCCCTGTGACCCTAATTAGGATTAAGTGGTTCATAAAATGAATGAATGATAAAGAGACGGAAACTCAGACTGTATGTAACGTCTTAACCACAATGATACAGTTGACTCTTTGTAGATTGGTCGAGTAAATTGCAGAGACTTCAAAATGCAGAAACCTGCAGTGTTGATGTTGAAGTTTTCAGGAAACGTTCTGTTTATAATCTCGTTCCGGGGCCGACGTCCTGAAGTCACCCAAGCTCAGAGATGGACATTCACCTCCACAATTGATGTTTACAAATGGTTTTTGTAATGTTTTTCCTGCAGTTGGAGAACCAATCACTGTGCCCAAGCTCGAAGAGCCGACTCCAGACCAGGTGGAAATGTACCACAACATGTACATCAACTCCCTCATCACACTGTTCAATAAATACAAGACGTGCTTCGGTCTGAAAGAGACAGACATCCTCCTTATACACTGAAGGAGAAGAAGAAGAAATGTTGCCCTTTAAAGCCAAAAACATCACGATCCCCAGTGTTTACTATCATTCCATCACAAAAACACCCCCCGCAACCCTGACATCTGAAATCGTGTAAATGACGACCATGGCTGTGTTTCATTTCTGTTTACTTTCTTTCCCCTTTGCCACCTCCCTCAAAACATGCCTTCATCATCAAACCCTTTTTTGGAAGATAATATAGCGGGGAGACTCCTCTCCCAGACCTGTTTTCCGTCCTCTCAATACTCTGTTGGCATTTTTGCAATTTGAACCCTGATTGACTCTTATATGTTATGATGTCAAATTACCCTCCAGATTTTCCAGTGAAGATGTTTGATTGACAGCTCAAGCGGTTATATGAGTGATTGCATCATGGTAAAAACTGAAAAAGTCGATGTTGTGAACTCATAAAAATACATAAAATGACTTCCATCTGATCGTATCCTACACTCGTGCTGTCTGGTAGAGAGCCTTTCATTTAAGAATAGTGTACATGGGAGGGTTGAGAGCACATAGGAATAGGAATAGGAATGAGCACATCAGAGGGACAGCACATGTTAGATGTTTTGGAGACAAAGTCAGAGAGGCTAGATTGAGATGGTTTGGACATGTACAGAGAAGGGATAGTGAGTATATTGGTAATAGGATGCTGAGGCTGGAACTACCAGGCAGAAGGTCTAGAGGAAAACCAAAGTGACGATTCATGGATGTGGTGAAGGAGGACATGAAGGCCGTTGGTGTAAGAGAAGAAGATGCAAAGAATAGGGTGAGATGGAGGCAGATGATTCGCTGTGGCAACCCCTGAAGGGAAAAGCCGAAAGGAAAAGAAGAAGAAGTACATGGGAGGGTTGAAAACTTCATTGTAACTCAGGGATAATCAGATGGGAAGATCAGATGTGAAATTTTGGGATGAATATTTTTCAATCTGATCATCATACAACAAGGTTTATTTGATCCCTTTAGTTGTTATTATTCATACATTCATTTTTCTAAGCCGTTTAATCCTAATTGCGGGTTTGCGGGGAGTCTAGAGCCAATCATTTCCGACTCTGGTCGAGGGCAGCGTACACCCTGAATAGCTCACTAGACCATTGCAGGGCAAACACACACACACACACACACACACACACACACACAGCCATTCACACTCACACATAGGGGCAAGCTGGAACAAACAATCAGCCTGCTGTGCATGTTTTTGGACTGGAAGAAAATCGGACTATCTGGAGGGAACCCACACAAGCACAGGGAGCACATACAAACTCCACACAGGAACATGCTAACTACTGCGCCACCATGCTGCAATATGGTTGTTGTTGTTGTAGTTGTTGTTGTTGTTGTTATGGTGATGATGATTATTATTTTTGTTATTATTATTATTACAGGTATACCTCGACTTAAGTCATTTTGAGTTAAGCCGTTCCTGGTTATACAGTACGCTGGTTTTCAAAAAAAATATATGAAAAAATAAAAAAATTTAAATAAAGTTTACGTCATTATAATCATATATATATATATATATATATATATATATATATATATATATATATATATATATAGAGAGAGAGAGAGAGAGAGTTATGTAACCTTGCAAAGTCATTTATATTCATCTCCTTGACAACTACCTGGGCATGGAGATGCAACTGCGCTGTTCACAAGCCCCTCCCTGCAGCACATTGCTCAAGCACCCATGTGCAAGCTCGTTAGTCTAGCTGTGGCCATCTGTTTTCTTCATTGCAGTAATAATAATCTCCACTTTTCTCCGTCCGTCACAAGTTTCTCGTTCATGCCAAACTTTCTTTCTGCTGCTCAATTACAATTTTCTGATGCATATTTCACTACGTGCAGCTTGTAATCCACAGAATAGGATTTGGATTTTCTTTTTGGGGCCATTTGTTCAGTGGTACAGGATGAGCAGGTACTGGTACCCAAGCCTAGAGTGCCCTCTTGCAGTTGTGAGTGTAATAATAACAAACATGTGAAATTATAGTCGTTATTATTATGACGAACAGAATTACGTGTAATAATTTCACATATAAGTCGCTCAAGAGTATAAGTCGCACCTTCAGTCAAAGTATGAAACAAGTACGACTGATAGTCCGGAAAATACGGTATATAATTATATAATATTATACAAGTAAATTTGGTGTAAGCTAGCCTAGGCTAGCCTGGAGACAAGCTAATTCGATTTAAGTCATTTTTGACTTATGTTGTCTTTCCTGGAACGAATTAATGACATAAGCCGAGGTATACCTGTATTACTTACATTTTAACGCTTTTTTATGTTTTGTTTGCACAAGCAATGCAATGTAAGGACAGACATGACAGGATTTGGAGAGAGAGCCTGCACTGTGTTTGCGCAGGAAAATGAAAATCAGTGAACGAAAGGAAATGTAAAATAAAAAGCTGACTTTTTTATGAATGGGAAACAGTAATGTGAAGGTGATCATCAGCTGCAGAACTCTGATCATATCTGTATAATATCTGAATTACTTTCATGGTGAATAGAGTGTTTATTGTATTATAACATACCTATAAATATGCAGCACAGAACAATATATATAATTTCTGTAAGTCACTGTTCAGCAGGTGAAGGTGCTGCCGGTCGGTACGTATCACTCACACTGAGATGATTCTCACGGTTATTCTTTTGTGTAAACTGTAACTGGAATTAAAATAAAACGTATAAAACCTTTTCATACCTTTGTTTCTGTATCAAAACCCTGGAAATGCACTGTTCGGAAAAAAACAAAAACAAAAAGCCCTTTCAACTCAAACAATTTCCCCCTACACGTTGTGAAGATAGGAAGTAAATGAAGACTTTAAAAAGGATCTGTCATTCTACAGAAATATACGCCGAGACCACAGAGGAACTGATGGGAAATGTGGTGAATTAGAAACATTAGAAAGAATCCCGAGATGTACTGAGATTTCAAAAAGGGGAACTGGACCTTCTCTCATTAGCACCTGTACTTTACACTCTGATTAGAAAACAAAACACACGAGTACAGTGAGATTAACACTCAAAGAAAAAATATAATTATTTTTAGAATATCCTTCCATTACAAACTCTACAAAGTTAGACTGGTGTTTGTGGTTTTTTTTTTGTGTGTGTGTGTATAATGTGATCTGATGTGCAACTCAGTCATATTAAGGATGGCATGGTGGTGTAGTGGTTAGCACGTGCACGTCATAGAAACAAGCTCCTGGGTTTGAGTTTTGGACTCATGAGGGTGTTTCTGTGTGGAGTTTGGATGCTCTTCTCGTGCTTGTGTGGGTTTTCTCTCGGTACTGCAGTTCCCATCTCACAGTCCATACACATGCACAGTTGGCTAATTGGCTGTTCCATTGACCCAAGTGCGAGTGGGTGTATGGTTGTGTGTGTTGGGCCTGTTATGGTCTGGTGAGCTGTTCAGGGTGTACCCTCTCTTCGCTCTGTGCTGGCTGAGATAGGTTCCAGCCTCCCTGCGACCGTAAATAGGTAATTTTTCTAGGTAAAATATTAAATCGTTCGGGAAATGAGTGAGTGAATGAAATGGTCATATCGAAAAATATGTAAATATAAAATAGCACAAAAGTAGTGATAAAAATATATATATATATATACGATCTAATAAAGATAGAAGAAACTAAATGTTGTATTTAACAAAAATCTTGTCTAAATTTTAATCTTTGTAACACAGTAAATATTAGCCTGTTGTCATTACAAAAATATGTTCATGAATATACAGTAATTTATTTTTTAAATAACTGTGAGTCTTTCAGCAGAAATATTTTTTTAAATTATTCAGTCCTTTATTATGAATTTCTTCGTTTCTGGGTTTCCGATTTAATATGTCACTTTGATATGAAAAATTCAAGCTGAATTGCTCCTTTTTTTATGCAAACGCTGATATATATTTTAAAAGATTATTTATAGACCTTTTAAACAGATATAATCGACGAAAAAAAATTCTCTTCATCATGTAACAGCTAACCGCTTCCTCGTTCCACGCCAAAATTTAGGCTGAATACCAAATACCCCTTTTCTCCCTATATTAGCGCACTATCGAGAGAACAACATTATGAGTTGTATACGCGATGTGGTACACTAAGGGAAGTGTTGCGGATTTAGCAACGCACAATGCAAGGCAGGTTCTCCCCACCCCTTTCTATTGATTGTCAAGCATTATGCCCTATCATGGCTCATCCACGCTTCCGCCTTCAAGCGGGGTTTTATGGTTGATTGACAGCAAAACCGAACCAATCAGCGTCATAAGAAGGATTTTGCCCCAATCAAGGTCGGACAATGGCTCCGTCAGGGAGACTTTAGTTTGTTTATGTAGCGTTGTTCATCCCGCGGAGCCGTTGGGGCTCGGATTAACTGTTATATTAGTATTTTTGGAGGCCTGGTTAACGTGCTGGATTTGATAACGGTTTGTCTGAGGTGATGAGTGATCTTGGGTGAGAAGATAAATGACGGATAATGATGAACACGGTTTGGGATCTTGCTCTCGGATCCACTCCTGTCAATAATCCCGGAGCTGCAGCTTCCCGAGCCGTGCATGTCGAACTCACATCCCAGCAGGTAACGTTAACATCATCGGAGGGAAACAACACTTAAATAGAAACACCAAACTCGGTATTTTATTTGAGTGTTCGCACACATCTTTTTATTGGGTCACATGTCTGATCACATCACCGCCGCCGGGCCTTGACTTGTCGAGCTAACCGAATTAGCATCCATTATTTATAAAATATTCAGCTTGGATCGAAAGCAGGTTTGTTTCTGATATTCAAGATAACACTAAACCAAACCCTTGTCTTTCTTAAAATGGCCGGAATGGTCTTGTAATTAATTCCGTTAGAATAACAAACAACTACTCAATCTCAAACTACCTCATCTCAGGGGCTTTCATACTTGACAGAAAACGAAAACTGAAGTTTAATGAAAGTGCGACTAACTTTAGGGGGAACGCTGACTGACAGCTTTCGTTCTGTTTGTTTTGAGTAGCTTGGAGTGGGTCATGGCGTCGCTTTACACCACAAAATCTCTATAGACTCGAAACAGACTCTCTCTCTGTCACAACCTCTGCATTCCTCACCCGCTCGTGCTTTAATACCGCCACACTCCTCTGCGACGCATTTCATTGGTCAATGAAAGCGCGAGCGTTCGGACAGTTTTTATTTATTTAAACGGAAGTTGTCACAATAGTTACCTCAGGGTTAACATCTCGTGGAAATCCCTCCGATAATTTTCGATGTACAGTACAGTACTGCATTGTGGTCACAGGCAGAAACACGACCAAACTGACCCGAGTAAGTACACAATGCGAGGTTCCGACACAAATTAGGACACGACCCATTTTCAGCTGCTTACTGAGGCGAATAAAGGCAGAAGTCTGTCAGAGGAACGCGAGCCTGCTCTCTGCGTGTTTACCTCAGAAACCTTTTAGTCAGGAAAGCTGTTTATTATGCTAACTGGTCATGTTGCTGACAGCGGCTTGAACAACTGGAAATTCGGAATTATAACTCGGGATCAGTATTTTACTGGAGCGATATCCAGTCGGCCCTCTACTTACGAACTTAATCAGTCCCAGAGCCGTTTTTGTAGCCTGGAGTTTTCGCAAATAGGGGCGAATTTTACATGTAAAACGTGATTCGTTCCAAGGCTCCCAACACTACGCCATAAACCCTTTAAAAAAATGATAAAAGTACACTAATTTTGTATGAAATATGTGTTAAAAGTAAAAGAAAATTATTTATTAAAACATTTTATTAACATTTATTAATTAAACCATTATTAAACATTTTTTATTAACGCACATACAGCACACACTCTCTCACACGCACACAAACAACACACACATTTGTGGCACGCTCTGCAGAATGCGGGCTCTGCATAGCAGGAGCTTTTTTAGGAGGGGTATTCAAAGCGCACTCCCTGCTTGACAGATCGGAGGTCCGGACTCAACATTAACTTGTTTCTTTGAGGGATCGGAGGTCCGATTTATTAAACATTTACTGAATTAAACAACTTACAAAAATGAAAAATAAGCTGCAATGTGCTCTCTGGAAAGAGAGTTAAAGAACACCTGCTTCCTTTCATCTCTGACTGACTCTGTACGCAGTCCTGTGTCTGTCAGGGCAAGTGCGCCACATCTCTGTTCAAATCGGTCATAAAAACGGTCTTCATTCCTTTTGTTGTCTAGTCATGTAAACCCATAATCATTACCAATGAGCCGTGTTTCTAAGATTATAAGATGAGCACTCTCAAATAAACTCGCAAACCAACAGTACAACTCTCCTTTACGCGTGTGACAAACGGGCATGGGTACACTACTATGGAGATTCAGAACATTTTTATGAACCAATTTTTTAATTAACCAAACAATGTTCTTCTTCTTTTCCTTTTGACTTTTTCCTTTTTCAGGGGTCGCCACAGCGAATCATCCGATTCTCATGTTTGATTTGGCATAGGTTTTTACGTCGGATGCCATTCCTGACACAACCCCTTAGCAAGGGACAGAAACACACTGACAGCTTAGCAGCTACAGTAGGCTCTTGATATTCGCAGGGGTTCGGTTCCGGGCCTTCCCGCGAATCGAGATAATCCGCGAGTTCTGTACCCGGAAGTAAAACCTCATGTATGACATCACATGCGCGAATGAGCGGCTGTAAGTAAAATACTATGTATCTATTACATGCGCTAAAATATGCTTCCTAAACACATTCTATAGACAGTCTTACTCATTAATACAGTATTAATGTAGTAAAATGTAGTAATGATTAAGAAAAAACTTTTAATTTTTTACTATTATATTTATTGATGCTACAATATAAACATTATACAGCATACGCATAAAACACCTTTGAGTGCATTCTCTTTATAAGCATACAGCACTGTAGTTTTCAAAAATGCTTACTAGAGGAACGTACTGCATTAGGCATGACACGATTGAATTCAGGTATCAACTGCATTAAGTCCGAGCAGCTCAGCCACGCCCCCCCAACCGGAGTCGAGGTACAAAACAGAATTTTAGAGTGATCAAGTAAGAGGCATTACAAACCAAAGAAACCGTGATGTTGATGAGAGTTAATCCTCTGGCGCAGAGGTGAGCCTGCTTTTGTTTATTGGGAATAGATGCGAATAGTGAATCCAGGTGACGGGGGGTTGGGGGGGTTGATCTGAATACGGTGGTCGCAGGGGATCCTGGTCCCAATTAACTGCGGAAAGTGAGGGATCCCTGTATACAGTAGGTCCCCTTTTTTTGCAATGGTTCGGTTCCGGCCCTTCCCGCGGATCATGAAAATCCGCGAATTATTGACATGGTTTTAAAACCCTATCTGTATTACATGTGCTAAAATATGCTTCTGAAACACATTCTATAGACAGTCTTACTCATTAATACAGTAATAATGAAATAAAAACGTTTTAATTTTGTACTGTGATATTTATTAATAAATAAAGCGCTTAGGCTCTTCACCAGAAGTGAGAGAAGATGCAGGGCGTTTGGGTGACATCATAGGGCTTAAATAATCATTAAAAACATGAAAAAAATTACATGTACTTCACAATTCGGGCAATCATCTTGATGACTTGTGCACGAAGGAGAAAAAAAGAGGTGTACACCATCTGTATCCAATCAGCAGGACGGAGAAACAAAATATCTCAGCCATTGGCTAAATTTGAACCACGTGCCAGTTACTTTCGGGTTTGTCGCCAATCCGCGAGTATGCGGGGACACCGCGAATGGCCCATTTTTCCTTTACACTGCACTGCTGTTGAGTTCTGGATTATGGCGAGTCAGAAAGTATTGAATTTTCTGAGGTAAGCGTTTATAGCTGTTAAAAAGTCAGGGGTGACCCTCAAGATCTTGTGTTATCAACCATGAACTGAAAGACTGAGAGCCAAAGTGCTGAAAAAACCCACCAGAGCTAAAAAAATGAGAAGCTGATGTTTTGACAGATGTGAATAAGCTCTGTGTGCCTGGATGGTCCCTTTATCTTTGCTATGATATTGAATAATGTAGTGAGAATTATTCCTGATTTAAATTTTTTTTTTTTTTTTTTTTTTTTTTTTTTTAAATCTAATTTTTCTCTAACAACTTTCTGCTGGTTAGAACTCGCTGGTTCTCTGCCCTTCTTATGTAAGTTGATCACCAGTAGGATGCGTGTGTGCATGTTTTAAAGTAAAACAATAGGGCCGTTGCTGTGGTAGGAGAGGAATAAAATCCTCAGGAATGTGCCGTTTTAATGAAACAATTAATTTCAGGTCTGGAACAGAGCGATTTAATACAGTGTAACGTGAACGATAAAGTGTTCGCGAGTTTGCGGATTTAATAAAAAGTCATTTTAGTACGTTAAAGAAAATCTGTTCTGATATTTGTGGTTAAAGAACATGTTTGCTTCTCATTCCGGTATTGCAGAGGTGAGTGGGCTCAGTGCAGACATGTCTGTTCCTTGCTCTGTCCTGTGTGTGTGTGTGTGTGTGTGTGTGTGTGTGTGTGTGTGTGTGTATGTATTGGATCACACCTGTAAACCTGCTCAACTGCAGAACACGGGTCTGTGGTGCAAAAAGGTGTTTGTTTGGTTTTTTTCTTCTTCTTCTCCTGTCTCTTCTATTTTTTTGGTCTCTTGTTTCAGAGCAAGGAGAAAATAAGTGTGACTCGAATATAAACAAGTTCCACTTAAGAATGTTGGAGGAAATTCAGTGACCAAAAAAATCTGAAAATACAAACAAATCGATGACGTGAAATAGTGATGGCCTCACCTGTAGGTCTCCTATCTCAGGAAGTTATTATTATTATTGCTTTTTTATTTTTAAGATAATGGTATTGCACTGTCACCTTCACACTCCTGCTCAATAAAGTTGTGCCGCATTCAGCCACATTTATAACCATTAATATGGTCAATATGTTTCACATTAAAATATAGAGGATAATAAATATATTTTGGGTAGATTGTGATAAAGATATTTGATATTATATCATAATATATAATAAAGTTTATCAACATATTCATATCATATTAATAATTTTGCTCTCCATTTTTCGCTTATATGGACATTGTTTCCTGTTATTTACCGGCATTTAAAATCACGTGCTATAAATGAGCACTTGAGATGGTTTCAAAATTCATCATATATTTAATAATTTATCAGATTTTTTTTTCCACATTTTGAGTTTGTCCATGTGACACACATACATAAATCTTTAAATGTGTCACAGTATATAAGTTATATAAAACAACTAATGAACAGATGTCTGTCTTTCTTCTTTTCGGCTTTTTCCCTTTTACTCGGGAGTCGCCACAGCGACTCATCTGATTCGCACGTTTGGTTTGGCAGAGGTTTTTACGTCGGATGCCCTTCCTGTCGCAACCCTTTTTTCAGCAAGGGACAGAAACACGCTGACTGCTTTACAGCTGCTCTTTACGAAAGTCAGCAATGGCTCTTTTACATTCGTCACACCGTAGACCGTGAGAGACATGGCCCGCCTTTGATAACCCAGTCAGCTGCACTGGGGGGCAGTGACAACCTTGTGGAGAGTGGGACTCGAGCCCCCAACCTTTTGGATTAGCGATCCAGCGCCCTATACCACTAGACCACCACTGCCCCCTTAGCTAATGAACAGATAAACTACATTAAAACTGTAAAAATAAATAATTATAAAAGTGGAAATAAATAGTAGGAAGTTTATAATTTTAATGAACTGGTCCATGTCTCACCTCTAAAGTCAAAGGATCTCTCCGCCCAGCCATCAGTTTAATCATTTAAAAGTGTGATGTGATATTTATCATGATGGTGGGTATAATTTTACATTTTGCGCTGTTCTGTTATTTTGTAATGAGACCTTTTTGATTTTTATTGTGAGTTTTGTTAATTAAAGTTATATTTTGGCATTTAGAATAGATACATTAGCTTTTGGCGTGCTTGGGAATCTTGGATGCATCGTCAGGGTCCGCATCATCTAAACATGATGCAGTGCTTCGGGGCAGATTTCTGGCAGGTACTGTAATATAAACCTGCTTACGGATCACTATTCATATTGTGTCTGGCTTTAATCAAAGTATTGGCACCCTCATCGGGTTCGGGTTTTGTGAAAATGAGGAGTGTGCCAATATTTTTTTTGCTTGGGTCGGTAATATTTTATGCATAAAGTGATGCATGCAGGCTTTGCATCGCTGCACGTCCTCGACCTGCAACAGTGACCTCCAATTCACATCATTGTGTTGGGTGTGTTCAAGTTTCCGAAACGTCACAGAGTCATGTCCACACATTTTGTGTGTGTGTTTTTGTGTGTACAGTGTATGTATATATGTGTGTGTGTGTGTGTGTGTGTGTGTGTATATATATATATATTATATATAAATAATATAAATAAATAATACACACACACACATATATATATATATATATATATATATATATATATATAAAAATGTATATGTGTGTGAGCTTAAAAACTTCCCACTAAGTGCAGGTATATATTCAAAATCAGGCAATATTGGCAGACTGAACAATAGGAGTGTTTGTAAGAGTGTTTAATCCGCTCGTGAACCTGTGACTTGGATTTAGTCTGAAAGAGCGGGAGGGGGTGGGTCAGGTGAGACCTCGTGTGTGTGTGTGTGTGTCTCTCTCTCTCTCTCTCGTGGTCTCTCGTTATTTCCCAAAAACGAATCTGTAGAATGTCTGCTCTAGGGATCCATTGTTCTCCACATTTCCTCCCGGCTGTCCCCTTTGTACCCTGGATCCTGCTTCCATCTCGCTTCCAGAAGTGATATCATGGATGTGTTGTTGGTTTTCTAGTGACACGTGCTCGCGCACACACACACACACACACACAGAAGGACAGAAGTCTTGTTGTACTGCATAGAAGTCATGGAACTATTACTGCTCACGAGCAGCTGTATAAAGTGTGTATAAATCATAAAAACATCTAAATAATTCATCAGCACTGTGCGTTTATCACGTTCGGAACACGTCAGCACTCTTGTAATGAGCTAAAAGCCCACCTTGAAAACGAGCGAATATGTGTTAGGAAGCGAAAGCTGAAAGTACCCAGCAATGAGGTCATTGGTACCCAGTGAAAGAGTGAGAGTGGACCTCGGAAGTGAACGATCGCTAATGCAGTGATTGAAAACTGACCTCCAGGTTGCAAATGCAGTCTCAGAGCGAGGGTTGTCAATCACTTACGCTATTACAAAATTGGACCACACCCCCTAGAGTTGGTCTGCAGCAATCTTCTTTATACTAGTATGTGTTTGATGATTGATTGTTTCATGTTTTCTTTTCTGCACCCCCAACCCTCCACAGAGGCGTTTAAGGCACCTGAGAAGCATCGCCGCGAGGAACATCGTAAACAGAAACCACTCGCCGCTCCTGGACACGTTTTTCACGCTGCACCTGTGTTCAGATGATTGCATCTCTCGAGGTATGTTCGGGTAGCCAGGAAGCTAAAACCTGTTAGAGGGACATAAGGATGATGAACACGTAGCTGAAGTTATTTTCTACATACAGTTGATGTTTCCTGCCCCATCCTCTTGTGATTGATGGACACCTCAGATTTTACTTCTGATCTGAAAGCATTGTTCGCTTTAGATGAATTTTAGAAGAAGATACTGTATTGGGAATTTGGGATACAGCCAAGTGTTCATGGCCACACACACGCACACACGTGTTTAATTAAGTGTAGAGGGAGAGCTGCAGGGACGGAATGTAAACCCCTGGGAAGGTGTTGGCGTGTGGATGAAGTGATAAACGTAAAATGAAGCCACATCTGGAGTAAAGCGCGTTACAGATGTGCAGAAAAAAGATCAAACTTGTGCTTTTTTTCACTTCCTGTTTCAGATTTTTACAAGAGCGAGGTGATCCGAGACTCATTGGTGAGTACATTGTGTGTGTGTGTGTGTGTGTGTGTGTGTGTGTGTGTGCGCGCGCGCGTCTTTGTTAATCAGATTAATACAGAAATAAGATCAAAAATTAAACATGAACATCACACTCGAGCTGGGTTATCTGCAATGTCTGTTTCACGTGGACTCCCCCTTCTCTCACATCTTCCACACTTTCTGCCCACCACAGCAGACTTAATCTCCAGGCTGTGTGGGTTTGTCTGACCTGCAACTCGTCTGTCTCTGTCCTTTATTTTTCAGTTTCCTCACCGCGTTCTCTCCTTCCTGTTATTTACACACATCATTTCCCCTTCACTTTCACCTCCTCTAACCTGTATTGTCTTTTCCACTCATTTTTTTCTGTATAGAAGTCTCTTTCTCCCGCTGTCTTGATCTCTCTCTGTGTCTGTCTGACTCTTTCTGTACGAGTCTATCTCTGTCTATCGTGATCTGCCTGAGACTCTCTCTCTCTGTGTGACTCTTACTTTCTCTGTCTCTTTGGCGGTCTCTGTCCGAGTTTCTCTCTCACACACACACACAAACAGAATTATAAATGAGGTGTAAGATTCTCCTCCTGGTGTTGTATGCAAACATCAGTCTGTTTTCAAGTCTCATTCAAAGTTTTTCTGAATATTTTCTAATGTACACGTGTGTGTGTTTGTAGAACCCGACATGGCGCAGTTTGAACTCTGCCATGCTGCCTGACCTGTTAGACACATCTGTGTCTTGTTTTGTGGTTCGGATCTGGGGCGGACGAGAAGAACAGTACCAACTGCTCATAGAGTGGAAGGTGAACCTGGATGGGCTGAGATACACCGGACAACAGGTGACGGAGAGACGAAGGAAGGAAGGAAGGATGGACAGACATTATATTCTGTTTATAAATCTTCATCTCTCTCTCTCTCTCTCTCTCTCTCTCTCTCTCTCTCTCAGATTCGCTCTCGGTGTCCTAATGAGATTATATTTGGACTGAATGACGGTTACTATGCAGCAGACTTGGATTTGAAGGTAACGCCTCACCTGCTGCTCAGTGTGTTCCGTGCTGTATTCGGTGGGATCTTGTTTTGAGGTTCTCTTTTGAACTCTGCTGTTTGTGTTTTCAGGAGAGCTCTGAAAGGAAGAAGAATTCTTTGCTGCAGGTGGATCAGAGCTCTGTAAGGAACTCATGCAGCGTCTTCTCCTTGCTCAGGTATACACCCACTGATCCAGAGTCTGACTCGAATCAGCACCGTACCCCTCTCTGTCACAGCCGTCATTACATCACTAAACTTTGTCAGTTTGAGTGGGCAGGTACTGATCCTAGGTGAGCATGAGGTCATATCCCTCCTTGGACTTGTAGCAGATGTTTAACCCTTTCTAGTGCATCTCGGCACTTTTTCAGTTGAGGTGATGGGTTACTCATCCAAAGTTTCAGTCCTTAGTACCACCACTGCTGGGTCCATGAGCAAGGCCCTTTACCCTCAATTGCTTCGTTGTATTAAAAAAAGTTAATTGAAAGTCGCTCTGGATAAGAGCATCAGTCAAAAGCTGTAAATGTAAACATGTAAAGGGAGGTAGGTGGATAAAGTCACCTTTATAGAAAAGTCCTGGCTGTGCTTTTTGGCTGGTAAACAAATATTGGGAACTTGAGCAACTGCTCAATTGTGTAAATGAGAAGATCTGGATAACAGCATCTACCAATGGAAGGGTAATCTGTCATGCTGTAGTGACCTCATCTTGTGTATTTTGTCTGTCTTCCTTTCGGCTTTTTCCCTTTTACTCAGGAGTCGCCACAGCGAATCATCTGATTCGCACGTTTTGATTTTGGCAGAGGTTTTTACGTCGGATGCCCTTCCTGTCACAACCCTTTTTAACAAGGGACGGAAACACGCTGACGGCTTTGCAGCTACTCTTTACGAAAGTCAGCAATGGTTCTTTTACATGCCTCTCACCATAGACAGTGAGAGACATGGCCTGCCTTTGATAACCCAGTTAGCTGCACTGGGGAGGGACAGTGACAACCTTGTGGAGAGTGGGACTCGAACCCCCAACCTTTTGGATCAGTGATCCAGCGCACTATACCACTAGACCATCACTGCCCCTTGACCTCATCTTGTGTATGTGCTGCAGAAACTCTGCTCTCCATTAGATGGCAGTGTTACACTTTAACACAGCTGAACTCATCCAGCACAAAGTAACAGCAGCCCAATATGACCCCCCCCCCTCTCTCTCTGATTTGTAAAGACCTAGTTTGATGGTCATCTTTTTGAAGCTCTGTTACAGTCTCTTATCTTCAGTTTCGTTCATGCACTCAAAACGTACACATACATTCTGGGCAATAGTGCAAGAAAGGCAGCAAAACAAGTGTGCGTGTGTGTGTGAGAGAGAGAGAGAGAGAGAGAGAGAGAGAGATCACTTGTAAATTCACTCACTGAGGCAGAGGATGGAGAAGCGATTGAAATGACTTGATAAATAAAAGACGCCCATTTGCATTTGTGTATGATTTGTGCTCCGACACACTTAAGGTTTGTTTCTGTGTGTCTGAGGTGAAACTGACATGTGGATGATCAGAACACGTGACACATAGATGTGGAAACTACAGTCGGCCCCCAACTTACGAAAGTAATACGTTCCAGAGCCCTTTTCGTAACGCGGGGATTTCGTAAGTAGGGGTCGCGTTTTACATGTTAAACGCCTAATTCGTTCCAAGGCTCCAGTCTTTGGACTGGATAAACCCTTTAAAAATGATAAAAGTACATTTTGTATAAAATGTGTTAAAAGTAAAAGAAAATTATTTATTAAACCATTGAAACATTTTATTAACATTTATTAATTAAACCATTATTAAACATTTTTTATTAACACATCTCTCTCTCTCTCTCTCTCGCGCGCACTGCGGGCCACACGCCCACAAGACGTGGAATTCAAAGCGCATTCCCTGCTTGACAAACTCAACTTCAATTTGATTTCTTGAGGGATTGGAATTCCAGATGAGCTCAAATGCTCCCACATTTATTAAACATTTAATGAATTAAAACAACTTAAAAAACTAAACTAAAGAGTGAAGCTTCCTTCTGTGTCTATCTGGGAGGCCAGCGGGGCGGGAAGTTGAGAGACAGCCAATGAGAGAGCAACTCATGCGTCGTGTGAAATTTTGATAGGTGCGTTTGAATTTCTTTTCGTAAGAGGGGGTTGTTTCGTATTTCAAGGACGGAAACTCTGGAAAATGTTTTTCATAATCCGGGGATTTCGTACACAGGGGTCTTTGTAAGTTGGTGGCCGACTGTATATACAGGGATCCCAGATCTCCGCTATTTAGCGTAATTTCGCTTTTTTTACTCGTCTATTTAAATGGAATTCTGCTATTTTTCAGCTTCAGGGGCCCCGTGGCCCCCTTGATCCTCAGCTGAAATATTTAATTTCCTCTATTTCTGAACCTGTTTCCTTTATTTTTTTAAGCCTCGCTGGAGTCCCTGTATATAACGCCATCGCTGTGTATCTGTCATCCGGAATGAGAGATGAGTCGACGTCTGTTGAACCAATCACAATCCAAAACACAGCAGATGATGTTTGTGCTTTCGTACTTCACTTCTGTACTGGTGGCACTAGTTAATTTTGTGTGTGTTTAGATCATACTGGAGTTCATGTTGGGTTTTTTGCCGCGTGGTCTTTCTTTGATCTGCTCGTGACAGCTGTGTTTCTGCTCTTGAGGAGGGCAGTAGGAGATCCTCTCTGCTTTAACAGGGCCTTTGATCTGGTTAAGCTTCTCGTCTGTCTTTCCTCTCTCCATCTTTTCCTTTTTTTTTGGATCATGTTTAAGTGCATTCCTTCTTTCCAGCCCTGAAAAGTGCATTAGAGGAACGTCTGCGCTGGACTGTGCTGTCTGTTTTCTCTGTGTCCATGGCAACGTGATGTAATCGAAATGTTCTGCGGGATGAGAATGTTAATGGGCAGCTGAGGGACTGAAAGGAAACCACTCTTTTAACCGTACAGTTCAGTGACACGGAACGCTGTTCCTGACTTTGTAACACGGCTGAGGATCGTGTGGGGGATTGCTGGGCTTGGCAGAGGTTGGCGCTGTGATTGCCCTTTTTATAGTCTGTTCTCTTCTTTATGATCTATTTACTGACTGTTTCCATTATCGTAAATCTATAATGCAGTGATTTCTAATCATGCTTCGGGTCTGGTTCTTCTCCGGGTTAGTTTAAACGCTTGGTGCACGTGGAACAGGATCACAGCAACACTGAGAAATGCTTCATCACCGCGTAGTTCTCACTCGCCGTAGTAATCTGACGTTAGAGTCCATGTTAATGCATTTCTTCGAGTCCAGGCGAGTCGTCGAGAGTGATATCGGTCAGCAAGAACGACTTCCTGTAGCAACTTCCTGTTTCAACCTTTACCGTGAGGACGTTCCGGAGCCTGACATCTGGCAGTGAAGTGAGTGAAGGAATGCAGCACCCCTGAAATATTTACACGAGAGAGAGGGTGACCTGCATTGCCTTTATCACGTTCTGTGCCCTAGACAGACAGAGAGAAATACAGAGGGAGAGAGAGAGACCTTGGTTGTTTGTTATTCTTCCTCATATTTTGTCGTTCAGGTCACTTGTTGTGAAGCGAGCGGATGTTTTGTTCCTCTGACGTGCTTTTAAGCTTGTAGAGCATCTCGGCATGTCGATACTCACAAAGCGATATTTCAGGCTCTTCTGTCATGAGTGTGTGTGCTTAACATGTGATTTATGCGCCGCCAGAGCGATTATTAGCCACGGGGGAAACCCGCAACGCCTACGGCGTGTTTAGTGCAATCATGTCGAAGCCGAGGACAGGATTAAACCCCTATGTTTGTTTAAATATTACGATTCCCGTAACTAAATTATACTGTGTGTGTGTGTGTGTGTGTGTGTGTGTGTGTGTACTTGAATCCTCTGGTGGTGGAAGAGAAAAGAAAATCCAGGCTGCTGGTCGTTAATTGGATCGGTGATTATATCTGGGAGGACAAAGTTGATCCCAGGTTAAATCAGGACAGATCTTTAGCTAGTCCAATCACGTGACACGGAAGGAAATCTTTCTCTCTCATGAACTCAAGAGCTGTGTAACTTGTTTCCATGGTTACAGTCAGCTAGCCAACTGATCCTGAACTGATTCGCAGTGATGTAACTCGCGAGATGAAAATGTTAGCTGGATGTAATCACTAAATGAACTCCTGATATCCGCTCCAGGTGGTGTTGAAAATCTGTTAAGTAGCGTTGCTTGTACATAGCGCACGTCCCTTTCCTGCCAGCGTTAGTCAGTAGGGTAGTGTGATCTTGAGGAGTATTAATCTTGGGTAGTGTAGCATTTGTTAGCTGCATGAAGGTCCGGCATACCATTGGAGAAATTATGTTTTTTGAACAGGACAGTCTGAGACCAGTGTTTACCCAACAGGTTGCGCCCTTGTTTCATTAGTATGGTGCCGCCGGAGTGCTCTCGGTGCTTTGCTGATGACGGCTGCGTCCCAGGCGAACGGGAGCCGAGTGAAACGTGCAATGATGATCCTCTGACTGCTTTTCATAACTGTGTGTTTGGGACTTCAGCATGCGTTAGAAGTTTTCCTGATGTGTAGAACGCTGATGAAGAACAGAGCGCATTCTGCGTTCCAGATGTTTCCTCTGTTTTCATGTCTTGCTCTCGTTTGATTCTGTTTCATAACATAAACAAGGACGATTATTTATTTGGCTAATAGGAAGACAAACACAATCCCGTGTGTGTGTGTGCGTTCGTGCGTGCGCGCACTTCCAGCGGCTGTGTGCCAAATTAATCCATATTTAAGGTCACAGAGTTAATGTATCTCTGTGTTTACAACTTCATGTTTTTTGCCTCGACTGAAAGTAAACATGAGAAATTATTATTATTATTATTAAAAAACATGAAGGACTGACACATTTAAACAAGATAATTATCTCCTCATAATGTAACACTGCTCAGTTATGAAAGGCACAGAGACCCCGAAGACACGCCCTCTGCACTGAGCTAGACAGAAATGTTACACAAATCTCCCTTCACCGTGATTGACAGGAAGAATACAGTGGTGCCTCACCTTACAATAGTCCCAGAAAACGAAAAATCCAGGTTATGAAAAACATTTTCCAAAATTTTTTGTCTCTCTAAACGAAACAAGTTCTCCTTACAAAACGCGCCATTCAAACAACGCACGAGCTGCTCTCCCATAAATATCTTCCAACATCCCGCACTGCTCGCCTCCCATTGGCTAGGAGGGATGACGCAGCTCCCTCCCATTGGCTATTATGGAGCTGCATCTCCCATAATGCTTTTCGTGTAAAAGACAGAGTTACTGTTGTTTCATGAGTTTTTTTAGTGTGCTCATTGCTTTTAACCTTCCATAAACATTTGTAAGATTATAAATCTGCCAAGATGACATGGTCAACACACGTGGCGCACACACACACACACACACACGCACGCACGTGATTTCCGGTGCGAGTGAAAAGAAGAAACGGCCTCGTGACGTGACATGCAGTTGAGTGATGTCACAAAGGAATATGGTCAAACCCGTCTACCATCGGTACCATATTGAAGCAGAAGGCGGTCTTAAAAGGTATACTTTTATAATTTTTAAAGGATTTAAGGGGTAGTATTGGGAGCCTTGAAACGAATCACACGTTTTACATGTAAAATGTGGTTCAATTTACGAAAAATCCAGGTTAAGAAAAAGGCTCTGGAACGGATTAATTTCGTAAGGTGAGGTACCGCTGTATATGAAGGCCACGCCCCTTCATTGAAAAGGTGCCGTGTCTTTTATCCTCCTGAAGTTGTTTTGTTTCAGGTGTTTGTGTTTTTCTTGTTTGTTTATTTTGTGTTTGAAGTTTTGTTGCCGTGCGACGCCCCACGTCCTCTTCTGATCAGCTGATAAGGGGCCGAAATGCGTGAAGGGCGATAAAGCTCTGATTGTTCAGCAGATATGGCGGCTGATGCCTACGATGTGCACATCACACCAGAGAGGAGAAGCGCAAGCACTAAGTTTCCTAATAACACTCGCGCAGATAGTCTCATTAAAGAAAAGATTCAGGCTTTACAAAGAAATCCTGTTTACTGAGATTTGACAAGAGACAGAGACACAGACAGAGACACAGACAGAGACACAGACAGAGACACAGACAGAGACACAGACAGAGACACAGACAGAGACACAGACAGAGACACAGACAGAGACACAGACAGAGACGCAGTGTCTGAGGTTTACTCTTGAGTTGTAAATGGTGCTTGTAAAATGTTTAATGATCTCAAGCGTGTGTACTTTTTGTCTTTTCTCTCTTTCTCACTGTCTCACTCTCTCTTCTTTCTGTGTCTCTATTTGTCTGTTTTTCTCTCTCTCCATGTGTGTATTCTCTCTCGCTCTCTCTCTCTTTCTGACTCTCTCTCTATAGACTCCACACGGCTCAGAGGGCGATAAAACAGACACAGATCACTGTTCAGAAAATTGGGAAAGAGATTGAGGAGAAGCTGAGAACCGCAGCAGCCTGTACAGGACGGGTCAGACACACACACACACACGCGCACACACACACACACACACACGCACACAGTGTAATTCCCCTGCTTTTCGTTGATGATAAAGTACACACTCTTGAATCTGAAGCCTGTGTGGGGAATGGTGTGTGTTTGTTGTACAGATCCTCATAAATATGCCATTAGATCGTGTAGCAGTCGGTCTCTTGTGTTTGGGTGGATTAAGCGGAGTTTAAACCAAAATCTCCCACGTCAGTGCTTCTGCTCGCTGGATAATGAACGACAAGAACATGAAGGAATGAAAGGAAAGAGAGACCACAAACAATGCGAAGGAAGAAACCATCGAAAAAAGTTCCGAATAAGACAGAAAAGGAATATTTCAAAACTAACTGTAGAAATAAGCCGAGAGAAACAGGAGTGCGAGTGAAGAGGAAAAACCTGACAAGAGAAGGAAATTAAAATAAAACCAAGTTTATTTGTAAGAAATGAGGAGAGATGCAAAGAAGAGAGAAAAAAAAAGTTTATAATCGCTACAACTGCTGTTTATTGTAAGTAATATATTTAAAATAAAAAAATAAGGGATGATTTGAAGAAAAAATGAAAACAGTCAGAGACATGAACTGAATTTAAAATAATTTATAGTCTCGGCCCTCGCACCGAACACACCAGCACCATGTCCCGCAGTACTAGTGCATACAGAGTGGGGGCAGTACAACACAGATCTCGACACACACACACAGGTAGTCTTGGATCTCATGATTCTGGTGTGACATTGACTCGCACTCCACGCAGCTCTGAATTGTATAATCCTCTGAAAACTCCGATTCGGGGCTCTGCCTTCTGGATTTTCTCCATCAGTAAATATTTCTGAATGGAAGATCAGATGGTTGGATCTGAGACGCAGATCATGAGCAGAGTGTAAAGTTTTAAAGAGATATCAGTTACAGTGACGCTAAACACTGAAGTCATTACTTTCTACACTTTCACTCAGACATGTGAGGGAGACGGAGGATTCGCCGCCGACGCGTCGTCATGTCAACACCACTTTTCATCCTTTACATATTCAGAGTGAGTGTGTGAAGGATACCATGAACATACAAGCTACACATACACACGTACTCATGGGGAAAGTGTCAGTGAAATTGTGTGTGTGTCATGCCAGCACGGTAAGCATTTAGCACGCGAGTGTGTGTTGAGGACTGTGTGTGTATCAGGGCCGATGGAGGCTCTATCATCACTTACACACTGATAAGAAGGACATGTCCACTTTGATCTTCCTCACCAAAGTCATAATTTTCATCAACCCAGATCAGCACTCGTACTGAGGAAACCACTTTCACCCCTCCCCTTTTCTGTAGAAGAAGGAGCGCGAGTGTATGCAGTTGCGTATCGGTGTGTTACGGAGTGAGGTGGAGAGACAAAGGAAAGCTCTTCTGAGAGAGAGAGATGCGCTTCAGAAAGAGCGAACACTGCTGCAGAAGAAAGGTACACACACACACACACACACACACACACACACACAGTAATAGTTGTGTATGCAGGGATTTTCCTGCATCAGCTCTTTTGCTGCTCATCACATGACTCCTGTTGTCATGGTAATGAGAAAACTATTAGCCATGGTTACCTCATCACTGCTGCCATGTCCCCTTATCCTCTTTTTCATGTGTGTGCTGAATTGAGGTTGGCACGATGTTTGATCACAATGGCTGGGCTTTATTTTCTAACACACACACACACACATCCTCATCATTGTTTTTTTTTTGTATGTCAGTGATGATGATTCAGCCAATCAATATCCCACAATGCACCATGTTTCTTTTAGCATCTGACAAATTGGTTTGAGTAAACTCCATTTAGAGACGGAGCAGCCTGTCCTGACAAACACGCATACGGTCAGAATGTAGTCATTAAGGGCCCCCAGAACACCTGCCACCATCTCCAGATGTTCCACACATGTCAAGTGGTGAGAAGGAAACAGTCGGATATTCTAAAGACAGACAGACTGTGTCCCAATCCACACTATTACCACTCTACAGGGCAAGGTAACGAAGGCCATCACTGCAACCAACAGGGCATTGGGAGACAATGGACTCATCAGTAGGGGACACTAGAAATCTGACAGTGATGACTAGATATGTAAATTAGGGGACATCAGGTAAATGCTGCAATTGATTCTGTCAAGTAACAACATGATGACATCAAAAAGAAAACAACCAGATGTGTGTGTGTGTGTGTGAGAGAGAGATGGACTGTCCCAAAAAAACCCCAAACATTTAGTCCACAGTACATTTCCCCCTCTTTCTTTGAGTGTGTGCCAGTCGGTGTCAATATCAGTCATAGATGGTGAAATACAGCAACTGTGCTGGTATTGACATGTCCAGACATAACAAACACACACGCGCGTTGCTTTGCTTTGATGGTATAAAGGTGGAATGTTGATGCAGTTATAGATGGCAAAGCTGTAAAACACACTGAGATAGATAATCAGTACTGACAGTGTGTCTGTGTTTCATCTGATGGCTGTGTGTGTGTGTGTGTGTGTGTGTGTGTGTGTGTGTGTGTGTGTGTGTGTTGTAGAGGAGGTGTTCAGCTGTAAACATCAGTATTTGGAGTCAGAGCGAGATACTCTCACTGATCTACAGAAGGAGAGCACCGCTAAAAGGTCTCACTCTCTCGCTCTCTGTCTGTCTCTCTCTCTCTCTCTCTCTGTCTCTCACACCACACACATTACATATCACGCTATTATTACTATTTGTGTTTTCGTGTGTATTTGCTGCTCTACAGAGAATTATTCTTGAAGTCCAGTGCACAACTCACCTTCCGCTGTCGTCAGCTCCTCTCTGAACTCTCCTATATCTACCCCATCGACACGGTGAGATATGCACACACTCACCCACATGAACACATATGGACACGACTTAATATCTGAATGTGTTGTTGACGTTCCTGTGTCTTTGTGTTATTTGTAGAACAGTCAGTCAGACTTTGTGATTTGTGGTGTGAAGCTGCCAAACTCTGAAGACTTTCAAGGTAACTTTAAACGGGTGTTTGCAAGTGAGCATCCATGCCAGTTTGTTTTATTTATTTATATATATATATTAAAAAAATGTATACGAATTTGTGTGTGTGTGTGCGCGCGCGTTTATACAAACAATTATACACACTCACCCCTATATATATTATATATGTGGTGGTCTCGTGGTTAGGGCGCAGGATCACTGATCCTAAGGTTGGGGGTTCGAGTCCCCGCAGGGTTGTCACTGTCCCCCCCAGTGCAGCTCACTGGGTTATCAAAGGTGGGCCATGTCTCTCATTGTCTATGGTGAGAGGCATGTATAAGAACCATTGCCAACTGTCCTAAAGAGTAGCTGCGAAGCAGTCAGCGTGTTTCTGTCCCTTGCTAAAAGGCTTGTGACAGGAAGGGCATCCGACGTAAAAACTTGATGCCAAATCAAACGTGCGAATCAGACGATTCGCTGTGGCGACTCCTGAGAAAGGGAAAAAAGCCAAAAGGAATATATATATATATATATATATATATATATATATATATATATATATATATATATATATATATATAATAAAAAAAATAAATAAAATGCCTGTGTGTTTGTGTAAGTCTGGCACTGACTGTTGGTGTTGCACTCTTACCAAACATTATCAGCAGCAACCTCAGCATGAGCCCCGCCCAAAATAACACTGGTTACAGTGTTATTATTACTTTTTTTTAAGAAAGAGAATGGTTGCAATCACTGCACAGGCCTCACACAAAATTTACAGAAGTAAGCATTCACAAGAGTAAATGTAAGTTGGGTTTTTTCCTCTCTCAAACTATTGTCGGGAAAATTATTTTCTTTTAAGTCTGAAGAAACAGCCTTTTTATTGCTTCCTACACGTAATGACGAACAACATCCTGAATAAACACACACAGGGCAGCCATTTTGGATTCAAGACATCAAATCGAACTCTTGTATTGTTCTTTCACATGTCTTCCAAGCAAAGCATAGTTAGTTAACGTGGAGCAGTGACGTGTGTGTGTGTGTGTGTGTGTGTGTGTCCGGGTGGAAAATCAGATTCAGGGTTCCCTCCTGCAGGGAAGTGCAACTTCAAAGAGTTTGGAAAAGGTAATGGACGCCAGGTTGAGCTGTGTGCTTGCAGTACGCACACACACTCCCTTATCTCAAAAGCTTCTACATAAATTGGATATAGAGTGATGTGTTGAATAAATATTGTGTAACTGATTAGAATGTCCATTATTATTTATTATAAAGTTATGTGCTGACGATAAAGAAATGCTTTTCCGCGGTGATTTGATGGGTGTTGCTTTAAATCAGATGTTACTGTAAAGTCACAGAAGACGTGCAGAGATCAGGCTCGGGATGTTGGAAAGCACAAAAATCCCAATCGTTTGCGATACTAATGTATATTGGCTGCATTGATGATGAAATGTCTCAGTTCCAGTTGTATTGACTTCTTGTAAGCCACACCCACTCCACAAATCTGAACGGAGACATTTTTGCAGGAGTGTTTTAAAAATGTATACTGTACAGAAAAATAAACTAAATTAAAATGTTAGCTGTTAGTATCACTGACTTAAGCGAAACCTAAAGGGTGGGGTCTAATATTTTAATGAGCATGCTTGATTGACAGCTCTCCGACTGCAAATCGAGATTTGTTCAAACTCCGTGTTCAACACTAAACGTTACCCTTCACTTGATGTCAGCTTTGTGGGTGGTAAGGAAGATTTTTCGTGCACGTTTTACCCGGTATCAGTCATGCCCATGTCATTCGGGGTTAGCTCCACCCATCTCACACTTGAAGGTCACTTGGTGTATTTAAAAGCACGTCGTTAACTGCTCTGGAATGTAGATAGTGAAGTTTGTGTATTAGTGATCTAACCCCATGTGTGTGGTCGAAATAAAGGTCTATTGGCACTGGAGGATGGATAATAAAACTGTTGATGTTCTGAAGCAGAGGGGAAATGGCTTTTTTTTTTTTTTATTGCGTACAAGCTCAGAACATCGTTAAGTGTCAGTTTGAATCCAGATTAAATGTTATAAAGATAAAAACCAACCAAACACTTGATCTCTTTTTACTCAATTACTGCATGAAAGCGGTGAGTCGGGAGGTCACATGGTCTTGAGAGTGCGTGTTTGTGTGTTTAAATTGTATGTCATTATATTGGAAGTGCATGCTGTTTGATTATAGGTTTGTTAACCCCAACATTAGCCTCTGGCGTTGGCATCACACCTGTTTAGAGAAGCGAGTTGCACTCGCCGCATTTCTACAGACTGACGTCGCGCGCCTTCAAAATGAGCAACATGTGAACCGCTGACCTGTTGTCGTGTCTTTCCTCTGCAGCAAAGGATGACGGGAGTGTGGCAGTCGCCCTTGGCTACACGGCGCACCTGGTGCTGATGATTTCCTGCTTTCTGCAGATTCCGCTCAGGTATCCCATCTTGCATCGGGGTTCTCGTTCGTCTGTCCGGGACACCATCACTGACAAGCTCAGCGAGAAGGAGAGAGAGTAAGAGCACTTCATGTCAATCACTCACTCCTCTTCCTCCATCTGTCACTTCTGAGGGGACATTTACTTTCTAAAATCATGATAATTGTTTGCGAATGATTTCATCAATGAGCATGCGTACACACACACACACACACACACACACACACACACACACACACACACTGTATTTGGTGGTTTTCCTAACTGAATCATACTTTTTTCACCATTCACCGATTCACTTTTTTCTGAGTCATTAGTTCATTCACTCACTGAATTGCAGTTTTACTTTCTGCTGACTCGGTCATGATTTATTATTCACTCATTACTTAAACAGTGAGTCAGTCAACAAATGAATCTCTGAATCAGTGGCACCCCCCTCCTTTTGTTTTGGTTGCTGACTGTAATTTGTTTACTTACTGCTGTACAGTAGTCCTCAAACTACGGCCCGCCCCCCTGAACAATACCAGACATGCATTATGATTTTTTTTTTTTTTTTTTTTTTTTTTTTTTTTTTAGTCTGGTAATCAAGACTAATACACACCTAGAACATGACACCTATTACTCCCTTCTGCCATCTGTGCCCCTATCTGACCCCCCCAAACAAAAATCCTAGACTCTCCCCTGTCAAAACTGAATAATGGTGCAAAGGCTATGGAAGAGAAAAATTGATTCCGAATGCAGGGTATTTAACCTGCAGTGGATAAACAATTATTTTTTTGTTCAATACAAAGAAAAGGTTGTTTGTATCATCTGTCCAGAGGTGGTGGCGGTATTCAAAGAATACAACCTGCACTGACACTCTGAATCCCATCACAAAGACGAGTCTGATCGTTTGCAAGGCCAAATGCAAGTAGACAAGCTCCGAGCTAAAAAGTGGGCCGTGAGCTCAGGAGAATACATTTGTACGCCAGGCTCGGCTGAACCAGTCGTCTGTTCGGGCAGCTTTCGCGTTGCTCAACTGATAGCCATCAGCGTTTCCTTTAATAATTTATTTTCTGACTTTTTTCTGTGGTCGGAAAGGTTTACTAATATTTGGTTGTGTGTGACTTAGTGGACAATAATAAATGTTTACGTTTAGGCAGCCCTGCGATCGTCACACTTTTTCTGTTACAAACTGACCTCGGCCCCCATCAGAGAAGGGAAAAGTTATGTGGCTCTCGCAGGAAAACGTTTAGGGACCTCTGACTTACTGCTTGATTCACTTGTTCTCAGACTGGCAGGCACTGACATTGATTGATTGACTGATGTGAATGAATCTAATTGATTCATTAAGTCATCCTTTCATTCGACTCAGTGATTCAAGCCCCGTTTTTATGAAATTCAGACATTTATTGTTGTGTTGGAAGTGTACGTGTTGGTGCATGCGTGCGATCCATGTCCACCTGTCCGTATTTGGGTACGAGTTAAACGCGCCTTACACGCCGCAGACGTTCTTCTTTCATCTTTCCCACCCTGCCTTTCCTCCACGTCCACTCTTTCATCCATGTCTTTCAGGTTTTTGCTTTTATCTGTCCGTCTCCCTTCGGTAGATTTACTGCGGCTCGATTAAGTGCAGGATATAAATAACTCTGTAAAGGCGCAGTATGTGAAAAGTCAAACCTTGAACTCATAACTTTGAGGCTCAGAATTTTAATGTCCTAACTTGAACGTTTGAGATTCACTTTTAAAGTGTCTGTAAGTGTCCGACTCGGAGTCCCGACTCCTAAGTGATCAGATTTATGGCTGTGTTTTTCTCTCGTAGAAGTGCGAGTGTGTTAGCGAGGCTATGACAGAATGTTAACGTCCCCTTGATGTTTAACATTGTGCAGGGTCTACCAGGCTGTTAGGTGTAAAGTAAATAAATAAATAAAGCTTAATTAATGAAGCTACGAAAAGTGGTATAAAGTGCTCTAGAGCTTGTGGTTATTTTTTAAATAGTTTTTTTTTTTTTTTTTTACTCTAATAAACTGTGCAGCGTGCTGTTCAGCCTGGTTTTGATTACACACTTGTTTTTTCAGATGTTGACGTGATGTAGTTGCCATGGAAACCCATAAACAGCACCTAAGATTTGCCCTTTGAGGTCCAGAGACGTTCCTTTTTAACAGCCACGCGGTGATGCTTGGGGCTGCAGTTACCCCTCAGCCCACGTATTCTTAGTTTGTAGACGTCTGTGAAGCACGTGAGCATCTCTGTCTGGGCCGCGATTACACATTTTTATGTATCATAGGTTGACATTCCATGCGTTCTTTTTCTAAAAATTCCCCGTCATGTAAATGTGGTTTAAAATATAATGTGTGTAATCAGGGTCACATGATCGGAGGTCTGCACTCTACCTCTCCAGGTGTTCAGGTAAATAATTTGTTGGCGTGTTTATTATTATCAGGTATATTTATGCCCCGGAGCATTTAGCTGGGACACGAAACCAACAGGTATGAAACCTGTACTCTTTAATTCACACTTTCTTCATATACCTATTTACTTTACGTCACTGAATCAACCAATGACTCGTTTTCTGACTTAGAGTCAGAAAGAGCATTGGTAAGTGACACAGTGAGGAAATCTCATGGAATCCAGCTGCTGAATTTATTAACTTTGCAGATTCACCACCATGTCGTTTCCCCCCCCCCAATCACCACTTCACTCATTTCTTTATTTTCTGATTCGCTAATGGCTCATCACTGACTCATTGAAAAATAATTGGCAGACTGATTCATTAAGCTTCCTGATGCACTCACCTATGTACTCACCGAATTACTTTGTTTGACTCGCTCACTTTGAGTCATTTATTTGCCCACCTTCTTTCAGACTGGATGACTCATTTATTCCGAATCAGAACCAGACCCAAATCAGACCCAGATCCGGCCATGTGTTTGTGCAGGATTGTAGAACAGATGTGTCTGATCACAAGTCATGATATGGCGAGTGATGAAAGAGCAAGTTAGTGTAGACTAAACTCTCCGACTCGTAAAGAATCAAACTGTTAGTGAATTGATTCAGAGTCACGATTTATTGAGTCTAAATGTATGGCCGTGTCTGTGTGATCATGAGTCTGCTGTTTGTTCTTTTGTATTTCATGTTCTTGTGTGTGTGAATCGATCAGGTGATTGTGAGCAGAATCTCAGTGCTTCGAAGTGATGTATGAAAGCTGCCTCATTAGTGCGGAAACCCCCACAAAAATCTAACCTGTTAATTACCCCAAAACCGCCCGTTCATCTAAAGGTCTTCAGTCTTTCTGTATGTTTCTCTGTGTGTGTGTGTGTGTGTGTGTGTGTGTGTGTGTGTCAGATTGACCTTTGACACCGCTTCTCCCAAGCAGTGTTTGGGATTGCTCTGACTGGCTGTGTGTGTGAACGCTGTACGCCCCGTCTGTGGCTCGTTAATCTGTCACAGAGGCGGAGCTGGTGAGGATGAGTGAGGTGTGAGCTGATTGGTGTCGGTTAGGCTGCTGATAATGGTGCGAGAGTGATGCATGAGCGAGTCTGCGCTGTGAGAAGCTTTTAGTTGGGATTTATCAGGATTTGGACATCGCTACAAGGATTTGTCTCCTTCCTGATGGAGTGATAGTGCTGTTTTTCTTTCCTCTGTTCCTCAGACAGAGAAATAACCAGACAAAGAGCTCTGAACAGCAGACCTCCCTCTCTCTCTCTCTCTCTCTCTCTCTCTCGCGCTCTCTCACTCTCATCTAGATCTCTCTTGTTTTTTTTTTTTTTTTTTTTTTTTTTATATTTTCTTGTTTTTTTTCCAGGTCACTAGTAATACACACACACACACATTTGTACCCCAGCCTTCCTTTCCTAAATACTGTATATCTTCTTTGGAATTCAGGAAGTTTCCTCCTCACTTCTACCCGGTACATTCTTGCAGTGCAGTGAGCTCTAACCACATGTTGCTTCCATATTCTTTCTCTCTGCTGAGATGTGATCCAGATATCTTGTGGGTAATCGAGTCCAGAACATGGCCCTCTTTTATTGCAACGTTGCTGATGCTCGATCATCGTGTTGGTGTAGAGTTTGCTCTGAACTGATCGGCTTTATCAGGCGGGACAAAGCCAGCTGACGGACGCACTGCTGCATGAGCACATTCTCGAAACTCCAGAGAGGGCAAAGTCGAGAGGAGGGAGACACTTATACAGTACATAGGAGCAGGAGACCTACACATAGAGGAGAAAGATATATATATATATATATATATATACACACACACATACAGATGTGTATTCAGAGTCTCTGGTGTCAGTATTCTGTAACAGTCAGAGGTCAAGCTGTAACTTTTTGTTTTCTATTGTCTTCTGACAGCGGAGTTTACAGATGCTCAGTCACAGGATGTGATGATTGAATGGATGCATGTGAGGGAATGAGCGTTTATTGCTGCTATATATATATATATATATATATATATATATATATATATATATATACACACACACACACACACACAGTAAAACCTCCGCTGACGAACGCTTAAGCTCACGAACTTTTCGCCTCAAGAACATTAAATTTGCGAGCGTATTGTCTCTGCTGACGAACTAGTTTTCGGCGGACGAACCAAACCACGCGGTCGAACAGCGCCACGGTGGCGGCCACGAGAAGCTGACACATGCTCACGGCGTCTCATTTCGTCACCCCCTTTCTTTGAATGCGGAAGTGGTTTGTGTTTGCTAGACATTTTGGACCATATTGAGTGTACTTTTGCTATTATGGGACCGAAAAAGACCCCACCACAGGCGGAGATCATTGAGAAACTCGAGCGAGGTGTGCGTTGGTGTGATTCAAGCGCCCCAGTACCAGTACGCTAAGTCTACCATTGCTCCCATCCTTAAGAACAAGGAAGCTATTAAGGGTGCGTGTGTGGCTAAGGATGTTTCCAAACAGTAGGCGTTTCCAAACTCTCCTTCCAAACAGTAAGTCCCTCCCTCCCTCCTCCTCCCACTCCATTCCATCAAGCCATCAACTACCATCACAAAGGTAAATAAAACCACTTTATTATACAGTACAGTTTATTTCTTTAATTACAATACAAGAGCACATTTATTATACGTAAAATAAGGTGTATTTTTGTGTAGTTTTAAGGCTTATTTAGTAGAAAATTAGGTTTTATGGGGACCTGGGAACGGATTATTCTCATTTTAATGGTTTCTTATGGGAAATAAATGTTCGGAAGACGAACTTTTCGCCTCACACACACTTTCTGGGAACCAATTATGTTCGTGAGCTGAGGTATCACTGTATATATATATATATATATATATATATCCTTGTCTCCTGGACAGGGTATATTTTGAGGCTCGTTCGTGCCTTTAAAGACTGCCTATTTAGGGCCCTAGAGGGTATGGTTCTGATAGGAGTACGACGACTGTGTTAGTAGGGAACATGTGTTAGCATGAGAACCTTTCCTCCTCCTTCTCCATCACTCCATCTTCTACACTTTTTCAGGCCTCGAGCACAGATGCTAATGCAGTAAAGCTGTACTGCCAGACTTTACGACTTAATGCTCAACTTCTGCCTTCACAGGGAGACTTGGACGCCACTTACCTTTACTCCGTGCTGCGCGTGCTAAGGAAATCGGATAACGTTGAACTTTGAGGCGTTGCTTACTGAATTCTTTATACTAACAAGGACACGCCTTCATGCACAATGACCCAAAGTCAATTAATCTAAAAATGGCTTCTGACTTATTTAGTTAATTGCATTTATTGTTTGTGTGTGATTCAGGTTCCCTCTTTACCCACGTGGAGAGAGATTCCACTTCGAGTATGGTGTATACCTGCTCAACAAAAACATTGCTCAGGTAACTCCACCCACACTTAATTTTGTATACATACTGCAGGTTTCACTTTGAGTGGGTCATCCCATTTTATGTGTGTGTGTGTGTGTGTGTGTGTGTGTGTGTGTGTGTGTGTCATGCATGCACATACACGTGTTTAATGGCCTACACTTCTTGTCTGTGCACCTATGGGACAGTGTTTATTGAAGCCTCTTTAAAGTGGTCTATATCCTGTACTACCTACTCGTGCGTGCACACACAACGTGATTAAGTGAAACCGAATTGGCAGGGAATGAATCTTGGACTTCAGCTGCTCTTGGATCGAAACCATATGAACGCACGGACACGGAGTAGAGCACTATCAGCCAGATAGCCTCTGTTTTTATGTTGCTTATATTCATAACTATAATTTATACTGTGGATGCATAAAATACCTGTTTCTGATTGGCTGACTATTGCATGCATCACTGCATCATCACGCCAATCGTTAGTCACATCACAGCTCTCCACCTCTGAAATTGTGTTGTACCGTCACCTTGGTAACAGGTGTAAACAGTAACACTAGGCTAGAAAAGTATGTGTCTTCTCAAAAATATGAAAAAATGAGCAGAGCAGATTTATAGTGAGGACTGAGATGTAACCATGGCAACATGCACACAGTCGTAATAAATTTCAAATAAACGGTCCCCTTCAGCATATGATGACGTCCTCTTTCCCGAAGAGAGAAATTTGTTATTTGGTCTATCAGACATCAAATCAGATTTATTTATTTATTTTTTTGGGAGAACCCAACCGACAGCCACGCCCTAACCTCTAGGCAGATGCAGCCAGCTGTGCGGTGTGTTGCAGAATCCTGCAACTCGATGCTCGTATCATTGATTCATTCTTTTTGTGGTATTTCTTCCTCTCTGGTCCCTCTGCAGGAAATGCGCTGTGTGTGTGTGTGTGTGTGTGTGTGTGTGTGTGTGTGTGTGTGTAAATAGTAATCTGTATAAAGAAACGCAGTCATTCTGTCAACCGGGAGCTGGGCCAAATCCTCATGATTTACCAGTGCCAATGGAGCACTAGAAATGTCCTCCACTGTCCCTGTGGTACACAGAAAGGGAGAGAGATGGATGGATGGCGGGTGGGAGGTGGAGTTTATGAGCATTCCTCCTCTCGCTTTATGAAACACTAAAGTGGCTCTAATTGAATTTCCACAGTTTTGCGGCCGACAGACACACCGCAGAGAGCAGCCGTGTGTGTGTGTGTGTGTGTGTGTGTGTGTGTGTGTGTGTGTGTGTGTGAGGATATAGACTGTCCCGGGTTCCACCACTAGTGTGTTATTTTGTGTGTGTTTACGTGCGTATGGAAAGTGAAAGCGAGCTCTCGTTAAAGGTTTCTTCGATTCCCTCAGAGTCATAAAAACCAGCAGCGAGTCAGAACTTTGAGCCACAAACCAACACCGACTCCTGCATTTTTTGAAAAAAATTATTTCTCTTTCAGTTTTACTGTTTTTGGTTTTTTTGTGTGTATTTAAAAAAACAACCAAACAAAAAACACTTTAAAATATGAACACCATCACACAACTCTAACTGCTGTATGCTTAATGCATTGTGTTCTAATACATGTGTGTGCCTGTATAAGGTGTGTGTGTGTGTGTGTGTTTGTGTACTCTGTGTGTATTAGATGTGTGTGTTTATGAAAGCGGGAAACCCTTGGCTGCGAATCTCCGAGATTGACTTTAATGGCTACTCTGATGTTTGGAACGTGGCTTTGGAATATGTTCTTTTTTTTTTCACGGGGTAATAATCACACGTGTGGTTGTGATTCGGTTCTGATTTAGACTCGGGAGTGTCTTCAGCGCTGTCTCGGGGTGTTTATTACCTTATAAACGGGTTTTTGCGAGTTGTGACATGATGGTGTTGATGTTTGTCAGTACAGTGGAACGCAGTACTTTGACCTTAATCTACTTTCAGGTTCTTTCTCTTGTGAACTGAGATGATTTTTGTGAAACACAAATCCTAATGAGGCCGAGTTACCAGAGTAGACCGAACCGAACCTGAAACACCACATAAAACCTACAAGTGTTGTTCTCCTGTAAATATCCAGCATAGAGATGTGCAAGTTCTTCCTCCTCGCTGTGATGCAGCACTCAGGGACTTTATACTTGTAGACAGGCAGACGCTCAGGCAGGCAGTCACACAAATGCAGAAACATGATTTAGACTTTATTACTCACACAAACATCAGTTGCCATGGTAACACTTTCATTCATTTAATTCACAAATATTTCAGATTACCTTTAATAAGAATACTAAGGGAGGCGGAGCTTTGTCTGTAGGAACATGTGTGTGCGCGTGCGTTCTCTCTCTCTCTCTCTCTCTCTCTCTCTCTACGTCTACATCCAATCACGAGGAATGGATGTTGAGAACCCTTAAGTTTGAATGATGCTCATACAGGGATTGTCATGGCTGTGATCACAATGATCTACTTATGGTTCGCCAGGCCACATACGGACTCGCTCACACCTACGGGCAATTTAGAACAGCCAGTTAACCTACTGTGCATGATTTTGGACTGTGGGAGGAAACCGGAGCACCCGGAGGAAACCCACGCAAGCACGGGGAGAACATGCAAACCCCACACAGAAACACCCAAGCCTAGAATCGAACCCAGTCCTTCTTGTTGTGAGGCGGACATGTTAACCACTGTGCCGCCCCGTGTGTGTGTGTGTGTGTGTGTGTGTGTGTGTGTGTGTAGCAGTAAATCCTCCTGAGAGAAAATCGACTTACCCCATCCGCTAACGATTCATCAAAGAGCGTTCCTTCATTTTCTTATCACTTTCCTGTGCTCTCTCTCTCTCTCACTCCCTTGCTCGCTCCATCTCTCCTTCTGTTTTTCTCTCAAGTCTTTCTCTCACTTTTTTCCTGTGTTCGGTTCCTCGGTAATAGTTTTACAGTTGAGTGGTTAATGAAACAGTTGTTAAATAAACACCAGTGAGCTTAAAGTTCGGTGCTTCATTGGGCTGCTGGGAAACTCGCACGTGTGTGCGTGCACACACACACACACACACACACAGGCGTGCGCACACTCGCAGAGTGAATCCTGCAGGGATTGTTTAGTTAATTGTCAGTAGGATTCATTTAGCTGAAATTCCACGTGAGAAAAACTCCAACTGTGATTCACCACCTGCACAAACCCTGTCTCTCAGCCCGATCTCCGCTCGGCCGGGTCTCATCTCCGCTCGGCCGGGTCTCATCTCCTCTCAGTCTGACGTGTGTCTCCCTTTTATTTTTTTCTATTTCTTTCATGTTTCACTTTCCTTTCTTTCATTTCCATGTTATGTCATGTATTCTACTTTTTTTATTATTTTTATTTTTTTATTTTTTCCTTCGTGTCCAAATTTCTTTACTTTAACTTTTCACTCATCTGTCTTTTATTCGTTCTTTCCTGTCTTGTGTGGGCTCTGGATGAGTCCAAGTACTCTACGTATAAGATTTTAAAGTAGACTGAGGGTGCGAGCGAGAGCTAAATCAGGATGTTTTCTTGTGTGGCTCACTGAAATGTTAATAACACGTTAGTGATGCACGGGAATGATAATGCATGCGTAACGCTTGGTGATGATGGATTTTGATGATCATGGGGGGAATTATAATCACCGTTGCAGTGATTTGAGTAACAGGAACTGAACACGTCTTTATTTTACCTTCTGGTTTAGAATTCAGGAAAACCAGAAAGTGGAACGTGTGCTAAAACCTTCTTCAGAGTCGTGTCTGACGGCGGTAATCATCGTGTCAGTCACAGTTGCGGTTCATCCACAAAAGGATGAGTGTGTGGCATGTGAGATGAAGCAGACGGTCAGGTGTGATGAAGGATGTGTGTGAGCGTTGCTCCCTGTGCAGAGTCATTGAAAAAAATATTACCCTGTGAAAGACAAAACGGCGAGCTCAACGTTCCGATCACCCGGTGGTCCGCGCTGTAATTACACACAATCACACGCTGTCATGTCAGAGCGTTATCATCACAGTCACCACCGCCAGCACGCAGCAGCCCGTGGTGTAATTCTGGGGTGCATTCTTTACGTTCCGTTCCCAAACTGCGAGTCAGAACCGTTCCGCGCGTCAGGAGATAAGTCTTTCATCTTCTTCTGCACATCCATTTTCCGCCCTCTGCCTGGAAATGTTTTCCTCGCGGTTTTATAGGGTTCAAGTTTACTTTAGCGAATGCCAGAAATTTTCAGTAGGTGACTTTTTTTTTTTTTCCCCCCCCTCCCCTCCTGTTCGCGCACTCTTGAAGGAGGTAATCAGGAGTGCTCATGGATTGACCTTTAACCTCCCAAAACCCCTCATTCAATTGGAAAGCCCCTCTATTCGAGCAATGACACCAATTGCCCCATTGGTAAAAGCAGCTGAGTGGGTATTTAATGTGAGGAGAGGGGCTGCTTGGCTTTCCCTTTCACCCTCTCACCCCACCCCCACCTCGCCCCACCCCCACCTCCCTCCTAATTCCTTATTTTCCCTTATGGAAACTCATCCCTGCTCCAGAAACAGACCGGCTGCCTCGTAAAGCACTCCGCTTTACATTTTATTCCACGATAATAAAACACCGCCACAGACTTTTGGCTCTGAGCAGACAGTCGGGGTTTTAATGGTTTAATTTGGCGGTTCTGCTTAAAGAGAGCGCCACGAATGAGCGCAGGTTGAGCGTTGTTATTTTATTATCATTATGATTATTGTTGGGAGAACGCGTTTCCTGCGTCCAACTCGAGCCAGACGACCCTTCCGGAAAATCACAACTGAGAAGTTCAACTCTGTGTAATGATGTAGAAAGCTTTTTGTATTACACCATTTTGCTCTCTCCCCCTCCCTCATTCACACCAATTACCTTCATCATACAGCCTTTTATTATTGATTGAGGTTTTAAAAAATGCTTTTGCCGTCTGGCTCGTCTACTGCTTGCTGAGAGGCTAAGATGGATACGTGATGTTGTTGCCGTGGTAATAACAGGCCGATTTGACCCCATGGTGGCCCTGTTGGTGTTAAGTTTCTATTCCCCCAGATTAAAAGGGTCTAGTGTTACTCTCTGAGTTCACCGGCCGGTCTGAGGCCCTGCGACCCCGACAGAGGATCACAACAATTCAACAGGTGTCTGTGTGGACCGAGTACGGGATCAGATCCTCATCCATGCCGACCCCCCTGGTGGGCCTGTTTTTTTTTTTTTTTTTTTTTTTTTTTTTTTTTTTGGGGGGGTCTGGGAAAGTTCTGGAATATTTCGTGGATGAACCGTGCAGTTTGTTGCCGTTTGGTGGAAAATGTGTTGGTGTTTTTTTTTTTTTTTAGAAAATTTTTTTTAAGTTCCAATTTGGGGACTTTTGTAGAAGTGCAGTAACACGTCGGGTGCAATTACAACCCCCCCCCCCCCCCCCCCCGGTGGTCTGATGATTAGATTTTCCGTTGTCCTCAGTGAGTGTTTTCTGTAATTATGTAAATGAATAGAGTGGTTCCCCGGCGCCTCTGTAATCTTCCGCAGTGCTCTTGCGAGTTAACGCTGAGCCGCTGAGTGACTGAGCCGCAACTGTGTTCCATTATCACCCACGGCGCAGAGAGAGCGAGAGAACAGAGGGAGAGGACGAGTGGAAGCGGGAGATAACAGCGTTGATTGGCTGAGAGGAAAACATGGGTCGGTGACACGCTGAAACCCGAGACGGTTTAAAGGAACTCGGATTTATCCCGCTGGCGTACGGCTTCAGGAAATGTCAAAGGGAATAAGGCCATCACACGCTGACTGCTTTAAAGTGTCGCAGTGTATGAGGATCGTATCATCTGTTACACATACGCTGGCTTTATGTATTTTACTTTCTCTCGTCCCCCCCATGAGCTGCATGGAATCTGAGGTCAGCGAGGTTTAGTTTAGCTTTAGTCTCGATAAGAGCTTCTGTACTTTTTCTTCAGATAGAATTTGGCCTTTTGACTAAAATTTGGAGGAAATTAAACAGGCGGATCAGCCACACCTGCAACATGACCTGCTCAAGCACAGCCACGCCTTTATAATAAAGATCAAAGCAAATGTAGTGTAATAAAATGAGGCACATGTTTGGTACACTCGGTACAGGTTTTAATGTGACACGCCCATCTGTATCTACCTTGTACCAGGTGATCAGAAGTACCACAGATGTCCTTCGGAAACATCATCGAACGCATTCACATGCAGCTGAAAATCGTATCCTCGCGGTGCTTTAGATACCGAAGCCTAAACCGGCCTGCTCTGAAACTTCTTCTACTCTGATCAAGTGTTCCGCTCGACCTTTAAACTCTGCATTGTTTTGCGATACGGTGGTGTAAGAATGTGAACCTCAACCATCCCCGAGCGGACAGGAGCCAGTACCCACAATCCATCTGAAGCTTTTATGCCTATTAACATTAATGTTATCACACAATCGGCTGTTTTTACAAGGAGTCAGTACAGTTCACATTAAAGCAAACCTCCTCACCGAGGCGGCGCCCAAATCAGGAAACCGTTTGGTACCATTTCGTAAACATTAATACACCGGCCATTTTTACCATGTGGAGTCTCGCGTGAGGTGCTTTTATGTTGCCACGAGAGGCATTTTTTAGGGATCCCAGATCTCTGCTATTTAGCAGAATTCCGCTATTTTTACTCGCCAAAATATTTAGTGAGTATATTGGTAGTAGGATGCTGAGGTTGGAACTCTCAGGCAGAAGGCCTAGAGGAAGACCAAAGAGACGATTCATGGATGTGGTGAAGGAGGACATGAAGGTCATTGGTGTAAGAGAAGATGGTGCAAAGGATAGGGTGAGATGGAGGCAGATGATTCGCTGTGGCGACCCCTGAAGGGAAAAGCCGAAAGGAAAAGAAGAAGAAGAAGAAGAAAGTGATAATTATTTATAATATGTCCCCCCTTGACCCCACAGCTGAAATATTTCATTTCCTCTATTTCTTAACCCCTTTCCTCTATTTTTTTTTTAAACCTTTCTGGGATCCCTGATTTTTAGCTTCGTTGGAATAACGAGAGGTGAAAAGTGATCCTCGCGAAAGTCGAATCCGCCATTAATTCAAATGTATGCACAGGCATCCGAAAGAGAACTCGAGACCGACTACACTTTTTCTCACTGCTTTGTGTGCCACCCTGTCTTAAGGCAACACGTGTGAAGCGCATACATTATTCATCGGGGTTTGATGCCTGGTTGCTTTACGGGAATGTTCTGGAAGGCTTGGATGTAGCATTTTACATAACCAGGTCCTCAGATCACGTCTTTAGACCAAAGGTTCCCGCCCTGGTGCTTTCAACATTTTCTGGTATTTTCGGTGTCTGAGTAACTCACCTGTTCTCCGGCACGCACAGCTTTGAGATTCGAAACAAAAGCGAGAAGACGGACCATGAGAGGGACTTTCACGAAACGGTGAGCGGATGTAATGATGAAGAATGAACGCTCCGAAACCAAAACTCATCATGTCTTCCATGGCTTGGCTCCTCTTGTATCTCAGGAGTTTCCTCAGTAATTTATCCGTCAGCGCAAGACTAAACGGTTGTGATTTCAAGAAGTTTCCCAGCAGGATTCCTCGGCGTGTTTCCCAAGCCGGACTTGAGTGAAAATATTAGGGTTCTTGTCCTCCAGTGGCTACGGAGACTCGTTTAAACCCGTTCTGGCTGACCGACGCGGAATAACAATAATAGAAGTCGACTTACCATCCATACGGAGTGCGACTTCAGTAGGGCCCCTACCCAGGGTGCACTCTTTCTTCGCCACACCTGCATAGGCCTCTCCAATACGGGGTAAGTCAGGAGCATCCGGACGCCTTGATTGCTTTCCCCAGGGACGGGAAACACTCGGGTAACCTGTGAAACAGAGAACTCCTTCCACATGTGCCTTTTCATCGCTGATCCCAGCCAAGGCTGCACCTCTCCCACGTTTCAGACCAGATTAATTTTTTTCCGATTGTAAATTACTCCAGAGCCTCTGAGGGCCTCCGTCACTCCGGGACCTGTTTTTTTTTTTTTTTTTTTTTTTTTTTTTTTTTTTTTTTTTTCCTCTCCCCTCTTTTTTAAAGAAAGGTATTGCATTGGGAAAGGTGAACCCTTCTCCGAGGTCCTTTCTTCCTCTCCGTGTCCCCTCTTTGCAGCAGCTGGCCAAACACTTTTCAGCTGATGCTAATCACCGAGCCTTGCCGAAGCGCCGTGACTCGAGCGCTGACAAGGGCCCGGAATGATCTCACTCCGAATGCAGCCCCTCCATTACTGAGGAGATTCTCATACACACTGTCACTTACAATATACTTCAAAAAGAACGACTGTGAACCATTAAGGACAAGATGGCAGATTGGTTGTGGCGCGGGCGAAAAACAAAACACGTTACGGACGGTAAGTTTACTGAAACACACGGCCGGTTTATTTACTTTCAGAAGATAAAATGGACGTAATTGAAGCGGACGGTGTGTGTAATGGATCCTTTGAAGGTGAAATGTTTTGCTTTCGCTGTTTGGGGCTTTGATTTTGTTTACGTGTACTTGACACTCCTGCAATTAGTCCGAAACGCTGTGCCACATTTCTCCGAAAACCCGCGCCAGAATGATAACAAGTGCCACGCTGCTAATCTGTGTTTAAATGATACCAAACATTGCTAACGCCAGTATCGTGTACCGTCATGCCGCGTTACCAGATGAGAACGTGCGGTGGCTCTCCTTCATCGATAAATGCGCCAGTGTAAGCGGTGATTGTTTCAGAAGTTTCTGGAATGAACTTGTGATAATTGTGTTGTTTCTCACGACTGTTCTTGATAAATTCTTAAAGTTCTCTTAATTCGTACCAAATGCACCTTCAGCGGGGGTGGGGAAGGGGTGTTATACCGCCATCAGGCTGATCACAAGATGAAGGCTGTGTCTTTCTCTCCCACCCCTCTCACACGTTCACACGCACAGACACACCCTGCTCTCATACTCGGCTTAAACACGCAACACTCATCAGCTGCACCTTGTTGTCCACCCTGTATTTACACACCGGGTCTGAAACACACCTCATTTCAGACAGGGACGCCACAGTGGAGACAAACCTATAGATTTATGATTTATTGCTCAGAACTAAGGCTCAAAAATCAGGGTGTACTACTAACAGAGAGTGACAGCGAGGGAGAGGGAGTGAGACACAGGTCGTATGAAGGTGAGGCAGAGAGAGTGAGATAGGGAATGAATGTGGAACTGTTTTTTTTTTTTGAGTTCTGAAGTTCAGAACTCAAGTCACAGTTCAGAACCCGTGGGGAACCTTGAGATGTGCTCCTGTTCTGATTACTAATCTCACTCTCTCTCACTCACATGCATGTTGTTACTGCCTGTCTGTGTCTCCGCCTTGTATGTCGCTCTTTGTCTGTCTGTCTCTTTCCTTTCTGTGTGTATGTGTTGGGAGGATCAGGTTATTCACACCTCACATAGACTGAATTAAAGACGTGTGTGTGTGTGTGTGTGTGCGCGCGCTTGAGAGTACACACTTCCTGTCCTGTGTGTAAGGACGTGCGGTGTCTCAAGTTTTAGCTCGCAGGGTTCCACACGGCTGCTTTTCACCACCTGGCTTTAGAAATTGTTACTGTACTGCGCCGCGGCGTTTTAAATAGTTGATGCTTTTTTAAATTCGGCTTTGATGTCACACTCGAGAGTGACTCATTGTCGGGAGAACATCTCTTTCTCATCTCTGATAGAATAGAGCCTCAGTTTTAATCCAATCATTTGTGAGTGTAGTGTTGGAATGGTTAAGGGTGTGACGTGTTTTTATCCTCCATCACTCTGTAAGGGGGTGAGACTGCTGCAGGCCTGAGACTTGGGGGTTCAGTTTTAAACCTGAATAAAAGTGACTTTTGACCGTTTCAGGACCAGTTCAGGTCTGGAGCCGAGCTGTTGCTTCTGATAAAATGCTAACAGGAAGGAGGAAATGGATCAGGGACACACACACACACACACATATTTAAGGATGTCAGGTATTAAGCTGCCCTTGGGAGAATGTCTGAAATAGTACAGTAAGTATAAACCAGTGTACAGTGCCTCTGTGTGTGTGTTACTCTCAGACATGTACTGTATACAGCTTTCACTGCACATGTCAGGGAGGCCACATGTTTGCAATATAGGTTTGTGTGTGTGTGTAACTGATCTAGGCTACGGCTCTTTATAATTGCGGTCTTCCGAGCAGAAAGTCCTGTCTACAGGGTCAGAATTACAGAAGTATCTCTCTCTCTCTCTCTCTCTCTCCCTCCCCATCCCCCTCACTCTATACCTTCCCTCTCTTGGCTTGTTTTAATTGAAATTTCCTGTGAAGAGTGTAGATGTTGATCTGAAGTACGTTGTTTTCATGTGTTGATGAGAAACTTATAGCAGCAGTTAGCATATGTGCTAACTCTCACCTGTAATGTCCATTCAGTACTCACCTGTTATACTGACTGTGAGATCCTGTGTGTGTGTGTGTGTGTGTGTGTATTTCTCTCTCAAAATCTGGAGCTGGCTGTGTGGTTGGACATTTGCCAGTTTTTCGTCCAGACTAAATACTCAGGATGTAGAGCTTTGGGTGTTATAGTGTGGAGTGTAAAATGTAGGGGAGTTGTAGTAGAGATGAATGTAGAGGGTGTGGGTGTAGGAGATGAAGTGTAGAGGGCATTGTGTAGCAGGGTGTTGGGAGAAGAGGGTATTGTGTGGTAGGGCGTCAGCTGTAGAGGGCGTTGTATGGTAGGGTGTCCACTGTAGAGGGTGTTTGTGTAGCATGGTGTTGGCTGTAGAGGGTGTTGCGCAACGGGGTGTGGGATGTAGTCAGTGGTGGGTGTAAGCTGTAGGGGTGTTGGATATTCTTTATCACAGCCAGATGTTCCTGATCCTCGTGGCTTGTACGGGAGGTGCAGTTCCTTCTGTATCGTGGGCGATGGAGGCTCTGGATCTTCACAGTCCTGTAAATCCTTTAAATCATTGCGTGCTAATAAATCACAAACACTGAATGAGGAGAAGGACTCTGACAAATTTCTCTCTTCAGCTCCCTGTGAGTCCTGATTTAAATAAATATCACTCGGTATTAAAGAAGGACGGAAGCCAAGAACTGCAGAGCGTGAAAGACCCCTGAGCGCAGCCCCATGGCGCCTTGGCGGAAAACGTGTTTGAGATTAAAGTGAGGGGAAAAAATTACATGTGCATTTCCTGAAGGAAGGAGTATTATCTGCACCACACAGCAGTGTGTGTGTATGTGTGTGTGTGTGTGTGTGTGTGTGAGAGAGAGATCATTCTGTTGTTATTATTATGACAATTTATTGATTTAGTGATTATAATGATTTTCTAAATAAATGTTATCTGAATATAAAGTGATGATTTAAAAGTGATGAGATATTAATGTGTGTGTTTACAGTTGCGTTATCAGCACGGACTCTCCACACCAGACCTGCGTCAGACTTTACCCAACCTCAAGAGCTTTCTAGAACACGGGCTGCTGGTCAGATGGTGAGTTACATCATTACACACAGACACACTGGCAGTGTACAGATTTCTTCATGAATTCTTTTTGTAGAAGCCGCTGTATTTATTATTGTTTTATTTATTAATTGTACTGTATGTTTGAGTAGTGTAGGGCCAGTGGTGGTGCTGCGCTCATGATCGGGAGGTTGTGAGTTCGAATCCCACTGAGACCCTCACTGTGCTAAGACCCCTGGGCAAGGTCTTAACCACAAGTGTGCCTCTGTTCACCCAGCAGTATAAATGGGTACCAGTAAAAATATACTGGGAAGGTAACCTGCGATGAACTCGCATCCCATCCAGGAGGAATTGAACTCCTGGTCGCTTCACACTACAGAAACCGGGGATAAGCACAGGCTTGATGATGAGCCACTAGGCTCGGGTGTAAAAACCCAACAGACTTTACCTACCTACCATGTGTCAGTAGTGTGTGTGTGTATGTTGTCTGGATGAGTAGTGTGTACTATGTGTGAGGTATTTCTAACAGGAACTCGAACACCTGTAAGCACTAAAACCATAAAATCTCGAGCTCCTCCTGCCAGAACTTCACTCGGGGCAATCACTGTATTTCAGTGGAATTGATCATTTCCTGTTTTATTACAGAAAAGTACCGCAGCATGTGGAATTCTGTAGTGTTCAGAAGACCACGCAGTGTAACTTGGAGTACTGCAGTGTACGGAATACCACAGTGTAGTAGTGCAGCTGTCGTTAGGAATGCATGGTATACTGCATCGCAGTGGATCACTCGCTGTTTGGACTAACACGGTATAATGAACTGTGCAGTGTACCCAAAAAGGAAATGTAGGCAATACTGCAGTTAGTGGAAAAGTGAAATGCCAATACAGGGATCCCTCACTTTCTGTGGTTAATTGGGACCAAGGACCCAAACCCCCCGCGACTGCCGAATTCCACGAAGTAGGATCGAACTCCCCGTCGACTGATGTATACGTACATGTATATGTGTATATAATGCATAAGATGTAAATAAAATATAAATTCGCATACATTTTTATGTGAGGTGCACATCTGTATGTAAGTAGTTTTGTTGGGGTGTTTTGGGTTGTTTTTGTTTCTTTAGGTTTTTTTTTTTTTCTTTTTTTTGCATAATTGGCCTTGTTTTGCAGCATTTTCCTTATTTGTGAGGCGCTCAACCAAATGTAGGCGCTTGCCGCACGGACTACTTTCGAGAAAATGGTCTTTTTTTTTTTTTTTATCGAAATTCGGATTTTTACATAAACCATTAAAACAAGTATTCTTGCTGATGTGAAATCGACTAAAACTCAATGTCTTCTTTCCATTTTTCTGACGAGTACCCTCATAAAACTAGATAAAAACAGTAGCAAACTTACCAGTTTTCTTTGCAATTATTCACTGTACAAGACACACTATAATCCACCAGAAGAACGGTCGTGAAGTTGTCTCCATTTTGAATACTGTTTTAATATTAAAATGCCATTTCAGTGAATAAAATAAAGGTTATAAAGATGATATGCATGTAAACAATGCAGGCTAGTTGCTAAGGAAGATCTGAAACGAGCACCCTGACTGGTGAACTTGGGCACATGCTCAATGCCCGTCACATGTTAACTTCCGGTTTACTTCCTGACTCTAGTATACCGCATTCTGCTTTGAAGATTTTCTCTCTCACACACACACACACACACACACGCGCGCGCACACACACACACACACAGTGTGCAAACGGTGAAATTAGCAGCATCCAGATGAACTAGTGCAATTTGAATGGAAGAAAATACAGTATATGAAGGGAGTGGGGCAAATGAGTGCAATAGATGCACAAATAAGTAGTCACCTACTGCTTACAGTGTGTGTGTGTGTGTGTGTGAGTGTGATACCTCAGGTCTGCTGGAATATTAAGAAAGGCATGATTCCATTGCGATTCAGTCAAAGAAAATCCCATATGCTCAGTATTATGTACTTTAGAAACTTAATGAGTATTGTATGAGTATTGGTATTTTTCTCTGCATGCAAAATTTGATTATGGAATTTTTTTGATCATTTGATTTGTGTGTAATCCTGGACTAGACATGGCTGGATCGTGGGTTGTTTAGTTTTGTACGAAAATTGGTCAAGACCTGAAAAATACTTAAATACCTTTTACATATAAACAAACCGATGATGATGGCAGCTGTGTTGAAGATTTTGATGTTGATGAAGAGGCATCTGTTAATAAAAATGTGATGTGATTTTATCTGCTGAGCAGGATATAGATGAAGACGATGCTGAGGGCAGAGTTGATGAAGCTTACTTGTATAAAGAGATCAGAGTTTTGTTGTATGGTTATCTTATATAATTTTCTTAATTTCAGTGTGATTTTTTTTTTTTTTTTTTTTTTTTTTTTTCAGTCAGTACCATTTGAAGGCATTTGAACCTTTATATAATGGTCAAAAAGATACATACTGATCTTATTGGAATAAACAGAAACAAACAAAAAAAGTAGGTTTTTTTTTTGTTCATTTTTGGGGGTTACCATGGTGACCGACAGGTTTAAAAAGGGCGTGTCAGTTTAAAATGAGGATGATTTCTCTTATCAGTTCTTCCTAGACATGTTTTCTAAAAGTTTATATGGCTGAAGTGCATAAAAATGTTTGGTTGCTAAGGACTAATGATCTTGGAAGAAGTGCAATCTTTGAGCTCATTTTTCTCGAAAACATCTTTTGAAATTTTCAGTTGAATGCTGACACAAGAAATGGTGTAACTCGCTCAGTTTTCAAGGTATTGACAAACTTTTTGCTGCATTTTGCAGCTTTGGGCATACTCTATCTGCCTGTGTAAAAATCTCATTTTTCATTTTTGGACCCAAGAGCCTACTTTCGGTGGAGTGGCTCACATTTTTTTAAATTCGATGAATATATTTTTTTTTAAAAACTGCGATGCACTGGAGCCACATGACTTGAAGCATGAAGTAGCGAGGGATCCCTGTACTTCTGGATCCTGGAACATTCCGATGTCAGTTAAAACAAATTCAGAAAAAAATATTTAGTGAATTCAATCCCAGGCAGGATCATCCGAGCATCGAACACCAAAGTAGTGAGCCGCTATTAATCAATTAATGATTAAACTGAAGAAATCCCGAATGTGTAGGGATCGTCATTTCCCAGGAGTGACCAAGCCAAACTCCTCAAAAACAAATTAAACGGAGACAGATTCCTCAAACTCTTGGAAATATTAAAAAATGGAATAATAATAAAAATTTAAAGTGAGCATGATGTTGCGAGGGTATGCCGCTTCCTCACATTGATATTTCTCCTGAATAATCTGGCACGGTGGTGAGGGACCGAGAACCGGAAGGTTTTTCGGTGTTATAATAATCTGAGTGGTGATGGCGTGTTTATTCTGTCAGGACTTCTGTCCATAAACATCGCCCTTCTCAGATGTCTGAACCTGAAATTGAGAACTGGGTTCCCCGTGTTTCTGAATTCCAGTAAAACCGCAAGCTCATGGACTCGCCTGTCCAGCTGTTTTTCCATCCCAGAGGTGATCAATCGATAGCATCCCTGCCAGCATCGATCGATAGCATCATGCCAGCCCAGCACCCCCCCTGGACAAAGGTGGCAGGTTTCTCTTCAGTGAACACAGAATGGCGAGAAACGGAAAGCACATTTAATCGGATCTCTCTGTGACGAAGCTCCGGAGCACAGCTCTTCTTCCCTCACTTGCGTTCTTCCTCCGGTGTCGGCTCAGTCAAGGTTCATTGCTGGGAAAACCTCCTTGCAGCGTTAATTTAATAATCTGTGTTTTTGAAAAGGGAGCAGACCAGGTTAAACAAAGCAGGAACAGATGAAGCATGTGACTTTCTAACCTTTTCCAGTCTACTTTAAAGCAGGAAGTGGAAGTCTAGCTTTCGCTCTTTCTAAATAAAACAATATACGAAAGTGTGAAGTAGGCGGTTTCCCAATTTTAGCCTCAGCACAGGCAGCATGCTCTCGCTCGCTCGTCATGGTTTCAGTTTGCTGTCCCTCAGTCTTACACAGTCGAAGATCTCCCTCTTTCTGTCATTTGCTTGATATCATTCTCTCTCTCTCACACAGACACACTCACTTGCTCTCATTCACACTCGCTTTCAGTCTCTCTCTCTCTCTCCTCCACTTGCTCACACACAGTGTGTGTTCTATATGTCTGAGTGAGTCTGGGTCAGGCTCTCATGTATATAAACATTAGCGGTGAACTGTAGGAGTTCTATAATCTCATCTGTGTGTGTCGGGTTCCATCACTGTGTTTGTTCCTCACTCTAGCTGGAGTTTGACTTTACCCTGAGTCTCTGCTTCGGGTCGCTCCTGTCGTCCTGCATTGCATGTAGATGTTGTTTATTGCTCCATTGTGTCGCTCCCTAACCTCAGGCTTACTGGGGTAGATCATGTTTCCTCCGCAGGAGCCGAATATGAAATATTAACACATAAAATCCTGCAGCAGTGAGTTCAGTTGTTTCCCTCTGCGTTATTACTCAGGAACACTTTACTCCCAACTCATTCCCACTCGGGCTGAGAGGGGGCTTGGCCTGCCTTGTTTTTTTTTCCATTCAGTTTAATAATTCTGTTCTTTATAAGATTTCCATGACACAATGTGATTATAAATAATTATATTTAATCTTTTAAATTCTTTTCTCCCAGTTTTGGTGGAAATGCAGATTTAACGGAACTTATTAAAGTTGGTTTCTGGGTGCAGCAGATATACTCATGTACGACACCCTGAGACAGCGGAGGTGAGCAAGCAGACCGCACTCTAATCTGTTATTTGTAATACGGATTGTTATTCGTCTGAGCCTGGCGGGGATTAGCTCATGGCGATATCCCGGCAACACTGCAATGTTTTTCTGCCTCTGAAAAAAACTTCTCAACCCATTTGTTTGCAAATCTTTAGTCACCCCGTAACGCGGACTCCGCGGGGATACGTCGTCTCTGAGAAGCTCCACACATCCCGCGGGAAAAAGTATTTTCCCAGAGGAAAAACGCTGATGTGTGTGTGATCTCTGGCTCTCGGATCAAAGTTTGGAAATTAATCTGTGAAATATGCAACCTAGGCCTCCTTCTCTCTCTCTCTCTCACACACACAGACACAAAAACATATTTTTCCAATCTGTGTGGATAAAACTGAACTGTTTTCTCTGGGAAATAAAACTAAGTGGACTCTCTCTCTCTCTCTCACACACACACACACACCTCTATAGCTCGATAGAGAGAACACACAGAATGTAAGAATCACACCCACTGCTGCAGACCACATGCTCACTCCCATGCATGCATGCATACATGTTTAAAAGTTTGGGTGCACTCAAGAAATATTACTGAAATAAAATTATAAAACTCATAGTCTGTGTGTGTGGACCTTCATGGCGTGGTTCTGGTGCTTCTTCTTATTACTTTTGTATATTCATCCATTCATTTTCTAAGCCACCTTATCCTAAGTAGGGTCACAGGGAGGCTAGCACCCATCTCAGCCGACTCATGGTGAGGGAGCGTACACCCTGTACAGCTCGCCATGTCATTTCAGGGCAAACATCACACAACCACTCACACCTAGGGTAGATTTTTGGAACAGCTAATTAGCCTACTATGCCTGTTTTTGGACTCTGGGTGGAAACAGTTACACAATTTCCTTCAGGATCAATAAATTCTGATATCTGGAGGAAACCCATGCAAGCACAGGGAGAACATGCAAACACCACACAAATGCCCGAGCTGGGAATCAAATCCAGACCTTGTCGTGAGGCAGACATGCTAACCATTACGCAAAGTAGTTTATCTATATATATGTATGCATGTGTATGTTTTTATATGTATGTATATATGGGTACGTATGTACAGGGATCCCTCAATTTCTGTGGTTAATGGGGACCGAGACACTCCCCCCTTCCCCGTGACCGCCTATTTCCGAAGTCAGATGGAGCCTTGACTGATGTATACAGTAGGCCCTTGATATTTGCGGGGGTTCGGTTCCGGCCCCTCCCGCGAATGAAGATAATCCGTGAGTTCTGTACCTAGAAGTAAAACCCCATGTATCATATTACATGTGCGAATGAGCAACCGGAAGTAAAATACTATGTATCTATTACATGCGCTAAAATATGCTTCTTAAACACATTCTATAGACAATCTTATTCATCAGTACAGTAGTAAAATATAGTAATGATTAAGAAAAAACTTTTCAATTTTTACTGTGATATTATTAATAAAATATATAAACATTATTCAGCATTACCTTATACATCCTGTATATGTGTGTGTGTGTATGTGTGTATATATATATATATATATATATATATATATATAATATAATATTGTGTATGTATACAGTATGTATATATTTTCATTTTGTATGTATAATATATTATCCGCTCTATGATGCCACTCAAACACCGGCTAAGCGCAGTCTCTTCTGAATACTTTCTCCTGAAGAAACGACAGTTTGCCAGAAGATAATCATCTGAACTGTTGTAAAGCTGTAGTATTAAAGTCTGTTTCAATTATTATTCCAGTACAGTGCCCAAGTTAATGCTTAGAATGTTTGTTTGTCTGCTTACTCCTGCTCCGACTGAGAGGCGTGGTTGAGCAGCTCGGACGGAATTCAGTTCATACTTGAATTTAGTAATCTCATTTACTCCCTATAAACACAAACCACACGCTCACCTCGATTAAAGCGCGCTTCTTAAGTCTTTCCCCTTTGAATGTGCGGCATTTGTTGCAGGTGAGAAACGGAGCTTCTGAGAAGAAGCGCAGCTTATCCGGACTTGTGTCTTTCAAGTTAGCAAGTTCACTTTCGCACTTAAAAGATCGAGCTCTGTGTGTCACCTGCAACAAACGTTACTCAACCAATCAGCAAGAAGGAGGACAGCCATTGGCTGAAATTAAATGACATTTCAGTTGCTCGGGCAGTCCGTGAACATGCAAACCGTGAGTGCAAAACCGCGAAAAAAGTCAAGGGCCTACTATACGTGCATGTATGTGTGTATATAATATCAATACATACATATTCAACGCTATAAATGCTTATAACAATTAAACATTAAAAAATAATGCATAAGGTGTAAATAAAATATAAATACACACACATACAGACGTGCACCTCACATAAAAATGTAAGTAGTTTTGTAGGGGGGTTTTGGGTTGTTTTGTTTTTTTACATAATTGGCCTTGTTTTGCAGCATTTCCTTTAACTTTTTCCCTATTTTTCCTTAATTTCCTTATTTTTAAAATTTTTTTTCGATGAATATTTTTGAAAAATTCAAGATGCACTGAAGTTGCAGAAACTGAAGCATGAAGTAGCGAGGGATCACTGTATATAAGTTTTAAAAAAGAATAGGAAAGTGCTTGCTGATTAAAAAAATAACTACAGTTTTTCAAAACCTGAATAAAACTAGAGGAACAGTGTAACAAAGTTCAATTAAATAGAATTGTAGGTAAAATGGGTGCCGTGCTCCTCCACGGTTTTGTGCAGTGGTTGCTTCTCTACTTTGAAAATGAAGATTAGGCAGTAATGATCTCATTCCAGAAGGTGGCAGTAATGTTCAGAAACTTCAAAACGAATACAAAAAACATTGTTTCTCCAAATAAAAAAACAAAAACAAAACAAAACTCTGATTGTAATGGTCTCCTTTCTCTCTTATAATTAAACCACACTCCATTCTCTTTAACCCCACCCCCTCAATAACCTGTCATAGTTTTTGATCAACCCTCCATCGATTGGTTCTCTGAGTTCTGGCAGGTGCATGGATTTTTTGAGTGTGTGTGTTTTCGCATAAAGTTTTTAATCATTCCTGTTGGAATTGAACGGTTTCTCCTAATGGTCTTCTCTCTCTCTCGCTCGCTCGCTCTTTCTCTCTTTCTTACATACACACATTTTGTGTGTGTGTGTGTGTGTGTGTATACACACACATACAGGAATCCCTCACTTTCCACGGTTAATGGGGACTGAGACCCCCTCCCCCACAACCGCTGATTTCCACGAAGTAGGATCAACCCCCCCCCAGATCGACGTATATGTGTATATATAATATCAATAAATACATATTCAATGCTATAAATGCTTATAATAACAAACATTCTAAAATAATGCATAAGATGTAAATAAAATGTAAATCCACTAGACATCGGGTACACAAACTCAGATGCACACCTCACATAAGAATGTAAGTTGTTTTGATGGGGGGGGTTGTTGTTTTTTTTTTTTTGGGGGTTTGCATAATTGGCCTTGTTTTACAGCATTTTTCAAACTTTTCCCCTATTTTCACTTAATTTCCTTATGTTTTTATTTTTCGATGAATGTTTTTGAAAATCCCACAATGGACTGAAACCGCAGAAACTGAAAGCACAAAGTAGCGAGGGATCACTGGTGTGTATGTGCGTGTGTGTATGTATGTCTGTCTGTCTGTCTTTCGGCTTTTTTCCTTTTACTCGGGAGTCGCCACAGCGAATCATCTGATTTGCACATTTGATTTGGCAGAGGTTTTTACGTCGGCTGCCCTTCCTGTCACAACCCTTATAGCAAGGGACAGAAACATGCTGATGTCATGATGTCAGCTACTCTTTACAAAAGTCAGCAATGGTTCTTTTACATGCCTCTCACCATAGACAGTAAGAGACATGGCCCGCCTTTGATAGCCCAGTTAGCATGTATGTGTGTGTATATATATATATATATATATATATATATATATATATATATATATATATATATATATATATATAAAATGTGTGTATGTGTATAAAACGTCCAGATGTTGTTTTCACTGAAATTCTTTCAATAAAAGGTGAACAGAACAATGGATTTGGATCAGTATCTGTGTGTTTAGGTTCCAGATCATTTAAAATTCTCTCTCTCTCTCTTTCGCTCTCTTTTTCTCTCTCGCTCTCCACTTTGATACACACACACCGAGCAGTGAATCAGAGCACAAATCCGTTCATGCTGGAGTCAAGCCTCTTTGGATGACATTTCTTCACATCTGGATGAAGTTGCTGCGAACTCTTAGTTCATCCAGTGTTAGCACGAACGCTAATCGCCATGTCGCATCGTCTCACAGTCATGAAAATATTCTTTTCAAAAAAATCAATTTGCTGTCTGAAGATCTCAAACTGTTTAAAAAAAAAAAAAAAAAGCTTGTTTATATTTGGATGTGCCTGTCGGTCAATTTATAGAGCCTCTGTGGGCTACTGCAGGTCCTGGGGGTAGGGCAGGTCTTCATGAACTTGTGTGGGAATAGAGCAATGGGTGCAAGGGTAATTTATAAATAATTTAAAAAGGACTAATCTTGCTGCACACACATTTAGGTTTTTTTTTTCTTATGCACGTGCGCATTTCTTGTCTTTTGACGTGTGATGTAAGTCGTGTTTGAGGCAGGTCGGGCTCAACAGTCATTTTATGGGGAAGTTATGGAGGGGATGTTAAACATTGTTGGAATGGAGAGGCTGAAGTGTGCATGGCGGCAGGGCTCACTGTCCTGATGTAAATAAATGGAGAACAGATATGTGAAAATATTTTGAGATCGCTGAGATTTGTTGCTGCTCAGATCACAGCTGTACGTTCCGTCTCCCGTTTGATTGGATATCATATCTGACTTTGTAATTGCTGTGTCTCCACACCACTGTGTCACTGTTTAATGATCATTTCACGTTTATTACTGATTAGACCCATCAGGCAGCTATAAGTAGGCATGTCTGTGATTTTTAACCTGATTGGAGGTGCTTGTGTATGAGAAAGGGAGAGGCAGCAAATTAAACTCTGAGACGTGATCAGGATGCGAGTTGCAGCTGCACCTCTGTATTTTATCCAGAGCAAGTCTGGAGGCCGCGTCGGTCCCTTTGAAGTGTTTTTTTTTTTATTCCAAGTTAATCGGATCCGGTTCCAGTTCAAACACTTCTGCTTTTATTCACTGCAGTTTGTATTCACGTCTCAGTCGATGATCACATGGTGGAGTACAAACTGACTTCATTAACGTTTAACCTACACTAACACTAATACATCATTTATAAACACACTACATCAATTAAACCTATTTTCTTTGTTATTATACAGACGTGTACGGCTGCGACTGTTATTAAATATGTAATAAACAATACATTCATCATTTTTGTCTTCAAAATTGAATTAAAGATACTGTAAGCTCCACCCGTGCTCTGTTTTCTTTTACTGCTGAAAATAAGTATGATGATTTCTAGCTCGAAATAAACTTCTATTGTAATAACTCAGTTTCTCTCTCTCTCTCTCTCTCTCTCTCTCTCTCTCTCTCTCAGTGATCGCCATCATGTCTCGAGTTCCATCCCGGTTCCCGTTCGATCCCACCTGAGCGTCTCTCAGGTTGATTTTTCTGTTTCTCCGGAAGCAGAGAAAAAGAAACGCAGGTCACATAAACTGTATGATCCGGTTGTGGCTTCACTTCCTGTTGCTAAGACGAACCAAGAAGCGTCGCCCGACTGTCTGGACGTCAGTGTGGAACTGGAGAACCCACTTGAGACGGACAGGCGAGCTGAAGCCGTGGGAACGTCGACACCGGAGCCGAAAAGCGAACAGTATGATCCAGAAGCAGAGAGCATTGCTGAGGGAGATCCTGAACTGGCTGCAGAACTGAGAGAGTCGGGACACTTGGAGGAAAATTTGCAGCACCAGGGTGCCATGAATGGTTCGGCGGGAGTGCCGGGCGGCGCAGAGGTGTGCTGCTCTGTGGAACAGGCAGAGGAGATCATTGGCACTGAGGCGATGGGGTTAGGGGTCGGGTCACGGATGGAGGATTTCCCGTGCATCCCTGTGGAGCATGCAGTGGCTGTGGAGAGCGATGATCAGGTTCTTGGAGAACTGGAGAACTTTGAGGAGTTCTCGAAACGCATCTATGCTCTGAGCAAGAACCCGTCCTGTTTCAGACGGCCACGCAAAAACTCTGAGAAATAGCCAGAGGGCAAAGGTTTCCAGGCAGGCCTTTACCTTGACACCTGACTGTATTGAACAGACATTGCATACAGAGATATTGTTATTGTTATTGATTATTATTAGGAAATATCTGGAATATTTGCACTCTGACGCTTTCAAATGAAATAAAGAGAATGTGGTTTAAATTATTAGTGGATTCTTACTGGTCGGAGAGAGAGAGCTTGCGCGTGTGAGCACGTGTGAGCGCGTGTGAGAGCGTGCGCGTGTGAGAGCGTGCGCGTGTGAGAGCGTGTGTGGGAGGAAGGTGGCAGTAATGTTCAGAAACTTCAAAACTAACACAAAAAAACATTCTTCAGATTCGTCCACGGCGAATCATCTGCCTCCATCTCACGCTGTCCTCTGCATTATTCTTCTCTTACACCAACTACGTTCATGTCCTCCTTCACCACATCATAAAGCTTCTCTTTGGTCTTCCTCTAGACCTTCTGCCTGGTAGTTCCAACGTCAGCATCCTACTACCAATATATTCACTTTCCCTCCTCTGTACATGTCCAAACCATCTCAATCTAGCCTCTCTGACTTTGTCCCCAAAACCTCTAACGTGCTGTCCCTCTGATGTACTCATTCCTGATTCTACCCATCCTTGTTACTCCCAAAGAGAACCTCAACATTTTCATCTCTGCTACCTCCAGCTCTGCTTCCTGTCTTTTCCCCAGGGCCACCATTTCTAAATAATACAATATTGCTGACCTCAACACCGTCTTGTACACTTTTCCTTTCATTCTTGCCAATACCTTCCTATCACACTGGACACTTTTCTCCAACCATTCCAACCTGCCTGCACACGCTTCTTCACCTCTTTTCCACACTCTCCATTGCTCTGGATTGTTGAACCTAAGTACTTAAAATCCTGCACCTTCTTAATCTCTGCTCCCTGTAACCTCACCATTCCTGTTGGGTCCTTGTCGTTCACACACATGTATTCTGTCTTACTGAGGCTAACCTTCATTCCTCTCCTTTCCAGGGCATACCTCCACCTCTCTAGATTTTCCTCCACTTGGTCTCTGCTCTCACTACAGATTACAATGTCATCTGCAAACATCATAGTCTATGGGGAATCTTGTCTCACCTCATCAGTCAGCCTATCCATCATCATAGCAAACAAGAAGGGGCTCAGGGTTAACCCTTGATGCAGTCCCACCTCCACCTTGAACTGTCTTACATCTCTCATACATGTCCTGCACCACTCTAACATACTTCTCTGCCACTCCAAACTTCCTCAGGCAATACCACAGTTGCTCCCTCGGCACCCTGTCATATGCTTTCTCCAGATCCACAAAGGCACAATGCAGCCCCCTCCGACCTTCTCTGTACTTCTCTATTAACATCCTCAAAGCAAACACTGAATCTGTGGTGCTCTTTCTTGGCATGAAACCAAACTGTTCACAAATGCTGACCTCTGCCCTTAGTCTAGCTTCCACTATTCTCTCCCATAACTTCATCATATGGCTCATCAACTTTATCCCTCTGTAGTTGCTACAAGATTCAAGATGGCGCCGGGTGACCTGCAGCCAGTTACAGGAGCTCTTCAGTTTATTTTTCTTTTTTTTCTCTTTTCTATTGTATATAGGTGTGTTTCTTTATCTTTTTTCAAATTTTCTTTTTCTTTCTTCAATCCTGCATCTGGAAAACATACTTTCATGATGCTTTTGTTCTTCTGTGCACTTTTATTTTCACTTTTTGGATCGGCGTCAGGAAACTCATTCACCGACGGCTCTGAGCAACGCAGGTCTTACACACGTGAGACCCTCCTCGGCCTCTGCGCCCCGCCCTCCTTCACGCGGAAAAGCCCGTTGTTCCTTTGGAAATACGGAGGAAAAGGAGAGGCTGCAGAGGGGGACGAAGACGCGGAGGACATGTGTTCCTCTGTCATCATGGGAAATGTCCGCGCGATCGCCAACAAGACGGAGGAGCTGGCGGCGCTGACCCGGCAGCAGAGGCAGTACCGGGACTGCAGCCTCATGTGTTTCTCGGAGACGTGGCTGAATGAACTCACACCGACTCTGTGGTTTCTCTTCACGGATTTACACTCGGCGTGCAGATCGGAGTGTAACGGAGAGCGGTAAGAAGAAAGGAGGGGCGTGGCGGTCTATGTGAATGAACGATGGTGCCACCCGGCAAACGTGCACGTGAAGGAGCAGCTGTGCACGCGGGACCTAGAGCTGCTCGCGTTAAGCGCGCGGCCATATTATCTACCGAGGGAGTTTTCACACGTGATTGTGTTTTGCGTGTACATTCCGCCCTCGGCTGATGCGGCGGCCGCGTGTGAGCGTCTCCACAGCGCTGTTAATCAGACACAGACTCGTCACCCCGCGCCATGATTCTGATCAGCGGGGACTTTAACCACGCCTCTCTCCGCCTCTCTTCCGACGTTCACGCAATACGTGAAGTGCGCCACAAGAGACAATAAAACACTGGACTTACTGTATGCAAATGTGAAGGACGCTTACAGCTCCTCCCCCCCCCCCCCCCTGCGCCGCTCCGACCACACCCTGGTCCACCTGCTCCCCAATACACACCCAGGGTGCGAAAGGAACCTGCACAGAAGAGGTCTGTGAAAGTGTGGACCGAGGAGACCAACGAGAGGCTTAGGGACTGTTTCCAGACCACAGACTGGAGCATGCTCTGTAACTCCTTTGGTGATGACATCGACGGCCTCACACACTGTATCACCGACTACATGAACTTCTGCGTGGACAGCACTGTGCCAACACGGAGAGTACGGTGCTTCTCCAACAACCACCCATGGGTCACCCCTGAGCTCAAAGTCCTCCTGAACCAGAAAAAGAGGGCTTTCATCTCGGGGACAGAGAGGAGCAGAAGAAGGTCCAGCGTGAGCTCCAGTGGAGGATCAGGAGGGCAAAGAAGGACTATGGGAAGAAGATGGAGGAGAAGCTGGCTCAGAACAACGTGCGGGACGTCTGGAGAGGACTAAAGACCATGTCTGGATTTGGGCAGAGTGTCAGAGGGACAGCTGATGGTGACCAGCGCTGGGCGGATGAACTAAACTGCTACTTCAACAGGTTTGATTCTCCCCTCCCCTCTGCACCCCTCCCCATTCCCTCCCCTCTTCACACGTCTCCAGACCAGCTGACACCTCCCCTCCCCAGGCCAACTTCACTTGACTGCTACAGCCCGACAGACACATCCCCTCCCTCTGCAGCCCACCCCAGCCCCCTCTCCCTCACATCAGACCAGGTGAGGAGACAGCTGAGGCGACTAAATCAGAGGAAATCTGAAGGACCTGATGGCATCAGTCCCAGGCTGCTGAGGACCTGCGCAGACCAGCTCTGTGTGGTACTATGCTACCTGTACAACCTGAGCCTCAGCCTGGAGAAGGTTCCAGTCCTCTGGAAGACCTCCTGTGTGGTTCCGGTTCCCAAAACAGCACAAGCGAAGGAACCAGCCCACTACAGACCTGTCGCCCTGACCTCCCACCTCATTAAGATCATGGAAAGGCTCCTCCTTGAACACCTCCGCTCTATGGTGAGCCCCACCCTAGACCCGCTGCAGTTTGCCTACAGGCCCAACATCGGAGTAGAAGACGCCGTCATCTACCTTCTGCAGCGGGCACTCACCCACCTGGAGATCGCCCGGCAGCGCTGTGAGGGTCATGTTCTTTGACTTCTCCAGTGCCTTCAACACCATCAGGCCAGCGGCGCCTGCGGGGAAGCTGGAGGACGTGGGAGTGGACGGGCATCTTGCTGCCTGGATTATTGACTACCTTACTAACCGTCCACAGTGCGTGCGGCTCTTGCGGGCTGTAAGTCAAAGGTGGTAGTCTGTAGCACGGGGCACCGCAGGGCACCGCCCTCTCACCCTTCCTTTTAACATCTATACCTCGGACTTCATATATAACACAAACAGCTGCCACCTCCAGAAGTTCTCGGACGACTCCGCCATCGTGGGCCGTGTGTCAGAGGGGAACGAGCTGGAGTACCGGTCGGTCATCGGCGACTTCGTGGACTGGTGTGAGCGCAACCACCTGTGCTTGAACACTAGGAAGACGAAGGAGATGGTGGTCGACTTCAGGAGAAGCACTCAAACACACACACACACACATTTACTAGTGAACATCCAGGGACAGGACATTGAGACAGTGGACAGTTTCAAGTACCTGGGTGTTCACCTTAACAATAAACTGGACTGGTCCCACAACACCAACGCCCTGTACAAGAAGGGCCAGAGTCGCCTCCACCTTCTGAGGAGACTCAGGTCCTTCGGCGTATGCAGACCTCTGCTCAGGACATTTTATGACTCTGTGGTAGCCTCTGCAATCCTCTACGCTGCCATCTGCTGGGCCCCGGGCAGCACAGAGCGGGACAGAAAGAGACTGAACAAGCTGGTCAGGAGGGCCAGCTCTGTCCTCGGCTGCCCACTGGACTCTGTGGAGGAGGTGAGTGAGAGGAGGATGGTAGCAAAGCTCACATCCATCCTGTCCAACAGCTCTCACCCACTGCACCAGACTGTCGAGGAGCTAAGCAGCTCCTTCAGTGTACGACTGAGGCATCCTCAGTGCAGGAAGGAGCGCTACCGCAGGTCGTTCATTCCCACCGCTGTCAGACTGTACAACGCCACTTTGTAACTGTCTGTGAAAATACCGGTTATGTGCAATAAAAACCCCGCGCACTTTAATCAACCACATCTACCCCACTGACTGTGAACCATATCAACCCATCTACTCTGCCCTCAGATACATTACACTTTAATATAGGCCAGTCTATAAAGTTGCTCCATTCTTTTCTTTTCCTTTATTGTTTAGTAATTTATACTATTTATGTATCTATTTATTTATTTACTTATATAATATATATGTATGTGTGTATGTTCGTACTTGTATCTATTTTTGCACCCCCTACTGATAGTACCTCAAGAGCCTGTAACAGTGAATTTCTCCATTGTGAGATTAATAAAGCTGTATCTTATCTTATCTTATCTTATCTTACACCTCTGCACGTCTCCCTTGTTCTTAAAAATGAGCACCAGCACACTTCTCCTCCATTCCTCCGGCATCTGCTCACTAAGACCTTGTTGAATGTTCTTGTCAGAAAATCTACTGCTACCTCTCCTAGACACTTCCATACCTCCACCGGTATGTCATCAGGGCCAACTGCCTTTCCATTCTTCATCCTCTTCAATGCCCTTCTCACTTCACCCTTACTAATCTTTGCTACTTCCTGGTCCTCAACGGTCACCTCTTCTACTCCCTTTTTTTTCCCTCTCTCTCTCATTTTCCTCATTCATCAGCTCTTCAAAGTGCTATTTCCATCTTCCCAGCACACTTCTGCCATTTTGCAGTCTGTCCTTAATCACTATAACTTGCTGCCCGTCCTTCCCATCTCTATTTCTCTGCTGTACACTCTCACCCACTACTACTTTGCAGTCACTGACTTCCTTCAAATTACATCATCTACACAAGATGTAGTCTACCTGTGTGCTCCTACCTCCGCTTTCTTCTGGAAGAAAGTATTCATCACAGCCATTGTTGGTTGACTGCACTGATGGCGGTCGTTGTTAACCTGGGCCTCGACCGATCCGGTATGAAATTCGTTTTGATCATTCGTATGTTTATCTTGGCACAAGTTTTATGCCGGATGCCCTTCCTGTCGCAACCCTCTGCATTTATCTGGGCTTGGGACCGGCATGAGGAGGAACACTGGCTTGTGCCTCCCCTCATGGCTGCATTTAACACACACGCACAAAAAATCCCAACAAAAAACATTGTTTCTCCAAATAAAAAACCCTGAACCGATGGTCTC
>CM045743.1:32348939-32373939 GCA_024760905.1 Plotosus lineatus | reverse complement strand
CAATGCCAGCCGCACCCTGACTAACAATAAACCCAGGCGGAGACGCAGCAGACGAGGAGAGGCTGTAAGACGACTCCGGCACTTGGTTAGCACTTCCGGTCATACTGCTTGAAAATGTTCAGTCGATGTTACACCAGACGAGGTGATTACACCAGCCGGCTACTCAGCCTTCAGAGGGGACTGGAGCGCAGCTGCTAGCAACAAGAACTGCGGCGGAAGAACGGTGGATTCTCATTAAATAAACCCGGTGTACTGACTGACTGTAGAGTATCTCTAAACCTTGCTCTGAGAATGGAGAACATCTAACCTTGAAGTTGCAGCCATTCTGTTTACCCAGAGAACTGTTTATTTTTTCCCCAACAAAACAATGTGCATAGTGCAATATAATTATAATATTCTGTCTGTCTTCCTTTCGGCTTTTTCCCTTTTACTCGGGAGTCGCCACAGTGAATCATCTGATTCACATGTTTGATTTGGCAGAGGTTTTTTTTTACGTTGGATGCCCTTCCTGTCACAACCCTTTTAGCAAGGGACAGAAACACGCTGACGGCTTTGCAGCTACTCTTTACGAAAGTCAGCAATGGTTCTTTTACATGAACCTCTCACCATAGACAGTGACAGACATGGCCCGCCATTAATAACCCAGCTAGCTGTGCTGGGAGGGACAGTGACAACCTTGTAGAGAGTGGGACTCAAACCCCCAACCTTTCGATCAGCGATCCAGCGCCCTATACCACTAGACCACCACTGCCCCCACCAATGTAATTATAATGTAATATAATATAATTTAGTGAAATTTCGTTTATTGCAGTTGTCTACTGATTTATTTATTGTATTATTATTATTATTATTATTATTATTATTATTTATTTATTTATTTTTTTATTACTTTTGTTGTTGTTATTGTATTGTTTTCTGGGTCTGTGTGAGGTCCTTTTAGATATAGATTTTTTTATGTGTTTATTTTATTGCAGTTTGTGTGTTGTTGATTTGAGCCTTCTTTTCTGATATATTTCCTATATACACACACACATATCTATATCCACACACACACACACACACACACACACACACACACAAATATATATATATATATATATATATATATATATATATATATATATATATATATATATATATATATATATATACAAACCTATATATACATATTTACATAGACATATATATATACACACACATGGTGGGTGTGTGTGTGTATGTATACACACACACACACATATATATATATATATATTTTTACAGAGACTCAGGTCATGCGGTGGGTCTTTACTGGACTTATTTGGTGTGTGTGGATTAGTTGTCTGAATATATGGTCTGCATCATGGACACCTCATAAATCTCTCTCTCTCTCTCTCTCTCTCTCTCTCTCTCACACACACACACACACACACACACACACACACACACACACACACACACATACTTTGGAGATTTTTCCATTCTAGTTGGATAACAATACAAAAAAACCCACACAGACTAAAGTAAAGACCACGCCTCAAGTGTTCATTACAGTGGAGTTGAGTTATAATATCACATACATTTCTGATTCACCACCTGTGTGTGTGTGTGTGTGTGTGTGTGTGTGTGTGTGTGTGTGTGTGTGTGTGTGTGTGTGTTTGTATGTATACACTGCCAGGTCAAATTTCTCACAAGTGACTCAATCGGCCAGTAAAATGTTATTATTGATTTGTTCTCTCTGAGCTGTGAGAGTTTTTTCTTCCTCTAAGGTGAAGAGTCAGAGATCAGCGTGAGTTCACCTGAGTCTAAACCCCATCAGTCATCAAAAACAATAATCACAATCCAGCTGGCGTACAAATTGTGATTGGTTAAACCAGCTTATCCCTTTGGAGGCAAAACTAAGAGAAGCACTGATGTGATGTATCCATGAACCTGGCGACGCTTTCTCCTGGGGAAATAAAACTCTGCCTACTTAAAACTGGAATACTTTCTGATGTTTTGATCACCTTTTGGAAGACATTTTGGATTATGGACTGAAAGCACACATTTCAGATACGTGACGTGACGTGTGTGAGACAACATGCACAGTCGTCGCCAGGATGCCGAGATTGTATCCGTTGGACTTTTTACACCCGAGCCATAGTGGCTCATCGGACCGGTGCTGATCTCTGGTTTCCTTAACGTGAGCAACCGGGAGTTCAACTCCTTCTGGATGCGATGCTGGTTCATCGCGGGTTACCGTCCCAGTATATTTTTACTGATACCCATTTATACTGCTGGGTGAACAGAGGCACACTTGTGGTTGACACCTTACCCAGAGGTCTTAGCCCAGTGGAGGTCTAACTGGGATTTGAACACACAACCTCCTGATCATGAGTGTAGCACCCTAACCTCTACGCCACCGGCCCCACATGAGAGTGTATCATTTGTAATCAAATCATTAATCATCAAAGAGAAGTTATCAGCGAACGAACACACATATGTGTGCTAACACACACGTACTGCCTCTGTCATGATCTTCCAGGCATCAGAACTTTCACCTGTTTCCTGCCAAGATTCCGAATCCTCACAAAAACACGCTGAGAAACTCAAGAGTCTCTTTTCTCTTATAAACTCTTAATGAGACATTGGCACCTTTGACCATTGGTCCAGTATAATTCTGGGTGTTTTTGGGTCGGAGTGCTGACACTGACGCAGATGGTCAGAAGGAGGAAGAGGGCGAGCAATGAAATGAGTGGAACAGAAATGATGAATGGAGGTGAGGTGAAAGAGCAAGCAGAAGATTGTTGGAGAGGAGACAGGTGGAGATGATAAAGAGGAGTGTGTGTGTGGTGTGTGTGTGTGTGTGTGTGTGTGAGAGAGAGAGAGAGCGTGAGCGAGAGAGAAGGTTGTCAGGGTTACACTAACATCTGAGCTCAGCACTGTAATGGACAACCTGATTTATTATGTGTGTGTGTGTGTGTGTGTGTGTGTGTGTGTGTGTGTGTGTGTGTGTGTGTGTGTGTGTGTGTGTGTGTAGGGTGCCAGAGTGTGGCGGTATGGGATGTGTGGAAGAGTGAAGCTGGCATCGGCGCTCATGGTTGGAGCGCTTTAACAGGAGAACAAACAGAAATGTTTATCACAGCTTCACACTGCGGAACAGTAAAATGCTTCAGACGGCCAGGGTGTCCTCATCTCACTGGACCTCCAACACCGCCACACACACTTCACTTCATTTTATCCCCGTCTTCTTCAGTTTAACAGGATTTAGATTTATTTTCGTTTCTTCTCCAGCGTGGATCCTAGTGTTGGTCCTCACATCACATTCTCACTGACAGATCCTTCACACGCATCACTGAACATCTGTATCAACACCTCGGTCCCTGTTTCTGTGTCTGAAATATTATACTAAGTCAAACCCAATTTCATCTGGACATACATCCTCCCACTCACTATTATTTACTATATATATATATATATATATAGATACTAGTATATACATTATATATACTGTATATGCATTAATTTAAATTGTGGGTGTGTTTCATGCAAATTAGATTCCTATGAGATATTCCTAACTGTGGTAAGAAGGTTTCATTCCCCGGCAAAAGACCTTCTTGCCACAGTGAGGAAATATCTCATACGAATCTAATTTGCATGAAACACACCCACAATTTAAATCAATGCACATGTGGAAGCATCTGGAACAGCCAATTAGCCTATTGTGCATGTATTTGGATTGTGGGAGGGAACAGGAGAACCTACAGGAACCCACTTAAGTACACCACGAACTTATGTGGGTTCCTGTGAGTTCTCCTGTTTCCTCCCACAATCCAAACACATGCACAGTAGGCTAATTGGCTGTTCCAGACTGCTCCTTGTTGTGAGAGCTAGTGTGTGTGTGTGTGTGTGTGTGTGTGTGTGTGTGTGTGCGTGTGTGTGTGTGTGTGTGTGTGTGGGGGGGGATCCTATGATGGACTGATGAGCTGTTCAGGGTGTTCTCTCGCCCTCATCCAGAGTCATCTAAGATAGCCCCCCCCGCTTGCAATCGTTCTGGTATGAAGTGTTTTGTTGAATGAATGATGAACAAAGTTGATTAGTTATAATCAAAGCCATCTGTTTTCAGGTCGTGGGTGCTGATGTCTGTGACTTTGACTCAATGCTCTATTTGCTTTTCTTAAAAAAATGTTTCCTATTTCTGTGACACAGATATCATTTAATATTATGGAGGGGCTTTACGTGCCTTGCGTTCCTTCCCAGTTACTGTTTTCGATTTTCTTGTCATCTTTGTAACGTCCCGTAATCACATTATTACGCTCTCAGAGGTTCAGGGTTCGTCTGGTTCTTCAAAAGCTCCAGGCTGCTGCTTTTCATTTGGAAGCATCAACACGTCTCTCTGGATCCTCTGGAAATAAACTCAGGAAATTATTCTTTATTATGTTTTCAAATCTGTTTTGGTTGCCCTGACTGGGAAATCGTGTGATGTTCCGAAGCAGGGGAGTCAGGGGGGAGAGATGAAATGATGAAGATAATGATGATGATTATGATTCTGGAGAGATGAAGAGAAATTTCCTCGGTGGTGTGTATAGTGCCCCGTTCTTCAGCTTCGTCATGTAAAATGGAACGCTACCGTACAGGCGTGTAAATACTCCTGAGACCCCTGTATAAACCACTCCCGGATTAAACATGGAGGTGCCGAGATGTTAAAGCAAAGGAAGAGGATTTTAAAAGCTGGTTCTGTTCCAGCTTTGTGTGAATTCTTTAATTTAACGGGGATTATCAGGATTTTAACAGATTAAAGGGAGCGAATCCGATGTCTTTGTGGGTAGTGCGGTGCCTCTCAAACAGTGGGGCGTGTTGACCACGGAGAACATGCTTTTCTGGAATTGTCGACGAGAATGAAGTGTAATTGCACCTCCACTCCACTAGTTGGCAGTGGCGCCCTCATTGTCGCACTATGGTGTAGCGGTTTTTTTTGCACGAACAAACAATACGACGTGCAGTAAACAACCCATCAAGAATCATCACGGAAAACTTTCAAGCAGGGTCGAAGAGAAAGGTGGAGAGAGACAGAGATATTAAGACAAGTAAGTTGAATGAGTTTAAATAAAGATGTATTTTTTTAATTTCAGGCACATTGGTGCACTTTAAATATTATCTATTACAGATTAAACAACAATGTTAATGTTTTTCTTTATTGTAAGTTTAACTATATATTTTTCTTTTTTTGTTTTTAATGTTAATAAAGATACAATGTTATGCAGCGGTGTACTAATAACATTTTTATAGCCAAATAATACTATTTATAGTTGCTCGTGGGGCAGTGGGGGGAGGGGGTGAAATTTTTTTTTTTTTTTTTCCTGGGAGGCGCCACAGAAAATAATTGAGAAACACTGGGGTAGTGACATGTGCCACCGCTATTCCCTGATCAAATGGGGGTGCACTCATTATCCGAGTTACGACGTACGCGAGTTACGACCACCCGTACTTATGACCATGTCTTGCAGATGCGTATTATGAGTTTACTGTATATGTCCGGCAGCGCAACATCCCAGCATCTCACACTCACAGCATTCTACCAGTCACTAAACGCATTGAATATATACTGTCGTAGTAACATCTCTTTTACGGTACAATTTTACATTCATTTACCGTACACTGTTACCATGGCGCCCAAGAGGAAGTCCAATTCATCAGATGGAAATTCTACCAAGAAAGCAAGTAAGGCACTGTCATTGGAGACGAAGATGAAAGTGAGATCTCCATCTCTCCCAATCCACATGTCCACAATTTTGAAGGACAAGGACCGCGTTAAGGAAGCAGTGAAAGCAGCCGCCCCAATTAAGTCAACTAATAGGCAAAGAAATGTGAAAGGATACGTGTTTATTTCACATGTTGAAAGAACGTGGCGGTGAAGAATACGGCTGACATGAATTCATAGCGAGTGCTGGGTGGTTTCGGTTTCGTTGTGTTCAATATCTGACTTACACCCAATCCGACTTACGACTGGTTGGTTGGAACTGATCTAGGTCGTAACTCAGATAGTGACTGTATTTCCCGCCAGTAGTCACCATCGCAGTGGCACAGTCAGCTGGGACTCGTTCAAGGTGTGTTGAGTTTCTTAGTGATCGTGAGGAGGTTGGTACTGGAGTGTGGCTGTTTCATTATTAAAAAGGAAAAAAAAAACGAGACCGGTTTTCTAAGAGAGCTGATGCTTTGGATTTGAACCTGGGAACACCAGCACGCTGACTCCAGCTATAATGAGAATGTGGCGTTTAAGAGAAACATTCGTGATATTATTCGGTTCTGAATCACATAATCTGTGGATTAGATTCTAGAACGCTTGTTCCAACCTACATCCAGAGAAGGGAGTCCAGAGCTCCAGGACTCCGGCAGAACTGGACTTTGTGGTGTGAGGTGGATTTGGAATTGATGTTTAAAGCTACACTTGATGCGGGTGTGGATTTTTCGGCTGTGATGAACATCAGACTTCCAGTTGATCAGAATTCCCTGCTTGTGTGTTTGTAGACAGACTGGATCGGATATGCAGTGATGCTGGTTTGGGTTCGTTGATGTGAGTCAGTGCTTTTTTACTCAACTCAATGTTTCCACGCAAAGATTCTGTCTGATGAGACAATCAGGGTACATTTCGTTAAACTTAATGATTAAATAAAATTTATGAACCATCTGTAAACACAGTGAATGTTTGTTTTGTTTTTCATTGTTATTTGTTTTGTTCTTTGTATGTTTTTGTTGCCTTTGTTTATTTTATTGTTTGTTTTGTTGGTTTGTTGATTGTTGTTGTTTGTTGATTAGTTGATTGTTTTTTTTTTGTTGTTGTTACTTGTTGTTTTGTTGATTGTAGTTCATTTTGCTGTTTGATGTTTTGTTGATTAGTTTGCTTTGTTGTTTTTTTTTTTTTTTTTTGTTTCGTTGTTTGTTTTGTTGTCCTGATCTCCAACTCATCAAAGAAATCCTTCAACTCTAAAACCTGTTCTTAGTTTCACTTGACAGGAAGCGAGCCCCCACATGCCCGAGTCACTGATACGACCGTCGGGAGGAACCATGCTGGATGGAGGTTGATGATGTTTGAAAGATTTAAATGTTTGTTTGTATCTGCATTGTTTAGAAGAAGTTGAGTGAACACTTCTTTCCACTGTTCTGGCTCCCATCAGCAAAGCCGGATAACGGAGTGTGTAATTTTTTGGGAATTGCGGCGGAATGCACCAACCATGAGTTCCCTGTAAACACAAGCTTTTTTTCCACTCTAATTGGGGTTTCAGGGGAAATTTATAATTTTTTTCCGGAGGTGGACATGTTTCCTCATACACAAACATGCTGTGGAACAAACGCCACCGGGAGTTTGGGTTGCCTGCATGAGTGACTTTGCGTCCGAACGGTCACAGTGATGGTTCTCTTTTATATTTCCTGCATCATATCCCAATTTCATACCACATCTCTCAGGATCTTAATTGGCGTAACAGTGAACCCCCCCCCCCTTCCCCCGAGAAGACTCCGTGTGGAGGTTGGGTGCAAAAGCTGTTTCTCGTCAGTGTATGACCTGCAGGTCGAGTTGCGGAATGAGTGAGCGCTGACGGGGATTCTGTGGTTGGATTTGTCTCCTCTGAACAGTAGCTCTTCACCTGCAGACTTTGTGCTACATTTCTTGGATCAAAGATGTTCTGAGGGTTGCGCTGTCTTCGGTCTGATCGACACAAAACACCTTTTCCCTCTGCACTACGTTCCCATGAGAGCACCGTTTCGTTTCTCCGCGATTATATGAAGACGATCGTAGTGTGTAAGGTGATGAGTAGCACTGGTCAGAGGGCCTGCAGTGTGTTAGGCGTGTGTTAACACCCGTCATCTGCACCTCGTACCTGTCTTCTTCCATCTCTCCTTCCAGGACTACTATTGACGTACAGCACGCGTTAAATATAAACCGGCTTTGAAATGTTAAAGCGCTAAAAGACAGCATTGTCCTACGAGTTTTTTGTTGTTTTTTTTACAGTGAGATGTCAAAGGCCACGTGGTATCCATGTTGAATAAACCTTGAGCAAGATGCTGGGTAGGTTTGGGTTACTGTAGGTTGGTGTGTAGCGCTGTAGGACATCAGGATGGTGATGGATGGGTTTAATCAGTCCCTCTTGAATCCCCGTCTTTAATAAAACCCGTCTTTCAGACGAACTTCAAAAGCTGTGCGATAGACAGGCCGCGAGATTGGAGTTGTAATATTTTACTCATGTCTTATGTCTACTTTATTTTCAGACTTCTGGATAAATCCTTCTTTTGTTTGTCTCGGTGGTCGAAATGAATTCAGCTCCTGCGGCAGTCTTGTATACCGCTACACAAAAAAAAATCATCAGAAAATGGAATAAAATAATAATAACAATAATCAGAAGCAGGGTTTCTTTTTATAGCAGTACTTTTATTCATAGTAGATTTGAGTAGATGATGTTGGTGTGGTGGTGTAGCGGTTAGCACATCCTCCTCATAACATGAAGGTCCTTGGTTCATGTCCCAGGCTCAGCTTGGGTGTTTCTGTGTGGAGTTTGCATGTTCTCCTCGTGTCTGTGTGGGTTTCTTCCAGGTACCCCAGTTTCTTCCTACAGTCCAAAGACATGTACAGTAGGCAAACTGGCTGTCCCAAATTATCCCCAGGTGTGAGTGTGAATGGTTGTGTGTGTGTGTTGCCCTGTGATGGTCTGGCAAGCTGCTCAGGATGTTCCCACCTATGCCCGGAGTTGATGAGGTTCTACCCTTTCCATGACCCAAATAGGATTAATGGTTCAATGAATGAATGTTTAGTAGAATTTAAAGTTAACACAAGTATACCTCTTCTTTACAGTTTCTTGGTAATATGCAAGGTGTGATTTTTATGAGAGTAAAACAAGGTTGGTGAGGGAAGAATAAATTATATAAATGGGATAATCATGAAACTGGTACATTTTCCAACTACCCAACTTCAAACTTGAATAAATATTTCCATGTCCAAGTTTATTTGTGAATCAATGCATCAAAATCTTTAGTACATGCCTGGGAGATAATATCATATCAAAAGATACACACATATACATATGGTGAATACAGTTTTTAAAATTATTACAAATACTCCCTCGTTTACACCTTTTCCATGCTCAGTTTTTTTGTCAAGAGGAAGATCTCATTATTTTCACTTCCTGCTGAGTCTCTGCTAAGGTCTCCACAGGTTCAATAACCAAATGAATCGGAGCACAGGAATTTGCATGTGTGTGGCAAAACTGGTAAATAAGCACCAGACTTAAAATCGGGTCGATGATGTACGTAACTTTTCCTGTCCATGTTACATGGTGTATCTTGTGCTCCTACTGATCACTGATGTATTGGCATTTATTAACTATAGATAACAAAGAAAAGTCGAACTTGTCAAGCTCTATAAATTGGCACAGTGTAACTAATTACACGATTATTAGCTAAAGCTATTATTTGTGAATAGTAGGCCATTCATTCTGTCCATGACTACTGATGTTTTGAATTATCCTCCTGATAATTTGATGCTGCTGCTTCACCAAGGCATATTATCCTGCGCCGACCAGCCTTGAATGCATATTGGCATAACACATTAAAAAATGGAAAAACTATTTTTTTTTTCTATCGGCAGAAAATGTAAAAAGTCAATGTCTCACGGGTCAGTACCAGATTTGTGATCAGACCCATATATAAAATGATTAACATGTCTGTGCTGATTTAACAGACCTTGTGTACATTTAATTTTTCACTGAATTCTATTGTGTAAAGATCACACGGGCGTTAAGGCCGATATGGATATCGAAAGTTCTGCGAGATAGCGCGAGTCAATAATCCCTGAGATAATGCAGATAAAGCTCTGCCTCTTAGCGACGCTTCCTTTGTTGCATTTTTTTCTTTTCGGTATGAGAGTTGGAACGTGGCACTTGCAGCCATCCTGCTTTCAGAATACTCCTGGACTGAATCAGTTTCAGCGTCTGTGACTCGCTGCACCACAATCAATCTTGTGTATCACAACAGAGCGACTTTTTCACTTTCATTTCTTTCATCGTTTGATGTCGTCCTAATTTATCGTCTCTGTTCTAAATAACTCTCTTCGCTGTCTGTTTGTTTTCGGCGACCTTCATGACAGAAGATCTGGCGGTTGTGCAACTTGCATTCGAGCGGGGCATTGCATCGCATCGCATCGCATCCACAGGGAGTTGACGTCACCCTGAGATGAAAAGCGTTCCTCAGTCTTAATGGGTTCCAGTCTATGAAAAAATGTCCGGCTGTGAAATGTCGTAATAAATGCAGCGGCTTTAAGGAAGGACATAGTTTGACAGATGACCTTTGGCTCCATGAGAGGAATAAAGCTTGATGGTTTGTATGTGAGGACTCAGAGAGACTGTGGGGATTTGGCTGGAAGATGCTGAAACAGAAAGAGCATGTAGGAGCAGGTTCGGGTGAAACTGACAGGAAATGAAAGAGAGACGAAGAAAATGGTGGTCAAGATGTTTATCTTTATTCATCATCAGTAGAAATGTTCTACAGTAGATGAGCTTTTTATCATCGTGAATTATACACCTGAACAGGTGAGGGTTAAGGGTCTTCTCAATTGTCCACCGGTGACCGCCCAGTGAGGATGCTGGCCTGGTGATTGGCATCATGCAAATGAGACTGCAAGAAGAAAAAGAAGGAGAGAATAAACAAAAGGACTGAAAAAGAACCAAAAATGACATTTTGAGCAAAAGAAACAAAGAAATTAGTGAAAGGAAAGAAAGAGGGATTCTCCATGATGAAAATTTCCTGCCACGTCGCAGGCGTGTAATTATTTTGACGGTTTGCCTGAAATGGCGGTTATTAGTGAGGTCATTAACTTTGCTGTTTGTTCCTCGGAGCGTCTCCATGAAATTGATCCTCTGATTTCCTGCAACGTTACATCACTCTTCAAATACAACTTCAGACCTCACAATAACGCTTTACACGTGAGATGTGCTGAAACTTGATAAACTGCAGCTTTCCACGCCATGGCGTTAACCTGAGATCCCTCGAAATGGAAGCGCAGTGACAACAAAAGGATTCTCCTTCTGCTAGCGTCGCGGCTAAATAACAGCTCTCTAAAAATAGAGTCCGAGCTTAAACCAGATATCGTGCTCAAGAACCCGGTTACGTCTCACGCTTTTGTCCCGGCCCAGATTACATGTGTTCCCCAAAGCAGGTGCTTCATCCTGACACGACTTACAGATGGAAGGAGATGGCTTTCCGGAACAGGTTGGGTTCCATCTCCGTCCTGAGACTGATTAACCGACGCTGCTGGCGAGGATATCATTCATGAGAAATGACACAAACTGTGGTTCTGTGATCTCATCTCATATATGAGTGTGAATGGAGGTTGACGCGAGAGCGCTTGAGAGAGCGTTCGTGTTCCTTTGGTTTCCGTGCAAACATGCGAGCGTTGAAGGACGATGTCATCTTGTTTCTTTTCCTCTCATTGTTTGGGAATGAGTTTTTTTAGAAAGCACCACATGGTTTGGTTTAATGGAGGAAAATAAATCCTGGTCGTATAAACGCATTTAAAACCTAAACCCACAGTGACTTGCCTGTCCTGGGGTATCATATCGCCATGACGACAGCTGAAATTACATCGTGTCGTGTTTGAGCAACAGTCCGGGTACTTGGGTGGGGTACAACAGGGTGCTGGATTACACTGGGTGCATTCAGAGATCACTTTGAGGTATTTTTGTTTTTGAGGTAATTTGTGGTAGTGTTAGGTCACTGTGGTTCAGACAAGGTCTCCTGGGTAGTTTGAAGTGAATGGGGAGGGGGTAGTTGAGGATGGTTGATGGAGTAGATGATAAGATTTGAGAAGAAACTGGGTTTTTTTTTTTGGTACCTCGGGGGTAATTTTATGCTGTAAGTATGAGTAGGATTTGGTGTTGTGGGATAACCTGAGGGGACGTGGATTTGTTTGCGAGGGGTTGTAGGAAATGATTGATGGTTATTTGGGAGTCATTTATGGTAGCAGGTTAAACCTTAAATTTGCTTCTGTGTAGTTTTGAATTACTCGAGTCATTTAAAGGATCATTGGGGTAGTTTGGAGCCAGTAGAGGTAGATTTGTGGTTATTCGGGCTCTTTTGGACAACTATAGAGCAGTGCTTCTCAAATAGTGCCCCCCTCCCCCGGTGTGATGCTGGGGGAGTGCATATGACCCTGGGGAACATGCTTTCCTGGAATAATGTACGAGAATTAAGTGTAATTGCACCTCCACTCCAGTAGTTGGCAGTGGCGCTCTCATTGTCATGCTATGGTGTAGTAGATTCTCAAACGAGAAAACGCTATGAAGTGCAGTAAACAACTCCTCAAGAAACAACACGGAAAAATTTCTAACAGGAGCAAAGAGAAAGGTGGAGAGAGACGAAGATATTAAGGCATAAATAAGTTGAATGAGTTTAATTGAGGATGTATTTTTTTAACTTCAGGCACATTGTTGCATTTTAAATCTTTTCATTTACAGATTAAAAAACAATGTTAATGAAGTTTTTCTTTATTGTGGTTGAACTATATTTCTTTCTTTTTTGTTTTTAATTTTAATAAAGATACGATGTTATGCAGAGATGTACTAATAATTTTATAGATAAATAATACTTAAAGTATTTATCATCTTCCTCGAGGGGGCGCCACATAAAATAATTGAGAAGCACTGCTATAGAGGGCCGTTGAAGGTTTGGTGGACGGAGCTGGAATAATGTGATCTGGATTCTGAGGGGTGTAGAATCCTTTGGGATGTTTGGGATGTTGATGATTGGTGGTAGTTTGGTGTAAGTGCAGATGGGTCTGGTGTTTGGTGTTTTTTAGGTAACTATGGCGATTAGGAGGCTCAGGTGAGGGGTTAAAGTTGTCAGGGGTAGTATGTAGGTAGGAGTAGCTCTTGGGGCAAGTTTGGAATTATCAGGGTAGTTTGAAGTGTTTGGGGTAGTTAAAGCTGTTGGTGTAGTTTGAAGTGTTTGGGGTAGTTAAAGCTGTTGGTGTAGTTTGAAGTTTTATTTGCATCAATGTTTTTTTTTCTTCTTTATTCAATCACTCATTTTCTTATCCACTTAAGCCTAATTCGGGTTGCAGGGAGGCTGGCGTCCATCTCAGTCGGCCCTGGTGGGGGCAGAGTACACACTGGACAGCTCACCAGGCCATCGCAGGGCGGAAACACGCTGACGGATATGCAGCTACTCTTGATGAAAATCAGCAATGGTTCATTTACATACTTCTCTCCATAGACAGTGAGAGACATGGCCAGCCTTTGATGACCCAGTTAGGTGCGCTGGGGGGACAGCAGTGACAGCTGTTGACTGCGGCGCTTGAGTCATGTATGCGTGTATTACAGGAGAAACACTCAGCTGTCATCCAGCACACAGCTTGTGTGAGATTTTACAGTTTGTCTCGTGTGTGTGTGTGTGTGTGTGTGTGTGTGTGTGTGTGTGTGTGTGTGTGTGTGTGTGTTTTCTGTGTGATTGATTCTACTTGTGAACGGTTTAGAGCCAGATTTCATCTAACAGCAGAGCTTTATAAACTTTACTACAGTGATGATCACAGAGATATGAAGCCGCAGAGCTCTGCCTCCATGTAAAGAAGCCCCGCCTCCACGTGAAGAAGCTGTGCCTCAATGTGAAGAAGATTTAGACCAGCTGGAACTCGAAAAGGGGATTAGGCACCAACATGCAAAGTTTTACAAATGTTCCACATCAGGTTTCTGTTGCAGTTTGTGCATTTTTGTAAAATGACCAACAGTGACTAGCAGTGGCTAACAACGGCTTACAATACAAAACCTGACTAACGTTATCTAATATTGACTTTCAACACAAGCCTGGCACATAAAGGGCAATAATAGCTAACTTGTAATTTATGGTGGAGACTGTAATTAATTCATGATTGATTAATATATAACTTCCTAACATTCAGAAGTAGTGTTCATAAAGCAGAAAATAATGTTTGATGTCTCACACACACACACACACACACACACACAGATGCATGCACACAGAGCGACCTCTTTGCCGCACACTATCTTACCACATGTGCACACTGAAATATTAGTGACCCTACGACGACACACACACACACACACACACACACACACACATGCACACACACATTTAGAGCACAATTCTAGCCTCACATTTTTTCTCTCTTATTGTCTTGTTGCCAGTCCATTTGCTTTGCTAAGTCCCTGTGTCTTTAATTCGTCCTGTGCAAACATGACCCTAATGTGTGTGTGTGTGTGTGTGTGTTTGCGCGAGCTCTTAGGGTCACTAATATTCAGTGTGCGCATATGGTAAAATAGTGTGTGGTAAAGAGGTCACCCTGTGTGTGTGTGTGTGTCTGTGTGTTTGGATTCTGTACCAGACACACCCTCAGGTTTTGACTTGATGTGTGTGTTTAATGTTGGCAAAATGAACACCTTGAGCACATAATAAAGAAAGACACCCCACACAAACACACACAGAGCGCTGACGTGTTTCAGGTCATGGGCGTCATCACGAGGTGCCGGATTTGGCGATTTTTCTTGTATTTACAGTAATACTTCATCACATGTTTAAAAACAGCATCACACACAAACTTTATTACAAAAACGACTTTCAGTCTGTAAAAATTTCCACCACGAGTATACAAGGTCTCTCTCTCTCTCTCTTTCACACAAACACACATTAGAGAATAACGTGCATTCAGGTTTATTTTTAGCAGAAAGCTTTACATTAATCTTCATTTGGAGGAACGATTTCGGCTGGAGTCACTGCTTTCTTATATTTTCCGTTGGACCTCGTAGGCTAACGTCGCTAATAAACGTCTCGCTGAATATTTAAATGATATATTTTGCATCATTCTTCTCCAATCTCATTGTAAAATAACTGATGGTGTAAACGAGGGGTGAAAGTGTTTAGTATATTTTGTAGTTACATCACGCCTGACTACAAAAGTACCTTCAAACTCCAATGATGTGATCCGTATGAGGGCGGAGCTATAGCAAACTTCAAAGTTAATAACATTCACCGTGTAGTGTATAAATGAAGGGGTATTGTTGCATCGTTAGTTTTGTAGCTCATAAGATGTTAAATTCAAACACTGAATGTTACTGTTCCAGAATATTCAATCCCGAGTGTTACCCACAGAACTGACTGGACTTTTTCTCCGTCTTGCCGGAGGTCAAACAGGCTCCTCTGAGGATGAAAATAACCTCAGTACGAAGCCACAGGCAAATAAAACAACCTGGATATTTCCAGAACGTCCAAACAGGGAACACAGGCATCATCACACTCCCAGATTTAAATAAATAAATAAAATAATATCACCCTGTCTTGTCCAAACCATCCACATCCCATCCTGAGACACAGCTGAGCAGGTTTAATCATAAACATGCAAATAAAGTCTGTTTCTGATGTTTTTATGTAGAATCCAAGTGCCATTGTCCAAAGAAATTCAATCCCAGAAGAGTGGTGTAGTGGTTCGCACATCCGCCTCACAGCGAGAAGGTGAAGGGCGTGGGTGTTGCTGTATGGAGTCCACATGTTCTCTCCGTGCTTGCGTGGGTTTCTTCTGGGGACTCTGGTTCCTCCCACAGTCCAAAACTAATTGCCTGTTCCAAATCACCTCTCTGTGTTCAGGGTGTACCCCACCCTCGGGTGGAGTGGGCTGAGATAGGCTCGAGCCTCCCTGCAACCCTAATGCGATTGAAGTAAAAAAAAAAAGGAAAAGTCTTTTGGGCTTTTTATTCCATAGTGGCTCACCAGGCCGGTGCTTATCCCCAGTTTCCGTAGCGTGAAGCGACTAGGAGTTCATCTCCTCCTGGATGCGACGCTGGTCCATCGCAGGTTACCTTCCCAGTATATTTTTACTGGGATCCATTTATACTGCTGGGTGGACAGAGACACACTTGTGGTTGAGACCTTGCCCAGGGGTCTTAGCACAGTGGGGGGGGGTCTAACTGGGATTTGAACCCACAACCTCCTCATCATTAGCCCAGCACTCTAACCACTATACCACCGGCTCCTCGAATAAGCTTGATTGTTTCAGAAAATGAATGATTGAATCAATGAAAGCATTATTATCCATAAAAGGCTGTAAATGATGTTTATTTCTCAATGAATTTTCACAATTTTTTGTGAGACAATATAATGAGAGTTAAATAGTGGCCCAGTCATTTGGAATGCGAGTCTGTGGTTTCTGCGTTTGGAGGAAATAACTTCACTGCGATGGATCTGTCAGGTGTCCTAACTTTCTCCACCTTTCCCTCGGGCCCATCAGACGAGGGGCCCGTCTCTACTTTACTTTACTTTCCTCTCTCTCTCTCTCTCTCTCTCTCACTCTCTCTCTCTCAGTGCTCTCCTGAGAGCTCTACACGTAGTCTGCAGCATTGTTAGTGCTGTTATGTGAGCCACACCGACACAATCTCATAAAATAGAAAAGAAAAGAAAAAACTAAACAGGAAATACTTTGTTGTCACGTGTGAGATGCCTTCATGCGTAACGGTTTCTTCACAAACGTCCCTCATGCTCATCTTTCTCCTGCTTTGCCCTGAATCTCTGTTTTTGTGTTTTACTCTCTGTCTCTGAAAATAAAGTGAGATCAGCTAGCACCTGACAGCGCCTGTGCAACAGGAAGTAGAGGTCAGGCAAATGTCGGAGTCTGACCCTGGAACAGCACTGAGAGAATCCAGACCTGCTGCTTAGGGAGAAGATTTGGGGGTTGGGGGAACAGCGACAAGGTGTGTACTGTGTTTGACGCTAATGTGGCGAACAAATAGCGGACGTGAACAGTGACGGTGACAGTAATGAGGTGAAATCCACAGGAACAGGTTTTAAACTTCTTTTCTTTCATGTGTGGATTTTTGCTTTGATCTTATTGTACAAAGTGTAAAGTCTGTGTAGAGCTTATTGATTCACATCATCATCATCATCATCATCATCGTCATCATCATCACTGGAACGGTGTGACACACTCACATACGCGTATTACCCATTATAACACAGCAGCATCCTCTAACCAATACTAACACACAGTCACAACCTGTAACCCACTGTACCACCGGAGCCCACTGTAACACACTCTGCAATGCACTGTAACCAAGCGTAATACCCCCATTTCACTGGACCGCAGCATGGAAGGATCATAGCGGAAAGGCGCGGAACGCAGTCTACGGAAGAGCTTCGGCATTTTTACACAGAAAATGGGTGAAAATCCTACGAAAAAGTGGAAATTCTTATACCCCCATTTCACTGGACTATGGCATGCAAGGATCGTGTAGCGGAAAGGCGCGGAACAGTCTACGGAAGAGCTTCGGCATTTTTACATGGAAAATGCGTGAAAAACCTACGGAAAAGTGGAAATTCGTACACTCTTGGAATGTTCACAGCATGTGCGGAACAGGTACGGCAAAATATGCCAAAGTGACCCCACAGAACACTCACGGAAATTTTTTGTGGAGGAAGACTTGATGAATAACTACGGAATCACACGGAAGATGAGGGAATAATTGCGGAACGTTTGCGGATGACAACATTTTTTCTTCCGTAAGTCTGCCGTGCTCCAGTGAAATGAGGGTATAACACAGTAACGCCATCGCACACACGATATTGCAGTCCACCATACGGTTAAACTGTAGCATATTGCAACACACTGTAACAGACACAACACACACGATTATACACGTGAACACACCGTCAAAGAAAGATAGAACCGTGGAGAACGTCTCTACAGTACACTGTTTCATGTTCACACAGAAAACCTGCAGCCAAACATAATGTAGGAAACTATTCAGTTTGTCTGTTGGTAGAAGTTTAAAGAAAGTGTGTGGAACAGCAGAGTGTAAATCACGCAGTGGTCTTCGGGTCGTGTCTCATGCGCTGAGGTTTTGGACTGAGATGAATGAAGTCATTATTAATTACCGTACAAGAGTTCGGACACGGATATAAATAACAACGAGGGGACCACCATACAGTTCTGGTGTGTGTGTGTGTGTGTGTGTGTGTGTGTGTGTGTTTTCAGTGTCAACAGCGTTACATTATTAACTAATAATAAACAAACAGCTCAGAGAGTAAAAGAGAGCGAATGAAGATTTGTTTTTCGAATTAACGATTAATTTTTAAATTCAAACAGTGTGAGGAAGTTAATGTCGGTCTTGCTTTTATAAAAACATTAATAATGTAATCAGTGTTAACAAATATTCATGCTTATTAAACTCAGAACTTCAGATAAACACAAAACTGAAAAACAGATTCAATCTTTCCTAAACGAACATGAGTCAATCAACTCTCTAAAATCAACAACACGCTAAAATTAGCTCTCTAAAGTAAACGTATTCTTTCAGGGTTTTTTTTATCTGTATGTTCTCGCCATCGTTTCTGTCCTTTAATCCATTTTTGCTTTTTCCAAATTATCTTCAATGTTCTAGTCCCACCCCGAGGGCGGTAGTGGCCTGGTGGTATAGGGCACCGGATTGCTGATCCTAAGGTTGAGGGTTCAAGTCCAACTCTCCACAAGGTTGTCACTGTCCCCCCAGTGTTATCAAAGGTCGGCCATGTCTCTCACAGTCTATGGTGAGAGGTTCATATAAAAGAACCATTGCTGACTTTCATAAAGAGGAGCTGCAAAGCCGTCGGCGTGTTTCTGTCCCTTGTTAAAGGGTTGTGCCAGGAAGGGCATCCAACATAAAAGCCTATGCTAAATCAAACATGAGATAATTCACTGTGGCGACCCCTGAGAAAAAAGGGAACAGCTGAAAGGAAAAGAAGAAGTTCTTGTCCCTCCCCTCACACTCTTTTACTTTTCTTTCTTCTTCTTCTTCTACAACAACCATTTCATTGCATTTTTAAGTCCTACGTGTTGATTTTTTTAATGAGTAAACTATTGTTTTTCTTTTTGTTGTTGTTTTCATCATCATGATCATCATTATTATTGTCATCATCTGTGTACATACATCTGCTGATACCACTGGATACATCTTCAGAGATATTCCCAAATCAATTGGGTGTTTCGGATCCTTCAGCATCATACACTCTCCCCTGAGCTACCCAGCCAGGGCTGATCAGACTCCAGCTTGTGTCCAGATGGACTATCTACTCTGACTCCATTTTTCTTCTCTTTTGAGCCACAACCATGTTGTGGCCCTTTATGCTGCTTTGGTGGTTCTGCGGATGGCTCTCCTCTTTCGGTCTCCCTTGATGCCCACAACACCGAAGGCACTGTCCAAACAATGTGCTGTGAAGCCTCTACATTCATACTTCACTGGGAGGCCTGCTGATAGTGCGTGACAAGCCGTGCATACTTGAAGAGCCAGTATTACAGCTTGTTTGGTGAACTCAGGTATAAGGACAATGGTCGCAGGGTGGTAAGTGTTACAGGGTGGTAAGTGTTGCTGGGAAACTTCAGCTGCCACTTAAAATCGGTCATCAGCCTGCAGTCTTTTGCATAGGTCAGGATACCTGCAGGTGTTCTTCTGACAGGGATTGCCTGCTTTCCAGCTCTGACAAAGGCACTAGATTTCTTGGAGGCTCAGACCTGCTCTGCCCAAAATTATCCAGCATTCATGGTTCCCGCGATGGCCTAAGGACTTGGTCATGCTTCCATCAGTATTAATCATCTCCAAAAGCCGCTGAGGATGTGATCGAGGCTTCCTTGCTGAAAACAGAGGACATGCAAGTGTCGATGCTGTGCCCCATGTGTGCAGGGTTTGACAGGCTTAGAAGCATGTCATATACTGCCTGTATGAGAAACTTGATGCGATGGAGTTCAGCTTTCCAGAACTCAATCTAGGTATCTTTCCTCTTGATCACATTCTCCAACTGCCTTGTAGTACATTGTCTCCTCCACTGCTGCTCTCACCTCCATTTGAACAAGGCACTACCTTTCCCTTCCTTAGATGTTCAATTAGGGAGTTTGAAAAGATCCTATCCCAGCTCAGCCTTGTGTGACCACTCATAACAGTGATCTGTGATGCAACCTTGCTGCTGTATCATGGACAGCATCCTCCGACCTCCATTTCCTGCCCATCCTCACTTGGATTTCACTGTTGGCAATCTTTGGATCACTTGAATCCCTGTACTGCACCACTGTTCTAGCTCTTGTTACCTTGAACACCTGCGCCAAGGGTTTAAAGGACAGTCGGAGCTTGTTGTTGCGCTCGCTTCCAGGCTCTTGGGCAACCCAAGTCATCTCCGGAAGTGGTTATTGACCTTCCTCTCAAAGATATTGATGGTTGAGATCAGGACAGCATAAACAAGGAGGGGGCCACAGAATCCTGGGAGGACTGCCATGTTGGTAAACCCAGGATTTGTATTTTACAGATGGGCCAGACAGAGTTTTCCTCCTTCAAGAGCCACGTTCCTTGTGCCATTCACCATTGTTCTGGGATTCCCCATTCTCCAGAAAACTTTCAGGATATTCCATAGATGCAATAGGAGTTTGGGACCGTTTTTAACACTTTGTATTAAGTGTCACTTGTTTCAGGAGCAGAGCTGGCTCTTGCTTTACGGATGACCTCTTTGACATCCTTTAGTTGCAGCTTCGACTATCAAATTGCACTTTCATTTCAGGGGCCTCTATGACAACATTACACTCTCCTAACACCACTCTCTTTTGTCACCGTGCATCTGCATAAGATGTTGGTCTATATATATCTTCCTGTGAGAAGGCAAGTTTCCCAATGTGCTTCTGTCCCAGCAGATCTTTCGTGAACCTGAAGGGGTTATTGATGAAGGCATCTTGCTTGCGTGCCCTTTCATGTTGCTGCCTCTGATGCCACTCTGCCCAGCGGAAAACCCAATATTCTTTCTTAGGATGCACATTAAGTGGTCCAGGACAATATGTCCCTCTTCTCCTGCCACCTTGTGCTGGGACCACAGTATTTTCATCTGCCTGATGTTATGAATAGTCAGAGCTCTCTGATTCTTTGTGTATGATGATCCAGAGTATTTATGCACCTCCTCACCAAGCCATTAAGCTACAATGCTGACAATGAGTGTTGTCATAGCTTGCGACTGTCGGCCAGCCTCTTCCTTCACCATTGCCTCCAGAATTTAGTTACATCTATCTTCAAACTGCTTCTACAATAACATCATGTATGCTGCAGGCCATTTCCTCTGTCTTCTGTCTGACTTGATGTTCATGGGCACAGTTTGCAAAATCTTGAACTTCTGGACTCTGTGGAGTAGCCAGTTGTGACACCTGTGTGTTGTGTTGCTCCTGATTCCAACGAACATTTCATCTTCTGGTGAAGCCGTGGATATTGTTTCAGACTTTACTATATGTACACTGCATGCTTGTACTAGTGTGTAAGCTGCCTTCCTCTGTTGCTGTTGTGTCCATTAAACTGGAATGTTCATATACATATATATATATATATATATATATATATATATATATATATATATATATATATATATATATATATATATATATATATATATATATATATATATATATATATATATCTCCCCCCTCCCCATCTCAGGCATCCCTAGGGGTATTTTTTCATGAGCTTCATCAGAGCTTATTTGAAGGTCCTCTTCATAAAAAACACAGATGGTGTTGCCAGCCCATTCTACCCCAGTTGGTGGTGCTCCGGATGACACTCCTCTTCCTCTTTGTGTTGGTCACAAAACACCGAAGGCTCTGGCCAAAGAACCGGCTGCAAAGGCTCTGTATATGACCTCAACTGGGAGGCATCTTGCTCTCCATCCAGTCTGCTAACATTTGCTGACAAGTTCGGCATACTTGAAGAGCTTCCTTTTGAAGGTTTTTTCCAAGTGGTCCTTCCACAGAAATGTCAGCTCCAGTCGCACAGCTTTTCATGGACTCAGACACAAGGATGATATCTGGTCGTAGGGTAGTAAGTGTGATGTGGCTTGGACAATTTAGCTGCCACTCAAGATTATAAAGATTATTTTTATTTCTATGATTAATGTCAGTATTCATTAATTTTATGAACCGATTGATCCCAATTAGGGTCCCGGAAAGGCTCGCGCCTTTCTCAGTCGACTGGACGAGGGAGGAGTACACTCTGGACAACTCACCAGGACATCGCAGAACTATTATTATTATTATTATTATTATTATTATTATTGTTGTTGTTGTTGTTGTTGTTTGCATGCTGCTCTTTTCAGCCCCAGTGAGAGGAAGTGGCTGTTGAAACTCTTTTCATTTCCTGCTGGAGGCATAAAAACACTCGGTAAGTAAAGAGGTGAATAAAAGAGGAGACGTGTTTGTTGACTTGATTTTTTTTGGGGTTGTAATTTTGGCATCTGATGTGCTTCAGCGGGACCTGGGGTTTTATTTTAAATACCTTTTTTTTCAATATCATCGCAGGAGTTCAGGGAGCCGCTTGACAAATTCAGCCTCGGTTACTGGACAAACAAATAACATTCCTGCAACCCTTCAGTCCTGACTGGCGGCCGCGTCCTATTTAAACCCCATCCTGTTTATCGAACGCTGCTCATTTTAATACTGCAGTGTTCAAACATTTCTTCAGAAGAGGGAGAGAAGAAGGGTACAGTTTATTCACACTCCATTCAGGGTCACAGAGTACGCAGTGTTTCTGTATCTCACCCGACCACACGTCCTGTCAAGTACACGTCATCCACTTGTGTGTGTGTGTGTGTGTGTGTGTGTGTGTGTGTGTGTGAGAGAGAGAGAGAGAGAGAGAGAGAGTAATTATCTGTGTAAAAGACTAATTATACATTGAGTTCAGAAGGGATCAAGTGTCTCACGTTCCTGGACTTCCATCTAGACAATACTTTTTTTACTTATATTTTATGGGTCTAAAAGTCTCTCTCGCTCTTTCTCACTCACTCTCTCTCTCTCGCTCTCTCCTGTTCTCTCTCTCTCTCTCTCCCTCTCTCGCTCTCTCTCTCTCTCTCTCTCTCTCTCTCTCTCTTTTCCTCTCTCTCTCTCTCTCTCTCTCTCTCTCTCTCTCTCTCTCTCTCTCTTTTCCTCGCTCTCTCTCTCTCTCTCGCTCTTTCTCTCTCTTCCTCTCTCTTTATTTTTCCAGAATCTTTCATCCTCAGGGCCCAGTGTTGCTCTTGTTCTTTGTTTCAAGGGATCCTCGGTCCTTTAGGAGTCTATGTTCCAACCCGTTATTTTCTCAGATTGAAGAATATAAGCCGTGGTTCTTTATTCTATGCTCAGTCCAAAAAATGTGAAATTATATGATTTCATTTAAATGGTGTAAATTGTTTTGAATTGTTTCACATTACATGTGTGAACTGTTAGCAAAGGCGTGACTCTGTGACTGGAACTTTTTATAACGTCTTCTCTACAGGGAAGTTGGAACTGAGAGAACATATTCAGAATCAGAACCGTGTGTAGTGATTCATCTCCATTCGAACGGCGACGATGTGAGACGCGGTAATTAGTCCGGTTATCACTCCAATAACGAGTCTCCTCTCTTGCGCTGGTGTTTGTGATGAGACCTATTCAGATTGTGTTGACTGAGAAAAGAGAGAATGCCGTCACAGCCACGTCTGTAAAACGTGTGAAGTTGTAGCGTGGTTAAAGACAAATCTGTTGTTTACGTGACTCTGTCAGTCGTCACTGTGAGCACTGTTGACAGACACAGTAATTGGATCATTTTAATGGCATCTGTATCAAACACCCGCAGTTTAGACGTGAATGATGTTTGCATAAAACAACGTTCCATGCTATTTTCAGAAACTTTTTTTCCCTGAATGACTTTAAAACCGTTTTAAACCGCGGGCGTTCTGAGGAGGCGCTCTGTAACGTGTGTCATATACAGAACCGCCATTAAATCATATTACTATTCTAATGTGGGCTGGGAATCAGAGGAACATGAATTTAACTCAATCCACATAGTTTAAATTCACACACACACACACACACACACTTCACTCAATAGAAAAGATTAAAGCCTTCAGCTTTCAATTGAAAAATGAAATGATAGAAATGGCTGCCTTTTTAAGATTGAGCCTTGAGGTGGGCGGAGCCTGAGCCCAAACAGCACCACAAACCATTGAAGAAGGCCAAGAATATGGAAGTGATCAAGATTCTGTTAATGGTCACTTTTCCAAACGCTGCTGAACGCTGTCGGGGTTTGATGAAGTCTCTGTAACAGAGAATCTGACAGTTGGACGTGCTCATTAAAATCAGTGTGTTAGTGGTTCTAGCATGACTCCGCCCACTTTACCACACTTCTCTGAAAGTATGAGACGAAAAGTATACAGAAAGTTCCAGAGTAGTAAGTGGCGGTTTGTGTCTCGGCTAGTTCTGGAACAGCGGCTTCTGTGTTTGTGTTCTGCTTCACAACGCTGTATAAATTTCCGCTTTGTGACAGAAGCCTTTAATCTGAGTGACGTTATCAGGACGAAAGGCAACAGGCGGCACGGACAGGAAGTGCACCAGAGGAGGGTTTCAGGTATTAGCTCATAGTTACTGAGTAACTGCACACTCAAGTGTGACACAGCAAAAAAAGGACGAGGGGGTGTGTCCTTTATTCACATTCTTCTAGTTTGTCATTCGGGACACGCCCATAGTAGACTGATGTTGAGTTTGGGTTGCTCTATGTAATGAATACTGTATTTGGTTTTGGACACGACCACATGCCTTTTAAAGTGAGTACTGTATTGAGATTAGTAGATTAGGACCTGCTCACTAACCTTTTGAAGTGAACACTGTGTTGAGATGTGGACACGCCCACATACCCTTGATAGTGAAGTGTACTGTATATTGAGTTTCGGACACATCCACAGATCATTAAGAAGATGTGCTGGGTGGAACCTGTCTGTTCTTGTGTGTTCAAATCTGTTTTTCCTGAAGGTGACCGATAGTGTATGGCGCTTGGGACACACGCTCATAGAACACCCATAATGCACTGCACAGTGCATTATGGGTATTCTATAATGCCCTGCACAGTGTTGCATTTCCCGCCATAATGCTGAGGGATAATTTTATTTAATAAAAACTCGAAACAAGTCCAGTATTTTGAAGTGCATTAAAATCTGATATCCGTCACTAAAAGCTTCAGAATTTCCCTGTTTGGGAAACTCGACGCTCCGATTT
>CM045743.1:32336439-32341439 GCA_024760905.1 Plotosus lineatus | reverse complement strand
ATGTATATATGTGTGTGTGTATATATATATATATATATATACACATATACATATACATACATATATATATATATACATACACACACACACCTATCTATATACTTCCTGAGTCGTAGGACGACCATTGGCGACCTGCCATGAAGGATAACGCCCTGGTTATCATCTTCATGGAGGTTTTCTTTACAGGATTAGTACACTGGTTTGCCATTGCCTTCTGCACAATGCGAACCTACGGGGAGTTCAGAACGACCAATTAACCTACTGTGCATGTCTTTGGATTGTGGGAGGAAACCGGAGTGCCCGGAGGAAACCCACGCAAATACGGGGAGAACATGCAAACTCCACACATAAACGCCCGGGCCGGGAATTGAACACAGGCCCTCTTGCTGTGAGGCGGACATGCTAACTACTATGCCACCGTGCCGCCCTTCATATATATACATATATATATATAAAACAACAAATTATACATATAGACTAATCACCATTATACATAATGAGTAATTGCCATTTATATACAGTATACTATATATAAATATAGTGGTACCTTAACTTACGAGTGTCTTTTATAAAGAATTTTCCATGATACAGGCTTTGATCCCTCCAAAAATCTGCCCCTTCCAATGAGGAAATTTTTGATTTACGAGCTCTGGGGAAATGGCTTTTGCGGGCCGATTAGACTCGTGTTCTTCGGCGTGTATTCCTCCGCTCTCTGAGAACACCTTGTGCAGTGCTCTCAATTATTTTGTGTGACACCCCCTCTAAGAAGAAACAAAAACATTTTGCGACACACACACACACACACACACACACACACACACACACACACACACACACACACACTTCACTCAAAAGAAAATAAAAGATTAAAGCCTTCAGCTTTCAATTGAAAAATGAAATGATAGAAATGGCTGCCTTTTTAAGATTGAGCCTCGAGGTGGGCGGAGCCTGAGCCCAAACAGCACCACAAACCATTGAAGAAGGCCAAGAATATGGAAGTGATCAAGATTCTGTTAATGGTCACTTTTCCAAATGCTGCTGAACGCTGTCGGGGTTTGATGAAGTCTCTGTAACAGAGAATCTGACAGTTGGACGTGCTCATTAAAATCAGTGTGTTAGTGGTTCTAGCATGACTCCGCCCACTTTACCACACTTCTCTGAAAGTATGAGACGAAAAGTGTACAGAAAGTTCCAGAGTAGTAAGTGGCGGTTTGTGTCTCGGCTAGTTCTGGAACAGCGGCTTCTGTGTTTGTGTTCTGCTTCACAACGCTGTATAAATTTCCGCTTTGTGACAGAAGCCTTTAATCTGAGTGACGTTATCAGGACGAAAGGCAACAGGCGGCACGGACAGGAAGTGCACCAGAGGAGGGTTTTAGGTATTAGCTCATAGTTACTGAGTAACTGCACACTCAAGTGTGACACAGCAAGAAAAGGACAAGGGGGTGTGTTCTTAATCCATATTCTTGTAGTCTGTCTTTTGGGACACGCCCATAGTAGACTGATGTTGAGTTTGGGTTGCTCTATGTAATGAATACTTTTTTTGTTTTGGACACGACCACATGCCTTTTAAAGTGAATATTGAGATTAGTAGATTAGGACCTGCTCACTTGCCTTTTAATGTGAACACTGTGTTGATATTGAAGAGTATACTGGGTTTAGGACACATCCACAGATCATTAAGATGTGTGAATCGTGAGATATATATATATATATATATATATATATATATATATATATATATATATATACATACAGACACACACACACACACACACACACACACACACACATATATATATATATATATATATATATATATATATATATATATATATATATATATATATACACATACACAGTGATCCCTTGATCCCATGCTACTTTGTGGTTCAGTTTCTGTGGCTTCAATGTATCGCCGCGTTTTCAAAAATATTCATCGAAAAATAAAAAATTAAGAAAATTAAGGAACTAACTTATACGTCAGTCAGTGGAGTCGATCCTACTTCATAGAAATCAATGGTTGCGAGGGGTCTCGGGCCCCATTAACCGCGGAAAGTGACTATATATAATATAAACAACTAATTACGGTTATACATAATGAGTAATCACAAATATAAATAATGAATAATCATTATTTTGCATAATTGCTATTCACCAATATGCATAACAACTAGTCGGCATTATACATAACTAATAACCAATGTAATGAATAATCACCATTTTTAACTTTTTAAATTTTTACTTTCACTCAAATAATAGATTTTGTAGACAAGAGAGGTATAAAGTCACGTTTATATAACTAAAGGATAAAAAATTGATTCCTTTTCTTTGACATCAACACACACACACACACACACACACACACACACACCTCAGAGTACTATTTAAAGCATGACGCTCTTCGACACATGTAGGTGTGTACCATGTGCTATGTTTTGGTGCGGCGTTAATGCAGCTGAACTGACAGAGAGAGAGTAGATTGCTGAGCTGTAATCCTCCCACTGAGGTTTAAAACACAGACTGAACACGCTGACCTCCTCCTCCTCCGTCTCACACATACCTCAATGCTGGTTCTAACATCTGTTCTTCAAACATTTCAGCTCTAAGCACTGTCAGGAGACCTTCAGATACACAGGATGAATATTTACGTGACTTTTATATCAGTCGTATTTTCCTTTTATTTTATCTTCCTGATATTTTCTCTGACAGCAGTGAGAATAAGTGCATGACTTACTTTATTATATACTGTATGATAAATAATTTAAATCCAGTCCATTATAAACACATGATCTTCTGCTTAGATGATATTATTTCTATTTTTAGAGTTTCATGCTATCAGGCTGCATTTTTTTTAAAATAAAGAAAATAATTTTCATAACTGAGTGGGCAGTGGTGGTCTAGTGGTATAGGGCGCTGGATCGCTGATCCAAAGGTTGGGGGTTCGAGTCCCACTCTCCACAGGGTTGTCACTGTGTCCCCCCCCCCCCCCCTCAGTGCAGCTAACTGGGTTATCAAAGGCCAGCCATGTCTCTCACTGTCTATGGTGTGAGGTTCATGTAAAAGAACCATTGCTGACTTTCGTAAAGAGTTGGCTGCAAAGCCGTCGGCGTGTTTCCGCCCTGCGATGGCCTGGCGAGCAGTCCAGGGTGTACTCTGCCCTTGCCCGAAGTTGGCTGGGATGGGCACCAGCCTCCCCGTGACCCAAATTAGGATTAAGCGGTTACAGAAAATGAAGTCTTTTAAAATTTATCAAACTGTTCAATCTTAATGGATATTAATCTCCTAATATGTCACAAACACCTCAACTTTCAATGAATGAAATCTCTTATGTACAACAGTGCATACTGTAGTGCATGATGATGATGATGATGATGATGATGATGAAGAATTTGGTTCCAGAAGGCACCATGTTTTTAGTGAGAATGAGTGTAAATTCATATTTCCTGTAAATCAAGGAGGCGGTTCAACCAACTGATACTGCATACTTTACACACACACACACACACACACACACACACACACACACACACACACACACACACACACACACACACTCTGTCTTTTGTCTCTCTTTCAGGACGCTGAAGAATGCCAGACACACGGATCTCTGGAAGAACAGCCATGCATAAATGCTTTTCTTGTCTCTGGAGTGACTGAGAGAGAGAGAGAGAGAGAGAGAGAGATTTCTTTCTGAGGTACCTCAGGGATCTAACCTCCTCTTTAGCACACTGAACCTTCTGCTTCCTCTTCATCATGACAGATCACTCACTGAGTCTTAAGGAGTATTATATTCCAGATTAAAGACGTCTAAATTCCAAAAAACAATCCGAGTGAAACGCTCCACCCTCACTCTATGGAATGTACCACTGTGTACACAACAGGAATTAAAATTCCCTGTGTATAATTTACTATAAAAACTCTAAACGGTAATTCACATGGTATTTGAGTGGAATACTGTGTGCGTCTGATCCGTCTCAGTCCATCTTTATCCCATCAGCAGGAAGAACCTGAATCATAAAACTTCAAACCACCTGGACGAGGAAACGAATTCCTCTGGGGAACATGTACTGTAGGATTAATAATAATCCTGGATCAGATCTACAGTAGAGGAGTTTTTAAAACCAAAGTAATAATAATATCACAACATTGTTTGGTGTTTTGTGTTAAATAAAAAGAATAAGCTGCTTTTTGTTCTACAGTGTAGTTTAGTGCTGTACGAGTTTTCATTTAATCCTTCCAAAGCAATTACAAGTCAAATCCAAAGTTAAACCCAGCAACAATAACACACAACATGGTGTAACATGCTTGTGCTCGAGCCTAGAACAAACCTCGCAAGTATTTACAGTCAATCATCACCTTCTTCACCTTCCTTCAGTCCCAAAATTACACCAACAACTTTTACCAGCTTCTCTTATCAGCTTTTACTCTCACAAAGTGCTGATACTGGGGAAAACTTGACTAGATTAATGACTACACACATTTTTAATCCATTTATTTTTAACATAGCATACATGAGGAACAGATGTTACTATAGAAACGACAATTTATTAATCGACAGAGAACATTAACAGTCTGAGTTACTATTGTAGAAAATTAATCCTGCCCAGTCAAAATCTAAAAGTGAGCAGGGACTGTGGGATAAACAGAAATTTTAGCTAAAGCGGGCCTTGACTTGAACCTTGAGGGACACTGACATGACATGGTGACACAGGAGATCTGGAGTTGTGAGCTTCAGTGATGTGAATAGTCGTGATCATTTGGATAAGATCAAAAATCGTGAAGTAGAGAAGCCCAGACGGACAGCCTATAGATATCGCCGTGGTCACCTCATTTCAGATCAAAAGAATAATTTAAACCTAGCTGGCTTGGAGGAGCCCTCTCTCCATCTCCCTTACAGTGAAATGAGTCAATTACAGCAGTCTGTGAGTGCATGTTTGAGGAAGAGGGTAGAGAGCATACTGTGTTCCTAGAGGTGTGTTACACCTCCCTGTGGTTTGCAG
>CM045743.1:32316439-32333939 GCA_024760905.1 Plotosus lineatus | reverse complement strand
ATCAGGACTGCACTGAATTTTGTAACGGAGGCCATTTTGGATGTAAATCTCGAGCTCTATAAGAAATTAATGAAAGTTTATATTTTGGTTTTGTTGATGTGCACTGGTATTGAGGTCTGTTTGAGGTAAGTTGATGTGAATCAGATTTTCTCCGAGTGTTTCCTCCTCCGGAAACAGCAGCTGGTGAAGCGTCCGGTCTCTCTGTTTGTTATGAAGTTCAGGCTGCTGAAGCATTTCAGAGATTTATGGATGAGAAATGGCCTCCTGTGTAGATGAAGCAGAACGTTCTCTCTCAAACGTTTCAGGAACATATGCATCCATGGTGGCGGCAATGGTGGAGGTGTTGGTGATAGCGAGGCAGTGGTGTTGCCTGTATGAACTGGACCGAGAGAACTTTAACCCTACTGCAGTGTACATCGTGTTCCACTGGTCCGCCACCTCGATTTAGATGTGATGAAGTGATGCTTATTATAAAAGACTCAAATATCTCTGCTAACTATCTGGGCTAGTGTCAATGCTAATGCTTGATATGAAAGTGGTTTAACTTTATTAAAAGAGTATAAAATGTATGTAAAAATTATAAGTACAGTGGTACCTCACCTTACGATAGTCCCAGCAAACGAAAAATTCAGGTTCCGAAAAACATTTTCCAAAATTTTTTGTCTCTTTATACGAAACAAGTTCTCCTTACGAAACGCGCCAAACACAACATTCAAACATTAAAACGCGCCATTCAAACATTAAAATGCACCATTCAAACATTCAAACAATTCCCGAGCTGCTCTTCCATTGATCTTCCAACATCCCGCCCTGCTGGCCTCCCATTGACTAGGAGGGATGACGCAGCTCCCTCCCATCGGCTATTATGGAGCTGCATCTCCCATAATGCTTTTCGTGTAAAGGACAGAGTTACTGTTGTTTCATGAGTTTTTTGAGTGTGCTCATTGCTTTTAACCTTCCATAAACATTTGTAAGATTATAACTCTGCTAAGAACACACGTGCGAGCACACACACACAGACACGCACACACACACACACACACGCACGCGCATGTGTGATTTCCGGTGCAAGTGAAAAGAAGAAGTGGGCTCGTGGCATGTGGTTGAGTGATATTGCAAAGGAATATGGCCAAACCCGTCTACCATTGATACGATATTGAAGCAGAAGGAGGTCTTAAAAGGTATACTTTTATAAATTTTAAAGGGTTTAGGAGGTAGTATTGGGGGCCTTGGAACGAATCACACATTTTACATGTAAAATGAGGTTCAATTTACGAAAAATCCAGGTTAAGAAAAAGGCTCTGGAACGGATTAATTTCGTAAGATGAGGTACCGCTGTATATATAATGTTGCATAACTAGTGATGAATGTTTAATGTTTTAAATTCAACATTACAGAGTTCTTTATAAAGAGGTGATGAGATACAGGTGTGTGTGTGTGTGTGTGTGTGTGTGTGTGTGTGTTTGCATGTTTTCTCTGTTCTTGCGTGTGAGTTTCCTCTGATTTCCTCCCACAGTCCACAAACATGCACAGTAGTCTAACTGGCTTTTTCAAATCGCCCCTAGGTGTGAGTATTAATGTGTGTGTTGGCCCGGCGATAGCCTGGCAGACTGTTCAGGGTGTACCCCACCCTTATGTAGACTCGTCTGAAATGGGTGCCAGCCTCCCCGTGACGTTAATTAAACAGTGTCTTCTTAAAAATGATCATAATTCAGGTTCACTGCAGGACTAAAATTAGTGATGTTAAACTATGAATAATCTGGAACAGTGTTCCTTTGTTTAAGATTTGAAGAGAGGAGGAAACAAAGTACAAATGGGATGCTGACCTTGCTTTTCTACTTTAACGTTTATTTAAGTCTGCTCGTAGTATCTAATTTAGAAACTAAAACAGTTCAAAGTGATTAAATAAAAAAAATGAATGTAGCTGAAATATTTAAATAACGAGTCAAATTAAATTAAACTCGTGCTAACAGGTAAATTCATGCTAATTTTAGGATGCTGATGTCCAGTTCAGTTCATTTTCTGTAACCGCTTAATCCTAATTATGGTCGCGGGGAGGCTGGCGCCCATCCCAGCCGACTCTGGGCGAGGGCAGAGTACACCCTGCACGGCTCACCAGACCATTGCAGGGCGGAAACACGCTGATGGCTTTGCAGCTACTCTTGTTGAAAGTCAGCAATAGTTCTTTTACATGAACTTCACACCATAGACAGTGAGAGACATGGCACTGGGGGGTTGGGCAGTGGCAACCTGTGGTGAGTGGGGCTTAAACCCCCAACCTTAGGATCAGTCATCCAGCGCCCATTACTACTAGGCCACCACTGCCCACTAGGATGCTGACAAATTTTATAAAATCTTTTGGAGCTTCCAAACCATGTAAAACCTTCATCTGTGTCTTAGCAGGTCTCAAGTCAATAAGATTGAATCATGAATAATCCTAAACATGTGTTTTCTCTTATCTTAGAGTTCCGTAGTAAGAAACTGTACTAAGCAGTGTTGAGTGCTACTTAGGAAAAATAATAACATTGGCTCCAGAAGAGCCTTGAGGGACAGCATACGATGCTGCTGCTGATGATAATGGTGACATTGCTTTGAGTTGCTGATGCACCTCACGAGCAGAAGATAAGATCAGAACTGGAGGACCTTTTAATTTATAACTCAGAGCAGCGTGTTTACTCAGCCATCAGTGTGTTTCCACCCCTTGCTAAGAGTTGTGTCAGGAAGGGCATCCGACGTAAAAACCTATGCCAAATCGAATATGCGAATCATTAATATGACTTCCATGAGGATGGAGGTAAATGATTCGCTGTGGCAACCCCTGAAAGGGAACAGCCGAAAGTAAAAGAAGAGCATCGTGTTTACTCATCATGCTTACTGGAGAATCTCTGTTCATTGAAAACTTGTCACATAAGGAAAATTCTGTTTAGTGTCACGCCACAAGTGTGACCTTCTGACCCGGTAGAGAACATGTGTGTTTAATGAACTGTACAGTTGTGGGATAACAGCTGGCTGAAGGACATGTGCAGCTGAACACCGTGTTTCACACTGACAGACATTTCAATTCACGTGTGACAGTCGACCACTGAACCCCAGCGTTATTCCGAAATGCTTTTTTTATGACGGGGAGAATCGTAGGAAGATTTTTCAACTTTCCCCTTTATGGTTAATACAATTATGGTACTTAAATCCTAAACTAGTATTTTATAATACCTCACCAAATATTGTTCTTTAAACACATATAAACATAAACGTCGCAGGTGACCTCACCAATCTAAGTATAAAATAGTTTGTATTTGAACAATGCTGCAGATGTCATATTACCACTGTGATAAAACTGAGTTCATGCTGATTCAGGACAGTTCCACCATGTCCTAAACCTCTTCAGGAAGTTGGAGTGACACCACTGAAGTTCTGCTTGTGGATTAAAGTGGAGACTTATGCTAAAGATTTTTGTGTGACTTCCTACAGGAACTCATTTATGCTCTGCTCAGACATGATTATAAAGTATAAGTGATAGCATGACTTTTCCAAAGGGATGGAGTGTAGCTGTATCTTCATCTCCAATACAATATGTGCACAAACAATTCAAACGTAACCAGAAGTCTGCATTAGTGTGAGAACCCAATGCTATCGGTAACAAGCCTGGAGCAGTTACTTTTGCATCCATCTCACATCTCTTCTACACATATTTACAGATGCTAGTTTAGAAAATGCATAATGTAGCAATGATAAATGCCACAGTATCTTGCAAAGTCTTAGTCTGTGAGGGTTTGGTGACACCAAAAATTGACACTGTTCCCTTGGATGCACAACTTTCTTTAGTATAAATATATTTTTAAAAATTTATATTATTAGCGGTCCTGGAATTGAGCCTTGAAGAATGCCACATAAATGTCCCGTGTTCAAACATTTTCTCTGAATGTTTTCTGTTTCTTTAAAAATTATTATTATTATTCTTATTATTATTATATTACATATAATAATGACATATTCTTTCATAAGAATTAAACTAACCACACACACACACACACACACACACACACACACACACACACACACACACACACACACACACACACACATGATAAAGTTAAAACCATGTTTTAGTTTGATTGAACTAGTTCACATTGAAGTGTGAGGGTGTGTGGGTTTTGGAAGGTGAGGGGGCCACATGATTAGAGGAGGTGAAAATCTGTAACGACACAAAACCACAAGAACTTTGAAGGACCTGATTTATAATTAAAACGGGATTTGTGAATGCAGGATGTGATTGGATGACATTTCCTCCAATAAAAACATGATCTCACTCTTTTATATATATATATATATATATATATATATATATATATATATATATATATATATATATATATATATACAGTCACTATCTGAGTTACAACGTACGCGAGTTACGACCACCTGTACTTACGACCACGTCTAGCGGATGCCTATTATGAGTTTACTGTATATGTCCGGCAGCGCAGTGCGTAAGATAGTTGTGGCGGCTCAGCATCCCAGCATCTCACTCACAGCATTCTACCATGACACTCAGTGAGTACATACCGTCGCAGTAACATCTTTTACAGTCCAATTTTACATTCAGTTACTGTATACCGTTACCATGGCACCCAAGGGGAAGTTCGATTCATCAGATGGCAATTCTATCAAGAGGGCAAGGAAGGCACTGTTGTTGGAGACGAAGATAAAAGTGATAAAGCAGTATGAAGGAGGAAAAAAAGTAAATTCCGTCACTCGAGATTTCCATCTCTCCCACTCCACGGTGTGTACAATTCTGAAGGACAAGGACCGCATTAAGGAAGCAGTGAAAGCAGCCGCCCCAATTAAGTCAACTATCATCACAAAACAGTGTGAAGGACCAACTGCAAAGATGGAAAAGTTGCTATACATGTGGTTCAAAGATAATAGGCAAAGAAATGTGAAAGTGATGTTGCGAGCAGTGCAAAGTTAGGCAACATGTTTATTTTGCATGTTGAAAGAACGTGCAGGTGAAGAATACGCTTTGCATAAATTCATAGCGAGTGCTGGGTGGTTTCAGTTTTGTTGGGTTAAATATCTGACTTACGACCAATCCGACTTACGACTGGTTGGTCGGAACCGATCTAGGTCGCAACTCGGATAGTGAGTTATATATATATTATAGTTATATATATATTATGGGGCAGTGGTGGTCTAGTGGTATAGGGCGCTGGATCGCTGATCCAAAGGTTGGGGGTTCGAGTCCCACTCTCCACAAGTTTGTCACTGTCCCCCCCAGTGCAGCTAACTGGGTTATCAAAGGCGGGCCATGTCTGTCACTGTCTATGGTGAGAGGCATGTAAAAGAACCATTGCTGACTTTCGTAAAGAGTAGCTGCAAAGCCGTCAGTGTGGTTCTGTCCCTTGCTAAAAAGGGTTGTGACAGGAAGGGCATCCGACGTAAAAACCTCTGCCAAATCAAATGTGCGAATCAGATGATTCGCTGTGGCGACTCCCGAGTGAAAGGGAAAAAGCCAAAAGGAAGACAGACAGTTATATATATATATATATATATATATACATACAGTGGGGCCAATAAGTATTGGGCAATGTAAAAATGTGCAAGTTCACCCATTTAAAAAGATAAGAGATGTTTGTAATTTTCATCATACGTAAACATCCAGCTTGAGAGACAGAATGTAAAAAAATCCAGGAAATTATATTGTATGATTTTTAAACAATTTATTTGTGAAAATGGGAGGCCAATAAGTATTGGGCAGCCAGCAAAAGTTACTTTTAAATCTTTGTAATGTAGCCTTGGTTGGCAATGACAGAGGTCAAACGGTTCCTGTAGTTCCTGCAGTAAATATATATATATATATATATATATATATATATATATATATATATAATTAATTTAATTAATTAAAAGCAACAGAAAAATGGAAATATTACATTTGCAACTATAAATAAATAGAGAAAGAGCAAGAGAGAGTGAGATAGACACAGACAGACGGTGAGAGAGCGCAAGACCAAATGAGCAAAGTGGGAATGAGAGAAAGTGAGATTGATTACAGTTATTAAATAACGGGTTTATTTATTCTTTCATTTTCTGAACTGCTCCACTCCGAACAGCTCCCCAGGCCATCCCAGGGCAGAAACACGCTGACGGCTCTGCAGCCAACTCTTGAGGAAATCAGCTATGGTTCTTTTACAGCCTCCCACCATAGACAGTGAGAAACATGGCCAGCCTTTGGTAACCCAGTTAGCTGCACTGGGGGGACAGCAATGAAAACTGTTGACAGTGGAGCTTGAACCCCCCAATCTTGGGATTGGTAATCCAGAACATTAAGACCAGGCCATCACTGCCCTGGGTTTGTTTAATGAATAAGAAATTGATGAACTGAGCACGATCTTACAACCTTCATACCCCATATAAACAGGAAGTGGGCCGATGAGAAACGGATTGCTTCCTTTTTCCTCTCACTCTGTATATGCACAAGGTCTCGGGGGGAAATTAACCAGTGTTCGTGGTTTCGGATCTGTTCAGCAGATGATTCTGTTTCAGGTAGAATGTGTCCCAGGACACCACATTAAACATTCAACACCTTTCACACACATCTTCCTTCAAGTCTTAAAAACAACACCTGGGCATTTGAGAGAAAAGAAAGTTGTTCCTTCAAATACTAGCTAGCACTATGATGCTAAACTTGGGTCTATATGCTACTGTGACTCGATGCACACATAACAAAAAGAACATTTAGACTCGGATGATATTTTTACATAAAGGACCTAAAGAACAGAACATAAAGAAAAGGATCACATGGATCCTCAGGGCTCTGTACTCACACCACTCCTGTTACACTTCACACACCTTTTGGTCACTTGATCCACAAAGATGCTATACAGAGAAATATGAAACTTCTGGATGTGTTTATTTGTATGTTAAAAGCGAAAAACAATGAAAATAAGTGATAAATGGATTTTAATTTTCATAGTAAACTTCTATTAATTCCATCAGGCTGTGTGTGTGTGTGTGTGTGTGTGTGTGTGTGTGTGTGTGTGTGTGTGTGTGTGTGTGTGTGGGTGTGTGGGTGTGTGTGCGTGTGTATGTGTGCGTGCATGTGTGTGTGTGTGTGTGTGTGTGTGTGTGTGTGTGTGTGTGTGTGTGTGTGTGGGTGTGTGGGTGTGGTGCGTGTGTATGTGTGCGTGCATGTGTGTGTGTGTGTGTGTGTGTGTGTGTGTGTGTGTGTGTGTGTGTGTGCGTTGGCGTGTGTGTGTGTGTGTGTGTGTGTGTGTGTGTGTGTGTGTGTGCGTGTGTGTGTGTGTCTGTGTGTGTGTGTGTGTGTGTGTGTGTGTGTGTGTGTGAGTGTGTGTGTGTGACCAGGTCACTGACTAAAAGAACTGTAAATCTGGACTCTGTCTCCTACTGTATCCCGAGGCCGCAGAATTTCGTTCCCTCCCGTCGGTTTGGAATGCGACCACACACGCTTTGATTGATCGTTTGTTTGCTTTGTGTGATTGTGTTTTTGATAATGTGTAAATCTCCGGTCTGCTCATCTGTCCCCTTCCGCAGACAAACAGCAGCTTTGTGAGCCACATTTTGTACAGCAGGAGTTCAAAGACATCTGAGCCCGAGAGCATCTCTTCTAAACAGAGCGCCAAGCAATCAAAGTCTCTATACCCGCTTTGTTGTGGTTTAATTAAAATCTTCATGAAGACAGTGACCGCGTTTCAGGGATGACCACAAGAAAAAAAAACTGTATCATGAACTTCATAACTGTGTTCAAATATCATCAGGCTTTCTCTCATCATCGTCATCATCATCATCATCATCATCATCATCATCACCATCATCATCAGCATGGGTGCCATTCTTCAGGAATCTGCTCTGTGTAAATACAGAAGAAGCTTGTATTTGTCTTGTGTACATTACAACATAGTGGAATTTGTTGCTTTGTATATAACAGCTTGTTAGGCGGTTGAGCTCAGATACTTGTTTAGTATTCATCCTTCACTTGCTCACTTGAAAGATGAGAAGTCCGGATAAGCTGCTCTTTGTCTCACAAGCATCATACGTCACTTGCGACAAGCGCCTACATTGGGTGGAGCACCTCACATATTGTAAATACAAATTTTTTTCTTCTTCTTTTCCTTTCGGCTGTTCCTTTCAGGGGTCGCCACAGAAAATCATCTGCCTCCATCTCACCCTGCCCTCTGCATCTTCTTCTCTTACACCAACCTTCATGTCCTCCTTCATCACATCCATAAATCTCCTCTTTGGTCTTACTCTGGGCCTTTTGCCTGGTAATTCCAACCTCAGCATCCTACTACCAATGTATTCACTATCCCTCCTCTCTACATGTCCAAACCATCTCAATCTAGCCTCTCTGACTTTGACTCCAATATCTCTTACATCTGATGTCCCTCTGATGTACTCAATACTGATCCTATCCATCCTTGTTACTCCCAAAGAGAACCTCAACATTTTCATCTCTGCTATCTCCAGCTCTGCCTCCTGTCTTTTCCCCAGGACCACTGTTTCTAAACCATACAACATCAGTAGCCTCATCACCGTCTTGTATACTTTTCCTTTCATTCTTGCTGATACCTTCCTATCACACATCACACCGGACACTTTTCTCCAGCCATTCCAACCTGCCTGCACATGCTTCTTCACCTCTTTTCCACACTCTCCATTGCTCTGGATTGTTGAGCCTAAGTACTTAAAATCCTCCACCTTCCTTATCTCTGCTCCCTGTAACCTCACCGTTCCTCTTGGGTACTTGTCGTTCATACACATATATTCTGTTTTACTGAGGTGAACCTTCATTCCTCTCCTTTCCAAGGCATACCTCCACCTCTCTAGATTTTCCTGCATTTGTTTTCTGCTCTCACTACAGATCACAATGTCATCTGCAAACATCATAGTATATGGAGATTCTTGCCTAACCTCATCTGTCAGCCTGTCCATCACCATAGCAAACAAAAAGGGGCTCAGAGCTGACCCTTGATGCAGTCCCACCTCCACCTTGAACTCTTCTGTCACACCGACAGCATACTTCACCACTGTCTTACATCTCTCATACATGTCCTCAACCACTCTAACACACTTCTTTTCCACTCCAGACTTCCTCATGCAACACCACAGTTCCTCCCCTCGCACTCTGTCTTATGCTTTCTCCAGATCCACAAAGGCACAATGCAGCTCCTTCTGACCTTCTCTATACTTCTCTATTAACATCCTCATAGCAAACGCTGCATCTGTGGTGCTCTTTCTTGGCATGAAACCAAACTGTTATTCACAAATGCTGACCTCTGCCCTTAGTCTAGCTTCCACTATTATTTCCCATAACTTCATCATATGGCTCAACAACTTTATCCCTCTGTAGCTGCCAGAACTCTGCACATCTCCCTTGTTCTTAAAAATGGGCACCAGCACACTTCCCCTCTGTTCCTCCGGCATCTCCTCACTCTCTAAGATCTTGTTGAATGTTCTTGTCAGAAAATCTACTGCTACCTCTCCTAGACACTTCCATACCTCCACTGGTATGTCACCAGGACCAACTGCCTTTCCATTCTTCATCCTCTTCAATGCCCTCCTCACTTCACCCTTACTAATCTTTGCTACTTCCTGGTCCTCAATGGTCACCTCTTCTACTCTTTTTTCTCTCTTGTTTTCCTTATTCATCAGCTCTTTAAAGTACTTTCCATCTTCCCAGCACACTTCTGTCATCAGTCAACACATTTCCCTCTCTGTCCTTAATCACTCTGCCTTGCTGTACCTCCTTCCCATCTCTATTTCTCTGCTGTGCCAACCTGTATAAATCATTTTCTCCCTCCTTACTGTCCAACGTAGCGTACAAGTCATCATACCCCCGCTGTTTGGCCTTTGACACCGCTACCTTCACCTTACGCTGTGTCTCCCTGTACTCCTGTTTTCTCTCTTCGGTCCTCTCAATGTCCCACTTATTCTTGGCTAACCTCTTCCTTTGTACACATTCCTGCACTTCCTCATTCCACCACCAGGTCTCCTCATCTACTTTCCTTCCAGAGGACACACCAAGTGCTCTCCTACCGGTCTCCCTGATCACATTTGCTATCGTCCAGTCATCTGGAAGCACTTCCTGACCACCCAAAGCCTGTTTCAACTCCACCTTGAAGACAACACGACACTCTTCCTTTTTCAGCTTTCACCACTTTGTCTTCTGCTCTGCCTTTGCCTTCTTTACCATCCTCACTCTCAGCATCATCCTGCACACCACCATCCTATGCTGTTTGGTAACACTCTCACTCACTACTACTTTGCAGTCACTGACTTCCTTCAAATTGCATCGTCTACACAAGATGTAGTCTACCTGTATGCTCCTTCCTCCGCTTTTACACACCTTCACACCTTCAATTTCTTACTTGAGACTCATCACTCTGTCTGACACTCTTTTCACTTCTAGAACATTCCTGACAAACTCCTCCTTCAAGATGACTCCTACTCCATTTCTCTTCCCATCCACACCATGACAGAACAGCTTAAACTTGCTCCGAAGCTTCTAGCTTGCTACCTTTCCACCTGGTCTCCTGAACACACAGTATGTCCACCTTCCTTCTCTGCATCATGTCACCCAGCTCTCTGTCTTTTTCTGTCATAGTTCCAACATTCAAAGTTCCTACTCTCAGTCCTAGACTCGTGCTTTTCCTCTTCTCTCTCTGCCTACGGACACGCCTTACGCCTCTCCTTCTTCGACCAACAGCAGTCCAATTTCCACCAACACCCTGTTGGTTAACAACACTGATGGCAGTCGTTGTTAACCCGGGCCTCGACCGATCTGGTATGAAGATAATATTTGTGATTTACATATTTGATCTGGGTCAGGTTTTACGTCAGATGCCCTTCCTGACACAACCCTCGGCATTTATCCGGGCTTGGGATCAGCATGATTGTGGACACTGGCTTGTGCCCCCTCACAGCTGCATTATTGAAAATACAATTTATTTATATAAAATATTATTATTAATCTATGTATCTAGTGCCTAAGTCGTAGGATGACCATTGGCGACCCGCCATGAAGGATAACGCCCTGGTTATCATCTTCATGGAGGTTTTCTTGGCAGGATTAGTGCAGTGGTTTGCCATTGCCTTCTGCACAATGCAAACCTATGGGCAATTAACCTTCTGTGCATGTCTTTGGATTGTGGGAGGAAACCGGAGCACCCGGAGGAAACCCACACAAGCACGGGGAGAACATGCAAACTCCACACAGAAATGCCCAGGCCGGGAATCGAACCCAGGCCTTCTTGCTGTGAGGCGGACGTGCTAACAACTACGCCACCGTGTTGCCAATAATAATAATAAAAATAATAATAATGATTTCCTTTCGGCTTTTTCCCTTTATCAGGGGTCACCACAGCGAATGATTCGCACGTTTGATTTGGCATAGGTTTTTACGTCGGATGCCCTTCCTCACACAACCCTTTAGCAAGGGACAGAAACACACTGACAGCTTTGCAACCTACTGTTTAAGAAAGTGGAGTGTGGGACTCAAACCCCCAACCTTCGGATCAGCAGTCCAGCGACCCATACCACTAGACCACCAGTTCCCCTAATAATAATAATAATAATCATCATCATCATCATCATCATCACTCCATTAACTTTCAACAGCTGAAATAAAGTTGGTTGGGAAATAGAGCTTGAACTTTTTCTAAAAAAAAAAAAAGTCTGGTTGCGGACCCCTGACATAGAGAGTGATAGAGGGTGAGAGATAAATATTGAGCGAGAGATAATGGAGGGGCTGGTTGCCCCATGTTAATGGGGCCTTCATGTCTGTCTTCCTTCTGGTTCTTTTAGTTATGAAGTGATAGTCACTGCGATGTCCAGGTGAGCTGTCTCAGGTGTACGCTGCCTTCCTCTACTTCTGAGACCGCAGTCATCCTGATCCTTCTGCTCTCTGAATTCTACAATCTGTCCTGATGTGCTCCAACTTCGGTTCTGCTCATGATAATCCGTATGGACCGAAATATTCACTTAGAAACTGTGAAGGTGGATTTCCAATGCTGCTGATATGAATTATTTTACCAAAATGATTTTGGACTACAACTCCCAGTACAGTTATAAGATAACTATCTAGACTTCATGTCAAATTATTGTGAAAATTTCTGCATCATGGTTTGTAATTTTATCTGGTTTCACTCAAATAAGGATGGGTTTCCCTTTTCGATTTTTGCTCAACTCAAGGTTTCTTCCTCGCTTTGTCTGAGGGAGTTTTTCCTTCCACCATCACCACGTGCTTGCTCATTATGGGCGTGTCGGCTTTATAGAGAAATATTTAAATTCTTTTAAAATTTGTGTTTATTATGTAAAGCTGCCTTCTGCCAGTGCTAATTATAAAAACCGCTTCACAAATAAAACAGAATTGAGTTGAATAGATTAATAGAGATAGAGAGAAAGATTTAACTGTGTATAACTGTGACTTATTATAATATTAGTGACGTGTGTTTTTGGATAAACTGATCTCCTCCATGTGTACTTTTTATTTTTCAAACATGGTTAAGGTTCCTATACTAAATCCTTTTATTCAGAACATTCTCATAAACCTACTGCGTGTGAAGAGATTTCTCTGAATATCTGTAACCTTGGGAACGACTCCATGCCTTATCTACAATGATGTCAGTTTCAGAGCCAAAATATATATATATAAATTTTACAGCGTTCAAATTTGGATCTGCATGACTTCAGGGTTTTATGATTTTCTCTGAGGCCGATCAATGCGGAGACACTAATGCGAATTAAAAAGGATTCCACCTTTGTGTCTGGTCCAGTTTTTTCTACAAAACCAGGTTGATGTGATGAGGTGACACACACACACACACACACACACACACACACACACACACACACACACACACACAACAACAACAACAATAACAACAACACAAACCTGCAAGAAAGCAGAAAATCCCTCTGACAAAGCGATCGGACAACAGGAATGTTGCATTGGTTCATCTCTACGGCCTCTTTACACCCCCCACCCCACCCCACCCCCCATGTGACCACGAGTGGAATGCTCCATCCAGGGGTGAGGTGAGGTGGCTGGTTATACCCGCAGCGCTAATCTTCCCTTGGCAGCTGATATGAAAGAAAAGAAGGCAATATACAGCTAATTATGTGTTATACCAAAATGGACTCACCGCCGGGAAACCTGATGCTAAGATTTTCTCTGAAGAACTCCGGAGTGATTAAGTATTAATAACACAATATCGTTGGTTCTGTTGGTGAACAAGTAAAATAATAAAAATCATGTAAATCACTTTAAAATACTTCATTTTAGTTATTCTTTTCACTGATAGATAATATCCAAGCTATCACAGTGGGAATGTGCGGTAACTATGGAAACGATGTCCATTCATCACCACACCTGATGACCAATCACAGGCCAGAGCTCAGTCGCACTGTTTTAAACTATAATTTTACGTATTTTAGAAATGCGTTTATTTTCTGTTAGCATTACAAGAAGAAAATGACCGACCAAGACACAAATCTGTGTGACAATGCATACAGTATTTTAAATAAGTCTCATATTTAATCCTTTTAATTACTCTGGACAGTGTGTTGTTAATTTTAAGATCTGGTTGCACGTGTTGTTAGGGAGCTAATTTTCCCCACAGGAGCGCTACAACTGCTGGTTTTCCCACACTTGGGTAATTATCAAGTCTAGGACTCTTAATCACACAGTGACAGCTCAAACACACGCCTACGTGTGCGCACACACACACACACACACACACACACGCACACACACACTCTTTCCCTCGCTCATTCTCACACACACAGATAAATATGGCACTTGTTTATCCTTCTTTCCTCCTCTCCAGGCTAACTTAATGAGAGAATCACTCTCATGTAAAACACTAACATATGCGTCCAGGAAAATATTACTACAAGACGAGAAGGGCTTAGAGACACAAATACATTAAGACAGAACCCTGATTTATTTATTTATTTATTTATTTATTTATTTATTTGCTTGCTATCAAGTTCAGTACCTGGGTTTAATTCTGGATTTCTGATAAGCTAAAACTCTCTTGGGCTAGCGAACAGTAACTGCTTAGCATTTAGCCATGACAGGCTAGCATTTCAGCCACATGCTTGAAAACATTTTACTTCAATTCAGAATATAATCGATATATTTTTAGCCGATTTCATATTTAGTAAGCACCATCTAGTGAAATTCCCCGCGGTGGAAGATTGTTAGCTTGGTATAAACTGGTCATTAGCATTAAATGGGGAAGTTGTGGGAATTTCGAAAGGAAGATTCCTAAAATATTCACATATTAGCCACGCTGGGAATAAGCTGTGCTTTATTAGTTTAAAAAGCTTTTAATTTATTAAATATGTCATTAATTACAGATAGCTGTGGTGGTCTAGTGGTACAGGGCGCTGGATCACTGATCCAAAGGTTAGGGGTTCGAGTCCCACTCTCCACAATGTTGTCACTGTCCCCCCCAGTGCAGCTAACTGGGTTATCAAAGGCGGGCCATGTCTGTCACTGTCTATGGTGAGAGGCATGTAAAAGAACCATTGCTGACTTTCGTAAAGAGTAGCTGCAAAGTCGTCAGCGTGTTTCTGTCCCTTGCTAAAAGGGTTGTGACAGGAAGGGCATCCGATGTAAAAAAAAAACCTCTGGCGAATCAGATGATTCGCTGTGGTGACTCTCGAGTGAAAGGGAAAAAGCCGAAAGGAAGACAGACAGACAGACAGACAGCTAGCACAGAAATCCAAGAGCATGGCACAGTACATTAGTTACTGCATGTTCGCTAAATATTTGATTATTTGTGATATGTTTGTGTATAATATTAATATATATTAGATACATAGGAATGAGGGCAGTGGTGGCCTCGTGGTATAGGGCGCTGGATCGCTGATCCTAAGGGTGGGGGTTTGCGTCTCACTCTCCACAAGGTTGTCACTGTCCCCACCCCAATTACAGCTAACTGGGTTATCAACGGACGGCCATGTCTCTCACTGTCTGTGGTGTGGGATTCATGTCAAAGAACCATTGCTGACTTTCAACAAGAGTAGCTGCAAAGCCGTCGGCGTGTTTCCGCCCTGTGATGGCATGGCGAGCCGTTCAGGGTGTACTCTGCCCTCGCCTGGAGTCGGCTGGGATGGGCGCCAGCCTCCCCGCAACCCTAATTAGGATTAAGTGGTTACAGAAAATGAATTGAACTGAAGATTGGAATGAACTTAACATTGGGTTGTTATTTTCTGTTTTAATTAGCGAGCATTCACAAAGTAGAAGAACGTTAGCTATGACTCAGCAAAAATTTTGCTAGGTCATAAATATTGGGATAAAGTTGTGCTGTGATATTTATCTTAAGTTGATTACCGTTAGCTCAAAATTGTTAGTTTTTGGCATTGTGTAAGATGAATTGTGTTTGTCTCAGCAGATAGATGGTAGGAAACTGTGGATTAAAGCTCGCTAACGAAAATGCTCCATGTGACAGCGTTAGGAAAAACACAGTGCTTAGCATCAGATGTGCTTACATTGCTGTTTGCATTTAGCCACATGCTTTAGCAAAAAACGTAGCGGAAACGTTTAATGCACAAGGTACAAATTATTTATTTGTTATTCATGTGTATAAATAATTTATTTGAGGCCAGTCAGAGTTAAATATAATGGTGATGAAGGGCTGCATATGGTTTTGTGTGTGTGTGTGTGTGTGTGTGTGTGTGTGTGTGTGTGTGTGTGTGTGTGTGTGTGTGTGTAACAAGAAAAATAGAAAGAAAATAAACATTGGCTGACTTAGTTCTCCTGAGGGATCGTGGCTTTTAAATGGTTTCTTCAGGAAATAAATACGGAGATGATTTGGGAAGCTGATGCGAGCGGAGCGCATTAGGAAGGAAATGCGGTGCTCATAATGAAACGTTGATGAGAAATGACTTCCATGAGGAACTTTGCTGGTCTGACTCTAATCAGGGAACAGAGACATGCAGCGAAACATCAGATTCCTCTCTATCTTCCTGTTGTAGAACTCTTCCATATGAAGGTTTTCTCTGTTTCTCTTCAACCCTCCTCCAGCTCTGTGCCTCTTCTCTCTGTTATTTAAGCCTGAACAGCTGGATACACATGTGCTACACTTGGTTCAAAGTCTTAAATTTTATGCCTACTATAACACCTCGAAATGTGACTCAGGAACGCATTCACATGGATGAATGATAAGTGATTCAGCCAGTGATTCATTCTTTTTTTTTTTTTAAACGACTCTTTACAGTGACTGGGAACAAATCGATTTGCAAGCCGGACCTTTGTCTGTCCCTTCTGTCCTTGTCCTCGTGTCATGCCCCGACACAAAGGCTTTATAAAGGATTTATTATCAGCAATAACAGTGGATTGTGCTCCTTCTTTCTTCCTGAACGACTCTTTTAAGTGACTCAGATGAATCAATTCATGCACGTCACGCTTTTTTTCAGGGTTTATTTCTGTTCTGTCCTTTTCATCTCATTGTTCATTAGCTGAATAACTGTGTTGAAAGACGGAGCTTTCTGATTGGCTGTTAATTAGCAAATTAGTAATGGAAAGTACTAGAAGCGAACTTTGACTTTTGACATCTGCGGTTAGCTTGATACGCTAACAGATAGAGACTGTAATTAAAATGTTTTATATATGTATGAGGCTGACACCCATCTCTGCCAACTATGCACTCAGCTTGCAAGGCCATCAGAGGGCTATGAGTATTTATAGTATGTAATGTGTGCTAAAAATAATGTATAAATAGCATCGTATAAAGAACGTTGGCATAATTTAAGAGGCTTGTAATGTTATAAGTTATTGTATAATGCTAATGTTAACGATAACAAGCTGTGATTATTCACGAGTAAAGCGAAGGCTACTGTGGTTGTTTGATGGGTGTGGCCTGATTAGTGTTGTATTTTTATATTTATTAAAGTTTGATTTATATCATATCTGCCACATTGAACTTGCTTCATTAATTCAAGCTCATGGTTTTGGTTATGTAAACTGAACAGACTCCAGCAATCTAAGCTTCATAATGCCTCTCAGTTTCATAACAACTTCTATATTACAGGACACAATGAGGGGTTTCTGCGACAGACAGGTTCCAGGAACCAATTTCGGAATAAAAATTGGGGGTGTGGGGAGCTGAAGAAAGGTCGGGCCACGCGTGTGATAGTACCATTCAGAGGACGAATTTAAGTTGACTGGTTGACGCTGTATCTCATTTCTTTAAAATCGGTGCGCCGATACAGAAAGTGAAAGATTGTTGTGGATTATCAGCATGAATATAGTTTCAGCAAATACTAAAGAAAGACTAAATACTAAATACTAAAGAATTAGAACATTCAGGAAAATATTACACCAACAGCGAACTGTTAGCCGAGCTGGGAGACATTTTAATTCTCTCGTGTGTGTGTGTGTGTGTGTGTGTGTGTGTGTGTGTGTGTGTGTGTATAACGTTAGGTTCCAGATTATGATGTTTAATATTAATGAGAAAATTAGGATAAACCCTTT
>CM045743.1:32278939-32311439 GCA_024760905.1 Plotosus lineatus | reverse complement strand
TGTTCTCAACATGGCGATGGCCGTAGCAGTGTGGTTTCTGGGCGTGTCCCAAGCCACACTTACTTTTAATGTTTTCCTTGACTGCACTCTGTTAAATTGCATTTCAGTAATACAAATCAGATTTGGGACGCGGACGTTATCGAATCCGTGACATTACTGACGTGAAAAGGTTCGGGTGACTGTACCGCAGCCATCATTCAGTTTACGTAGCTAAATACGTGTCAGAATTCTGCTTGAGCTGTGAACGCTATCCTCTATTGGCATGTAATTTATTATTATTATTATTATTATTATTATTATTATTATTTAATGAAAGCCTGTGTAATGAGAGTAGAAGTAGAGGAGGGTGATGAAATACAGCAAGGTTGTTCTGAGCAGCCGGCCAAAGCAATTACTCGCGGCAATCACCGAGCGCAAGCACAAGCCAAAGGTGATTAAATTCAATCCCGTTGTAATGGAGGCTCACATTTGGGGGAGGAGTGGGGGTGCGGGTGGGGGTGGTGTGGTTATGGCGAGTCACAGAGAGGATGTTTAAAACCGCTTTAACTCTCATTACTCGGTGACGGTCGCTGTGTTTGTTGACTTTTCGTGAAAAGCGTCTCTCGTGGGACATGTTCTGATCATGTTTACTAAATTTACAGCGGTATTGTGTTGACTTTTCTCGAACGCCGCCTCCTTCTGTCTCTCTCCAAACAGAGTTAGCATTACTACGCTCTTTATTTCACACAGTTTCAGGGTTTTTTTTTTTTTTTTTTGGCCTGTTTGGAGGCCCGGCGAAATCCCTGCCAACACTTCATTAAGTGAAATCTCACGAGTTATTTTCATTCTACTGATTCCATTTTATTTTTCAGATCAGCGTAATGATGATTAATCTGTCGATCGTCCTAATAGAGGTTCAAAATAAATGTTTTTACATCTGTCTCTGTTCACGTCGGAGCGGTTCCGCGAGTCTTTACGGTGATCTTAATGAAATGTACAGACGTATTTTAAACTTGATTAAGCGTGAATTAAGAGATTCTTGTTTTTCCTTCTCAACACGTGGCGAGGTTGGTGAATATGAAACCTCTGTATTTTTAACCCGGCGTGACACGTGGACATTCCTCGCTGTAATGAATTAACGTGAAAGGAAAGAGGAAAGTCCCACATGTGCACTGAACTCCGTTACACAAAAGAACTCAGTTCTGCACATACAAAAAAAACATCGCGGACTGTCAGACCTGATCACAGAAATATTTCATCAGCGGATTGATGAGCTGCTCTGTCAGACATGACGGATTCTCCAGAGTTCTTACGCAGAAGACGTCTTTCCAGTTAGCAAAGAAAACACCCATGCTGATAATGCTATCCAAAGAATAAATGCTTTTGTTATTCTAATGCTGCTGTAGTAACGATGCATCAGTAATAATTATTTAAAAAAATAATCCTTTATGTGTGTTTTATTTAATATAGGCAATAAAACTATGAAATTTATGGATATATGAAAAGAACACAGTTAACCATTTAATTATATATATATATATATATATATATATATATATATATATATATATATATATATATATAAAATTCAAGTCTAGAGTCTGTTTATACAATATTAATCTTGGTTATTATAATTAGACATCGCTCATCTCTGGTTGGCTAATTAGGACAGCAGAGTGATGTCATGGTTTACATGTCCGCCTCACAGCAAGAAGCTCCAGGGTCGGAGTCTCGGCCTCAGTGTGGGTGTTTCTGTGTGGAATTCTGCTCGTGCTTGAACGGGTTTGCTCCGGGTACTCTGGTTTCATCCCACAGTCCAAAGACATGCGCAGTAGGCTAACTGGCTGTTCCAATTATGTGAGTGTTTTCCTGCGATGGAGACCATTTAGAGATACTGCACTTTTTGTATCTGTCGTCATCGCAACATGCCCAAAGCTCCTAAAATATCAACATTGATGACAAAAAAAAATAAATAAATAAATTAAAAAAAAAATCAGTGTTTAAATGCCCCAAACTGGACACTAGAACAGTTGCAATGAACTGGAAATGGAGGGACGTGCGGGTGAAAAGTGCATTGCTGTATGGTTCAGTTCATCACAATAGGTTTATATCACTGCAGTCGGGTTCCTTTATGTCCGCTCACAATGAACACCAAACCCAGAGCCCGCACAAAAACAACACCCCACTGGTGTTTATGGGCTCTGCTGCTCTCTTCACACCGCCCTGTCCTCTCCAGGGGGCCGAATGAAATGTTTAAAGTGTATGTAGTAAAGATGAGTGAAGTTTAATTACACGCGAACGTGTTTATGCGTCCGGCACCGCAGCAGTTCGGGAATAAACACAATCTTTAATAAAGTTTCAATCCATTTATAGTTACAGTTAAAGTTGTTTTATGTCCTCGAAACATCCTCGGTCCTTCTGGGACAGAAATCTGAAAATAGAACCAGCTGTTATCTCCTGATTTGGATTAATGAGGCTTTAAAGACCTCAGAAACTCGTCTTTGAAACAAATTAGTCGGGGGGTTTTGAGCTGTGAACAAATTGTCCGTGTGCCGGGGCACCAAGACTCAAATTATTCCAAGTTACATTCGCAAATTCCATAAACATGCTGATCAAAAAGACCCAAAACCAACGAAACACCAAACACAAGGATTTGAAAAGTGCTTCGTCTCGGGTAAAAGGACGTGATGAATCCAACATGTAAGCACAGGAGAAACCCAAGATTTCAGATTTCAAACTGAATCAAGGAAGATTACACGATTCAAACACACAAAAATAAACAAACAAAACCGTACTCATTACTCATTCTCTTACTGTCCTGTCCTGAACTCCAGCAACACACCTTATGAGGGTTTCTCTCAATGGAAATGATGAAACCCGACTCGATTTCTGAAGTGGACCAGATCAGTTTTTCAGGGGAAGTTATCAGTGACATCATTCCTTTCACCGCTCTAATTTAAGACCCCAGATTCTCTCTCTTCATGAATCAGAGCTTCTCAGCCACCGTTCAGACTTAAAATTTTAGCGGAAGTGCCAACATAGCAGGCTTTGGAAAACGTATTAATCAAAAAGACAGATGGACTGAGGACACCTGACCCTCAGCAGGGCCTCAATGACGAGAGAAAGAATGAAGAAGGACAGAAGATTGCATTGCATTTAAATCCAATAGTATGTCATGTTTAAACTCTTCATTCCTAAAATTCATGTTAACTAAACTTGTAAAAAGTATAAATTATCAGAGGAACGATGGTTAAAGAAGAAAGACAGCACGAGAGAGAGAGATATAGATAGACAGAAGGAGAGAGATGTTTCAGTAAAGCTTTAATCTCGTGTTCTGTTAATAGATACAAAGTCACATCTCCTCTAGGTTCCATCCATCATGTTCATTATGTTGATGAGAGCAGATGATGGAAGGACAGCAGGGGTAACTGCCCCCTTTTTTAAGCTTCCCAAAAACATTAAATCTCCTCTCTATGTCCTGTCGGCAGTGGTGGCCTGGTGGTAAGGTGGTGGATCACTGATCAGAAGGTTGGGAGTTCAAGCCCCAGGCTCTCAACGGGCTGTCTCTGTCCTCCCAGTGCTGATAACTGGGTTATCAAAGGCCAGCCATGTCTCTCACTGTCTATGGGGTGAAGCGTGTAAAAGAACCATTGCTGACTTTCATCAAGAGTAGGCTGCATAGCCGTCAGCATGTTTCTGCTCTGTGATGGCCTGACAAGTCATCCAGAATGTACTTTGCCCTTTCCCAGAGTTGGCTGAGATGGGCAACAGCCTCCCCGCAACCCAAATTAGGATTAAGCAGTTCAGAAAGGACTCTATATCCTGTTAATCCCTCAAAAACTAACCAGACCCTCAAACTTCCAAATTCACCCAAAATTCATTATCAAAAACCCAAAACGTCATGAAAGTGAAACTCCTGAATCCCCTCAACAAATTCGACATCAATCAACCCAGATTCTACCCAGAAATCTAAAATAAACCCCCAAAACCAGGCTACCACCATCTTCAAACTACAGACGCTCCCCGACTTACGTTCATGCGTTTTACGTTTTTCCGAGTTTATGTTTTTTTTTTCCAAAAAAATTGTAAAATTTTGAGTTTAGATGTACCTACGTAGTACACTGATGTAATGATGCAATGACGTAATGATGCTGCGTCCATTGTTTTTTACAAACGACAGACTGAACGTGCCCTTCCTTCTTTTATATATATATATATATATATATATAGAGAGAGAGAGAGAGAGAAAGAGAGAGCGACAGAGAGAGCGTGTTACCCTTGTGTTAAGACGTCGTCTCTGTGATCTTTGTGTTTACACTGTTTTTGTGGACTTTTGTAACCCTAAGCAAATATGGTTGGTCAGAAGCTTAAGCCTACTAACATGGGTGCAAATCTCATACACAAAGATGAATTAACTATGTATGTGCTCGGATCGGCGCAATGTGCCATGCATACTGAGTTAAGCAAAGAGAGTTGTAAAATGAATGAAAACCCGAATCCAGAAAAGAAATTCACATCAGTGCAGGCTGAGTACTAAACCAGTATTCAATGGCGTCCTTGCTCACTTGAAAGACTAGAAGTCCATATAACTCGCGTTTTGTCTCAAGCACAAATAAGTAAACTACTTTCGGTGTTGAGCACCTCACATATTGTAATCGTTGATTGGCTGTTTTAATCTTCATGTAAATTGACTCGGCTCAGCTTCATGTAAAGTGACCATCCGTCAAGCATCGGAACCATTTACAAGCAGAAAGATCACATCAGAGAGAATGTTAAAGGTTATATTTGATACTGTATTTGATATTTGATTAGTGAATTTGATTAAAATTTATCTACTTGAAATTATTTTGCTTGAATTTAATTTATTTGACATTAATGTTGATATTATTTGATATATTTCATATTATTTTACAGTGTTATGTTTATAATAATTGATTTAGGGGTGTTTTATGAGATACGGTAATTGTATTTATGGATGTATAGTGCAGTATGGGCGTCATACGTCACTGTAACCACTTATGTTCACTTTCAACTTACGTTCGGCTGTCCGGAACCAATTAAAAACGTAAGTTGGGGAGCGTCTGTCCATACCAATCCCCCTTAAAGCTTCTCCCCTTCTCAAAGAAATGTAATAAACTCCCTGAATTCTTCTCAAGTATAGCCTTCAACGACCACCTGAAACCTCTCTCCATCACCAAGAAATTATTTCAATCTGCCCAAAGTCCACCTCATCTTCAAAAAACCCTCCCCAAATTCTACTTAAATGTCCAAGAAATTCCCATATCAATCTCTATGAATTTCACACCAACTTCACAAACTTCACCCAAAGTTCAAAAGAACCCCCCAGACTGCTACCATCTCCCCAAAGTTTACCTAATGCTCCAGCAAAATCCTTCACCAATCTTCCCAAACATCTCCCCAAGAAATACAAAAATCAATCTTCTAGCATTACAAAAACTACCCTTTCCCTACATCCTTCAATAATACTTCATCATAGTTCAGATAAAGACATACCAACCCTTCCCCAACTCCCCAGACATCATTCAGCCTCACTAAAAATGCTTAAAGAATTCCCAGACCTCCACCTTCTGACTTTTCAGTCTTCTTTAGAACTCATCCAGTGCTCACTAAAAGCCTTCAGATGTCTTTTAAATCCCTCTAGAACTTTAAGAAGCTTCTCCAAAGTTATGTGCGCATCACACTTCTCTGAAATTATTTCATAACCCTTGCAGGCAGACCATTTTTGGCTTTGTTCTGTTCAGACAATACTGGTGGCCTGGTGATAAGGTGCTGGATTACCAATCCCAAGGTTGGGGGTTCAAGTCCCTCTGTCAACAGTTGTCACTGCTGTCCCCACAGTTCAAATAACTGGGTTATCATGGGCTGGCCATGTCTCTCACTGTCTATGGTGAGAGGCTATAAAAGAACCATTTCTGACTTTTGTCTGTTCAGGGTATACTCAGTGTTGGCAGACTCTGAATTGGCTGCGATGGGCACTGCCCTCCCTAATTACCCTAATTACGATTAATCGGTTCAGAAAATGAATGAATGAATGTTCAGACAGTAAAGACGCCCAAACTACCCTCCAACTTCCTTCTAAACTCCAGCCAAGTTGGAACAATAATCTCTGAAACCCCCCACTGATGCTCTTCAACCCCATCATTCTCCCCACTAGAAAACCCTTGGAAACCCCCTGCAAAACACCCCTGTCCTCTATCTATTGCCAGCCTCCCCCACCACTTTCTATTTATCTGCCTCAGCTGTATTACCACCTTGAGTGTGTCGACAGACTGATCTCTAAGTGCTGACTTTTTCATCACTGTACCTGCTGCAGAAACAAACACACACACACACACACACACACACACACACACACACACACACACACACACACACATACTTTCAGTCTGCATTCCTCACCATCCTGACCCTCCACACCTTCCATTCTTAGCCCCACGACTGACTTTGAGATCATGAAACAAAAGTCACTTGATTTATGACTCATCACACATGAACACGTTTCCAGCAGTAAGAGAAAATAACTCAAGTCTAACTCTGGAAACAAAGTCAGAGTTTCATCAGCTTCAGTTTCACCGTGTTTTTAAAATCTCTGATGGATTTTGACGTTTTGAGCTGGAGCTCTAATTGAATTGTAACCGAATTTGTTTGTACTATTTTTAACCTTGAAACCACTTTACATCATTTCAAATTTGCAACTGATCCTTTCAGACCTCCCGCAGATCCATTTGAAGAAGATCCTCCAAAAATTGTAACCCCCGGGTACATGACGTGAGTAGCTATAGTCATCAGTCTGTTTGTCTGTAATCATTTTAATTCTGACCCACAACCCAGAAACCCTTCAAGATTTCTTCATCAAACTTGGCAGTTGCTTCTACCAGACAGTGTACTTGTGTCTTTTAATATTTTGGGGGCTTTGTTATTCATATTTTATGACATGTGAAGCTGGTATATGATCTCCTGATGACTGTTGTTCAAAGCTCTACAGCTTTGGAGAATCAGACCCCGGGTTTCATCATGTACAGTTTATCTGAGAGTGAAGTTCCTCATCAGAAATGAAACGTTTACTTGCGACCTTTTGGAGTTACATCTGGACTGGATTTCACTCGGACTTGATGTTGCTTCCTTTTTATTTGCCCTCAGAACTTTCTCACGCGGCCCTGAAACCTGTCACGTAAAGCCTTCAAAGACTTTCACTAATAAACTCAACACCCCGACAAACTCTTCTCAACTCCACCCAAACCACCTCAAACAACATCAAACCACACAAAACCCTGAGATTCTCCCAACTGACTCAAATCTCCTTCAACAATCATCTACATCATCTCCACTTCAGTCTGGATTAATACTGCAGTTTTTTTTTTTTAACTTACATTTGGATCAATTGTCTGAAGTTCTTTTCTCTTTATTTACCTCCAAACTTGATGAAAACTCTTTAAACTCTTCAAACTGTCTGGTTTTGGTTTCGGTCTTGACAATTTCATTTGGTTTTATGTCTCTAGCTTTTATTTTTCATGTATTTGGACTGTAACTAATTTAACACGTGTACCACTTTGTTTGGTTTATTTGCCCACAAACTTACTGTACATCAAAAGTTCCAGATTTAAATTTTTGAAATTAAGTTTAATTTCCCAACACATCTAAACCCCACCAAGTTTCACCGAGTTTCTAAAACCACCGAGTTTCAAAAACATTCCCGAATCTGCAGCCTCTGTGTCAAACATGTTTCAAGATTTCAAGTCTTCTGGCTGTTGGAATCAAGCCTGCTGTTGTTTCATCATCTCCAGTTTATCCAGGTGAAAATTTCCATGCTGAGGTTCTTGAAGCTTCTGTCTGGAATTCTCGTCATGTTGACGTGCTTGGTCTGTGATGTTCTTTTCTTCCCATTTGCCTCTTCTTTATTAACAGTTTTCTGTTGTGACTTTTAACCGCATTTAAAAACACCAGCGTGTTTGGGTTGTTGGCTTGAGGCGAAAGTCTCCTGACTGTGCTTTATAAACGGCCGTGGATGTGAAAAGAGCTGTATGGTGGTACAGTTTAATCCTCAAAAGCCTTTCGGAAATAAAACCATGCTAATCATTCCTGTTGGTTTCGGCACTTGCTCCTCTGGAGCGTAAACAGACGGCTGTAAACAAGTCGAGAACACGAAAGCTTACGAATTCTTAATGTGATCAGAATTCAAGTGGGGTTAATGGGATCCCTGAGCGCATTCACGTGTTCTCTGTGTGTCTCCTGCCAGCATTTTTCACTCCACAGATTTTGGCACGTGTTTCCTTGTGTGTGTGAAATCCTGAGAGAAAATGAATGCTATTTAGTGTAAAACTTTTATCTTAAGCTTGCACGGTTGGTAAAAGAAGGCGAAGCCGCTGACAATATTTATCACTGTTGTCTGCAAGATGTTACACATCATAATAAGTTCCTCGCTTCATTCATTCACTTTACAGACGCTCCCCAACTTACGTTTTAGTTCGGTTCCGGATGGCCAAACGAAAGGTGAAAAAAAACAAAAAAACGGAAGTTGTTACTGTATGTTCCGGTGACGTACGATGTTCATACTGTACTATACATCCATAAAACCGTATCTCATAAAACACCACTAAATCAATTATTATTAACATAACATTGTAAAATAATATCAAATATATCAAATAATATCAACATTGATTTCAAATAAATTAAATTCAAGCAAAATAATTTCAAATAGATCAATTTTAATCAAATTCACTCATCAAATATTAAATACTGTATCAAATATAAATTTTAGCATTCTCTGTGATGCGATCTTTCTGCTTGTAAATGGTTCTGATGGTCGAAGGAGCTATTTGGAAGAAACGTGCAACATTCACATGTTTCTGACCAGCATCAATTTTCCTGATAATAGCCATCTTTGTTTCTAACGAGATGGCTTGCCGCTTTTTCTGATTACCGCTATTACTAGTAGGCTTACGCTTCTGACCAACCATATTTGCTTAGGGTTACATAAGTCCGCAAAACAGTGTAAACACAAAGATCACAGAGATGATGTCTTAACACAAGGGTAACACGCAGTGAACTGGGAAGAAGGAGGGGCACATTCAGTCTGTTGTTTGTAAACAATGGACGCAGCGTCATTACGTCATTACGTCAGCGTACTACGTAGGTACGTCTCGCACTACAGAGAGCACGCTAAACTCAAAATTTGACATATTTTTTTGTTTTTTAAAAAACGTAAAATCAAAAAATACGTAAAACGAATGAACGTAAGTCGGGGAGCGTCTGTATTCTCTGTTTCATCAGAAAATCACATTCAGTGGCACATAATAGCAAAACTGTGTTTAGGTTAAATTTGTACACTGAGTTCCAACCTTCACACCACCCGAGTGGGATTAAGTGGTTCAGTCAATGAATGAATGAATGAACAGCACAAGACTTTTATTTTTTTAATCATTGAAGATTTCCATCAAACCTAAGCACCCTGGAACCGTTCTTCGTCCATGTGTACTCGCGCACATTCTGAATATACAGGACATTAAGAGATGCTTTAGTGAAACCCCCGCCCTCAGCCTTATTCTCACTGTAAACACTTTCTAAACACTTTCCCAGGGTTGTTAGCATGTTAAGCGTCCTCTTCTTGGCCTCGTAGCAAGTTTCAGCTGATTTATTCTAGCATCAGGCCAAATTGTGATGAATAGTATTTGTTCAAGAGGAAACTTAAATTGATTAGAGTAACGTTGACCGTTTAAACCTGCAACCCACCGCGAAGTCCTCAATCATTCCCGAGCTAAAGCAGCACTCTGAGAAGGAAAAGCAGAACATGGTCGAATTCTGGTAAAGAATCTTTAATTACTCTATAAATATTTCTTTTTTAATTCAGCATACAAAAGGACAGTATGTACATCCACAGATAAGTGGTTCATGATGTGGCGCAATCTGAGTTTTCTTATTGTTGTTGTTGTTGTTTTTGTTTAACTTCTGCATGGTGGATTAAAATCTAGGAGTAAAACACATATATAAATATATAAATGCGGATATTTTCTCCCATTAAAATCATATTTGTGGACAATTCAGACCGAGACACAGAAGTCATTTCACAAGTTCACGTCTGGTTCAGTCTTTCTTATTCGTCCTTTAAACACTCGCCGTCTCATAAAAATAAAATTAAAAAAAAAGCACCGTTTCCCAAAGCGTGCTAATTTCCCAGAAATCAAAACTGGAGTCCACTCGAAGCGTGTCCACGTCCAGAAGAGAGATCCAGATGAGAGAGAAGGCATCGTTATAGAGATGCCGAGGCTCCAACAGGAAAAAGAGACTCTCCACATCCACAAGATAAACATTTCCATGATATCAAATCAAATTAAAAAAAAAAAGATTTCATTTAATACAGAAAAATTCTAAACAGTCCAGTCTCGGTGGGGTTGCAACCGCTTTCTGTTGATGTTATTGCTGCAACATTTTTATCACGGAATATTTTAGAGTACTGAATAAGAAAATAAACATTTAATATCTTTAAAAAAATGCTTAAAATAATTCCCTTTAAAAATGCCGGGCATTATTTAAAAAAGGCCACGAGTTTCTTATCACTGTCTGCTTTAAAAAAAATAATAATAAAAATAAACATTTCTCTGTATTTTACATGAAAATTAATTTTAGATGTTAAATGAATTACAGAATTCTCTTTCGGTTCGCTTTGAGCTCTTTTTAAATTTTTAAAAGAAGTCTTTGGAAAGATTTATTAATATTTGAAAAATATTCAGATCTCTGGATTCAAGGAATTTTTTTATATTTATACAAAAAAAAATTTACTTTCTGAATATTGTATAAAAAATAAACTCTTGACATCCTGGAAGAAGAGATAGCTTAAAAGTGACACGGCTATCTTTAGGATCGTTGTTTTCTAAAATAGCTGAGAAAGTTTAAAATAGTTCGTTAATACAGAAAAAAACTTTAGTAATTTATAAAAATAAATCCAGATATGGTATTAGTTTAAAAAAAAAAGGATGGGCAGGCATTGTGGGAAAAACCTTGCTTAAAAATAAAAAAAATAAAAATAAATAAAAATAAAAAAATTCAGGATTTGGATTAGACAGAGTTCTGAACAAATATTCATACAAAAAAACCCACGTATTCTTGGTGAAAATAAACAATATTATAAAAAAAGATAGAAAGGTTTTATTTGTAGCATAGTGCTTTTGGTTAAAGATGGATAATCAGAGATCCCAAATACAGGCATATTACAGCATTATAGATGCAGAAGAATTCCAGCTGGGATCATCTCTCTCTCTCTCTCTCTCTCTCTCTCTCTCTCTCTCTCTCTCTCCCTGTGTGTGCATGTGTGTGTGTGTGTGTGTGTGTGTGTGTGTGTGTGTGTGTGTGTAAAAGAGACTCATTTACAGACATATCTCTCCACAGTTCTCTCACACTTCTTACAGGTGACATAGCAGCACCAGTGGTACTTGCAGTGGCAGCGCTCCGCCACCTTCTCCGTGTATGGATTGTAGCCACGGCCGCAACACATCAGGTCACAGCTGTCGCTCCCACTCGATGTCTTGTTGCACTGCCTGTGAATGCAAACACAAACACAAACACACACACCCACCCACACACGCACACACCCACCCACCCACACACCCACACCCACACACACACACACACACACGGGAAGCGTCATTAGATATCACCGCAACAAGCTGTTGAAACACACATACATGAAAACATCGTCCTCAGGCCAAGTTTCTGTCCAAGCATTACGCCAAATTCTGAAATGCTTGGCAGAACGCTCAGTATTTCCATCATCTACTGCTCATAAGAGAAACGCACAATGACATCATCATCATGAGAGTGCCGAGCTTTGTCCCAAATTACACATCAGTGTACTAAAGAGCAGATGAAAATTAAATGTTAGCTTGGGTTACTGTGGTTAGAACCTTACGGTGTCATGTAGAACAACGCAGTAAAATTCTAACACTAACATCAGCTAGTATTAGCATGTAGCTATCGTCATCATCTTCAATAGACCTGAAGCAGGTGGTGAAATTTATACAAATTAGAGTTCCTTAACTGATGGAATGTACATCAAAAATTTTCTATTTTAAGAATCGATTTTGGACAGTGGTGGTCTCGTGTTATAGGGTGCTGGATCACTGATCCTAAGGTTGGGGGTTCAAGCCCCACTCACCACAGGTTGTCTCTGTTAACTACAGCTAACTGGGATATCATGTCTCTCACTGTCTACAGTGTGAGGTTCATGTGTAAGAACCATTTCTGACTCTCGACAAGAGTAGCTGCAAAGCCGTCAGCGTGTTTCCACCCTGCGATGGCCTGACGAGCCGTCCAGGGTGTCCTCTACCCTCACCCGGAGTCGGCTGGGATAGGCGTCAGTTTCCCCGCAACCCTAATTAGGATTAACCGGCTACAGAAAATGAACTGAACTGAAGAATCTAATTCTTTTGGGGCCCTGCAATGGCCTGGTGAGTTGTCTAGGGTGTACCCTGCCCTCGCCCAGAATCAGCTGAGATAGGCACCAGCCTCCTTGCAACCCTAATTAGAATTAAGAGTCTTGGAAAATGAATGAATGAATTGATGGATTTCTTTTGAATTCATGGAATGTTTTAGAGGTGCCCCACTTCCATATTTGCTCAGCAGAAACAGAGCAGTAGAGATGGGAGGTCCAGCTAGTAATTCCCACATTGAGGTTGGAATGAAAGAATCCATGTAATTATATCTGCGAAAAAAAAAACCTTTATTTCTATTTTGAGTTCAGTTTCCACTCTTTTCTCCAAATCAATGCTACTATGCTAATTAGCATAACAACAACAACACTACAAGAGTAGCATACGTATCTATTGATAACTCAAGGCTACATTCTAATGATAAGCAAATCTAATATCAGCTATCTGTTAGCAAGTTCTGGTTCTGTTGCTCATTATCTAACTGTACGGGATACTCAGTTCAATACTGAATTATACCGAATAAGATACCGTAACGTAACGGCACGGTGGCGTAGTGGTTAGCACGTCCGCCTCACAGCAAGAAGGCCTGGGTTCGATTCCCGGCCTGGGTGTTTCTGTGTGGAGTTTGCATGTTCTCCCCGTGCTTGCATGGGTTTCCTCTGGGTGATCCGGTTTCCTCCCACAATCCAAAGCCATGCATAGTAGGTTAATTGGCCGTTCTAAATTGCCCGTAGGTTCGCATCGTGCAGAAGGCGATGGCAAACCACTGCACTAATCCTGCCAAGAAAACCTCCATGAAGATGATAACCAGGGCGTGATCCTTCATGGCGGGTCACCAATGGTCGTCCTACGACTCAGGCACTAGATAGATACCGTGAACTAGAAGATCAGTTTCAACTTAAACCAATAAATACTTAAATAAACGTAAATTAAAAACATTAAAATACAAACAAGTACTTTATCATCAGATAGGTGAATAACTGAAGGAGTTAAAAAGCTAGCGTGCTAATTTATTTTAAAAAAGCTAGCATGCTAATTTATTTTCGATGGACGTCCAGCAATATAACAGACTGAGAGATGAAGCTAATTATTAAACCGCGCGCGGAGAGTTCGCTACGTATAACATGTATTAGTTTATTATTATTAAATATCTGGAATTCACAGAATGAATATGAGCTTCTGCTAGCACTCTTCCTCTCCTCCCCCCTCCTGCTCTTCCTCCTCCTCAATGTATAAGAACTTTTACTCCTCCTGTAAAATTAATCCTCGACACTCAACCTTCACAAAATTTCAGAGATATTTGTTTTGGTGTCCAGGGGAACGAGTCCAGAGGGACTACATTCTGCACTCAGCCTTTTCATTTACGATAAACCCTGAGGCAGCTAAAGTGAGCAGAGAATAGCGGTGTCATAAATCACTCTCTCGAGCCCCTCGCAGTGAGTGCGCTGTTTTATAATTGTGCCTTTAATGGTCTGTGTGCTGAGAGAGAGAGAGAGAGAGAGAGAGAGAGAGAGAGAGAGAGAGAGAGAGAGAGAGGAATGTTGTTATTTAAAACTGGGACAGCTATTACTGAAGTTAAATGCTCCAGCACGCAGCTAGTTACTGTCCTGACTGGAACAGAAGCCAGACTGTATTAACGCATTCTAGACATTTTTATCTTTAAAGAAAAGAGTGACTATTTAATTTTATTTTTTAATTCTGAATAATTGCGCGTGTTTTATTATAAGCTTTAACACTGAGAAATTTCTATGAGCAGCATCGGCTGTGCTTTCCTCTCAGAATTTTACTTCCATGTGTTTATTTACAGAAACCACTAATTAGCACATGATGGTCAGGTCAGGTTTTGGCCTGCTACTGGTAACATGTACGCCAGTACCACCTGTTGCATGGTCGAGCGGTCGGCGACTAAAACGGCTCCCACACCTGGTTCAAAATTTGGTGAGTAGGGCGGCTAGCAACCCAGTAGAAATAAAAACAAGACCTATCAAAGGGCGGATGAACTCTTTCGAGTCAACGGCCAGCTAGCTAGAGATGGTGTCTCGATAAAACCACCCTGCAGAAAGAACTTTGGGCCGCTACTGCGGATTTTTTTGCCTTTCGTAGACAGCCATGAGAAAGGTTGTTATGGCTGCCGCCTACACCAGAATTCTGGCATGGCACCCAAATTGATTGAGCGATGTTGAAATTATTTCTGAATAATTGACCAATTTAAAAAAAAACTAGAGAGAAGCTGGTGAGGGGACAAATGTTTAAAGTTACGCTAATGTAAACAAGAAACTGGTGTTATCTAAAAAAATGTTATAAATAATACATACATCGTCAAAACTCATCGTGATGCTAGCACTTATAACATAAAATCACTAAATAAAACTAAGTCTGCGGATAATAGCTGCAGTGGCTAATCATTTTTAGGGATATTTAATTTTTTTCGTGCCTGTAGGTTGTTAGCTTGTTAAACAAAACCATCCACAGCTCCATATTCCATAAGATAGCGTCACATGTTTGGCGTCTTGCTCTGTTACTGTTGCATCTTTCATTTTTCGATCAGTGTGTCATGTTTGTTTACGAACAGCGCTAATCTGATGCACAAGCTGCAAATTAGTGTACAGCTAGGCACTCTGTAAACAACTATACATCACATGCTACCGCTAATTAGCATATACATTTAGAACATACTAATAATCAATAAGCCTCAGGATGTTTTTCAGGCTTAACTTTAAACTCTGTCCTCATGCTAAAGATGGGACCCAAACAGCCAAGTGCACTCACTATTCAGGAAGAATTGAGATAAGCGCACACTTCAGCTCATCACTCAATCTCCCGGGCTAAAGCATCACCAGCGCTAAGTTTATCTGAAGTTGCCGAGATAAGAAGCTCCGCGAGCCGTTTCTGAACATCAAGACATGGAAACAACAACACAAATGGGAAATTAGAGGACAGAATGGAGGAGAGGGCGAGGAGTGTTTTTCAGGGTGTAATCAGGGGCTAAATGGGTTTCAAATGTCTCCTATCTCCTGAGTCCACCTTAGCATTGTATCGTCACAGGCCGCACTGTCCACATCACTAAGGATTATGAAAGGCAGAACCGCTGCATGATTGAGCGCACACGACTAATTATACATCTATTCATTCATTCACTCATTTTCTGAACTGCTTAACCCTAATTAGGGTCACAGGAAGGCTGGTGCCCATCTCAGCTGACTGTGGGCAAGGGCAGAGTATACCCTGCACAACTAGCCAGGCCAGCGCAGGGATAATTATATATTACACGAGAAAACTTATCAGTGTGTGTGTGTGTGTGTGTGTGTGTGGGTGTGTGTGGGGGTTGTGAGTTTCATGTCAAGCGTGGTGGAGTTTCATGGATTGATGTACAATGGTACCTCACCTTACGATAGTCCCAGCAAATGAAAAATCCAGGTTACGATAAACATTTTCCAAAATTTTTTGTCTCTGTATACGACAAGTTCTCCTTAGAAAACACACCAAACACGCCATTCAAACATTCAAACGCGTCATTCAAACATTAAAACGCGCCATTCCAACATTGCACGAGCTGCTTTTCCATTGGCTATTTTCCAACATCCTGCACCGCTGGCCTCCCATTGGCTAGGAAGGATGATGCTGCTCCCTCCCATTGGCTATCTCCCAACATTCCGCCCCACTGGCCTCCCATTGGCTAGGAGGGATGACGCAGCTCCCTCCCATTGGCTATTATGGAGCTGCATCTCCCATAATACTTTTCGTGTAAAGGACAGAGTTACTGTTGTTTCATGAGTGTGCTCATTGCTTTACTTTTTGGCTCAGGATTTTAACCTTGCAGAAACATTTGTAAGATTATAACTCTGCTAAGAAGACATGGTCAACACACACGCACGCGCACACACTCTCTCACACACACACACACACACTCACACGCGCGCATGTGTGATTTCTGGTGCGAGTGAAAAGAAGAAGCGAGCTCGTGGCATGCGGTTAAGTGATATCACAAAGGAATATGGCCAGACCCGTCTACCATCGGTACTTGAAGCAGAAAGATGTCGTAAAAGGTATACTTTTATCATTTTTCAAGGGCTTAGGGGGTAGTATTGGGGGCCTTGGAACAAATCACGCATTTTACATGTAAAAAGCAGTTCAATTTACAACAAATCCAGGTTAAGAAAAAGGCTCTGGGACGGATTAATTTCGTAAGGTGAGCTACCACTGTAGTTGTGTCACACTGCATGCAATTACAAATTTGTTTTTAAAAATTGGTCAGAGTGCAAAGAACAAAGTGGGACATGGAAAACGTGGAGGAACATGGAGAACATTGCAGAACATGGACAGATAAAGAACATGGAACGATGTGAAGAACAGTGGGGAATGCAAAGACATGCAGAGAACACGAAGAACATGGAGACTATAGAAGCATGTGGAGAACTTGTGTGAAAATAGAGGAACCTGGATATCACAGAGGGACATAGAGAAGATGGGGGACGCAGGGAACATGTGGAGACCATGAAAAACACAGAGGAATCTGGTGACCATGGAGAACGATGTGTCTGATGTTCAAGGTTTTTTCTTGTTGTTGGACCTAAACTCGGGTAATTCTGCAGCGCTGCGCCTCGGTTCAGGACAAAAGCTCTAATTTACATTGAGACAAAACTGACCAACGTGTTGACTTATTATTGAGGTAAATATATAAAATTTGTTTTCTTATAAGAGGCAGTGATGGCCTGGTGGTAAAGGTGCTGGATCGCTGATCCTAAGGTTGGGGGTTCGAGACCCACTCGCCACAAGGTTGTCACTGTCCCCCCCAGTGCAGCTAACTGGGTTTTCAAAGGCTGGCCATGTCTCTTACTGTCTGTGGTGAAGGTTCATGTAAAAGAACCATTGCTGACTCTCAACAAGAGTAACTCCATAACCATCAGCATTTTTCCGCCCTGCGATGGCCTGGCGAGCTGTCCAGGGTATACTCTTCCCTCGCACGAAGTCAGCTGGGATGGGCGGCAGCCGCCCCGCGACCCTAATTAGTGGTTACAGAAGATGAACAAAGTTTTCTTATTCCATTCATTTTATTTTACTCGACAGAGCCAAATAAAGGGAGAACCAATCATAAAAAATGCTTTTTTCCTCCGTGAGCCTTTCAGAGTTCAATGTGCACCAGCAGGACAATGAAATGAAAGCGGCGAAGCGAACTGGAAGGTTTCAGGACGTGCATATGAAAGAGCTAATGAATGAAACGGGTCTGCATCTGATTCGGATGATTCTAAAACGGCTCCGGGGGAAACTCTGGCAGCGTGCGCTGTGTGTGCTAGTTGCCTTAATCTCCGCCAGCCGTTTCCTCTGAGGGCCGATATCAACAGAAAGATTTTGGCTCCCTGAATAGCTGCACTACTCACTCACACACACACACACACACACACACACACACACACACACACACACACACACACACACCATAAGAGGCCACAGTCACTGCAGCCATGTCAGAGACACGTGTACACCGAGCGCTAATTACGCTAGGTGAAGTTTGACAGCTGGTCGTCAAGGTTACAAGAACAATTTCTTGCATGGCTAAATGAAACCTTGTAAGTTTCCAGAACAGGAAATTATAATCATAATTTTTCACACTTGAATTGAAATGCGTGTTTAGAAGTTTAAAACATAGCCAAACAGTTTTTTAAATATTTATCGTAGTATGTTTTCTCTTTATATTAACATCAAACTTCACTGTTATATTGTTACCATCACCAGTCATCTGACCCCGCCCATTTAAGATGATTGTTTGACAGTCTCACCTGTCCTGAGTACCGATGGACCCCATCTTTTCATTCTTGGTGCAGAAGTCAGGTGAGCTCTGCAGGTATACTAGTTCGTTCTCTCGCACCGGCCGCACGTCGATATCTTTGGGGACAAGTTGTTTACGTGTCCCCGTCGGCTGGTGCTTCACTCTGGTGGCCGACAGGTACTTTGTCTTCAGGTCTTGAGCGATTTCCTTCAGCTCCTGTAGTCCTCGCCAACAAGTACGGATGGAACAAGAACCTGAGACACCGTGACACTTACATTTCATGACCAACGCGTCCTTCAGTACCTGAGGGGAGACACATACATGGGTTTGGTGCAGGTGAGGTCTTTGGTGTTACGGGCGAGGGCTTGTGTTACAGGTGAGGTGTTGTTACCTGTCGTCCCACTTCACTGTTGTGCAGGTGCATTAGTTTGTTTGGGTGTAACCCAGTTTTCTTCTTTATCTTCATGGGCGCATCAGAGAACTTTGATCCCATGATGAGGCCGTAGTGCAAGTTGTCAGCGCAACCGCCCCACCTGTGTCCGGGTTCAAGAGCATCACCTGGGATCGGACCGCAGGTACACAGCCGCAGATCTCCACTAGTGCATGCTCGGGCAATGGTGTGACTGAGAGCAGCGGCAGAGAGAGCATACACGAACGCAGACTCCCTCGTTCCTGACAGAGATATAAAGTAATGATCACATGGTCATCAACGCACTTAGCACCGCCAGACATGTACAAGGAGACTTAGTGAAAAAACTGTTTATTAAATGTTGAAAAAAATTTTAAACATATAAATGTTCTTCCCAAAATTTTGTTTAAAGGCATGCTACAAATCGCGCCACCATTTTGTTTTTCGTCACTCACAGTACATGAGCTGATATCCTAGTAGTATCAGAGCCAATCAGAATGTGCCATTGCTCATATCCAGTGGTTGTGGCCATATTCATCTATATGATATACTTCACCCCTCAGTGGGTGGAACAACCCAAATAGTGTATGAAATTAAACGAGTTGGTTCACTTCGGCGTCTTTACATCTTTCTCAAAAGTGGCCACAAAGCAACTTGGCGTGGGATCTGAGCCGTGTTTGAGCAGATCAGCTGAGCAGAAAGGGCGCCATTGTTCACCATCATGAGAAAAAAAGGACGCTTCACGGAAAGACAGCTTCATCAAACAGACTCTGAGCTCTTTAAGAATTCTTCTGGAGAAAGATGAGAAGTGTTTAATTGTGTAGTGAAGATGGAGAGGAATCTTTACACCGACTACAAGTAGGATTAAAAGATCAGGGTTAAGCTGCTAAACAGGAACTAAACCAGTCTTAAACCATGTACCAAACCAGCACGTAACCAGTATAAATCTAGCAACAAACCAGTATTAAACCATCATTAAACCATAACTAAACCAGGACTAGATTCGTATATCAACGCTACACCCGCACTAGATCAATACTAAACCAGGACTCGATCAGTATATCAGCACCAGACCCGGACTAGATCAATACTAAACCAGCTCTAAACCGTCACTAAACCAGGACTAGATCAGTACATCAGCACAAAACCCAGACTAGATCAATACTTAACCAGCTCTAAACCATCACTAAACCAGGACTAGATCAGTATATCAGCACTAGACCCTGACTAGATCGATATTAAACCAGCTCTAAACCATCACTAAACCAGGACTAGATCAGTATATCAGCACCAGACCCGGACTAGATCAATACTAAACCAGCTCTAAACCATCACTAAACCATGACTAGATCAGTATATCAGCACTAGACCCGGACTATATCAATACTTAACCAGCTCTAAACCATCACTAAACCAGGACTAGATCAGTATATCAGCACTAGACCCTGACTAGATCAATTCTAAACCAGCTCTAAACCATCACTAAACCAGGACTAGATCAGTATATCAGCACCAGACCCTGACTAGATCAATACTAAACCAGCTCTAAACCATCACTAAACCAGGACTAGATCGGTATATCAGCACTAGACTCGGACTAGATCGATACTTAACCATCTCTAAACCAGCAGTAAACAAGTACTAAGCCAGAACTAAACTAATACTATACCAGCATTAACCCAGTACTAAAAATAGTAATAAATCAGATTACCCGGTGTTGTACATTCAATGCACACGACTGGAAGGAATAAATATTATTATTATTATTATTATTATTATTATTATTATTATTATTATTATTATTATTATTATTTAAGGATAAACATGAAGCTCTTGTGTTGTTTATTTTGATGTAGTCAGTGGGTGAAAATAAATTCATGTCTATATTGAAAAATTATGGATTAATCTGTGGTGAACTCTGACCTCTCTCCAGGTCCGGGAGGTATTTGGGAGCGTCGATGGATGAACAGTTCCAGCGCATGTCCGTGAAGGATTTCTGGCACGTCTTCTTGACCTCACGTGCGGCCTGAACGATGACCTGCATGAGCTCCAGGTTAGTACGGCAGAGCTGCGCCTGCGAGGACACGAGGCCAGGGAGCGTCTTACACTGCTGCGTCTTATTAATGTGCTCCGACGCCTGGGACAGCGCCCTGAAACACCACCAACCAAGCGGGCCATGAACACACAACCAACAGGTAACCCAGTCAACTGAAATATACATCATATACTATGTAAATTAATACAAATCCAAAAATAAACTCAATACACAATAAAATATAAAGAAATAGAAATTAAATTTGTGAATTAAAATAATTATTTAATATTTTGAAGTGAATAAATAAAATAAAGATTTTTTTATCATTTATTTAATTCATAATATTGAAATAATGTTTCATGTGATGTAATGATTTTTAAAATTAAATTACATGCATAAATTAATCTAATATTTAATGAATTAACAAAGAGTAATCAGGTTTTAATTTCATCATCATCATCATCATCATCTTCCGCTTAGTCCAGGGTCGGGTCGCGGGGGCAGCAACCTCAGCAAAGAGGTCCAGACATCCCTCTCCCGAGCCACTTCCTCCAACTCTCCCGGGGGGACACCGAGGCGGTCCCAGACAAGCCGAGAGACATAGTCCCTCCAGCGTGTTCTAGGTCGACCCCGGGGTCTCTTCCCGGTTGGACATGCCCGAAACACCACACCAGGGAGGCGTCCGGGGGGCATTCTGACCAGATTCCTGAGCCACCGCAACTGGCCCCTCTCAATGTGGAGGAGCAGCGGATCTACTAAGGGAGACTAACTTATCTCTAAGGGAGAACCCCGCCACCCGGCGAAGGAAGCTCATTTCAGCCGCTTGTATCCGTGATCTTGTTCTTTCGGTCATTACCCAAAGCTCGTGACCATAGGTGAGGGTTGGAACGTAGAACGACTGGTAAATTGAGAGCTTTGCCTTGCGGCTCAGCTCCTTCTTCACCACAACGGACCGGTACAGGCACCGCTTAACAGCAGAGGCTGCAGCGATCCGTCTGTCGATCTCTCGCTCCATCCTTCCCTCACTCGTAAACAAGACCCCAAGATACTTAAACTCCTCCACTTGGGGCAGGACCTCATTCCCGACCCGGTGGGTGCATTCCACCATTGTCCGACTGAGAACCATGGCCTCGGACTTGGATGTACTGATCTTCATCCCGGCTGCTTTGCACTCAGCTGCAATTTGCTCCAATGAGAGCTGGAGGGCCCGACTTGATGAAGTCAAGAGGACAACATCATCCGCAAAAAGCAGAGATGAGATCCAATGACCACCAAACCAGAACCCCTCATCGCCTCGACTGCGCCTAGAAATTCTGTCCATAAAAATTATGAACAGAATCGGTGACAAAGGACAGCCTTGGCAGACTCCGACTCCCACTAGAAACAAATCCGACCTGCTGTTACCAATACGGACCAAACTCTGGCTCCGGTGATACAGCGACCGAATAGCTCGTAGCAACGGATCCGGAATGCCGTACTCTCGGAGCACGCCCCACAAGATTGTTCGAGGGACACGGTCGAAAGCCTTCTCCAAATCCACAAAGCATATGTGGACAGATTGGGCAAACTTCCCTCCCTGAATCGCCACCTTATCGTGGTGGAGGGGTTTGCGTGACCTAATGATCCTAGGAGCTATGTTGTCGGGGGCATAATGCCCCTGGTAGGGTCACCCAAGGCAAACAGGTCCTGGGTAAAGGTCCAGACAAAGTGCGATTCAGAAGACCCCTATTCAGAAGACCCCTATGCCATCTCGGAGTAAACATTTGAAGCAGTCTCCCTTGCCCGGACGCGGGTCACCGGGGTTCCCTCCTGGAGCCAGGCCTAGTGGAGGGGCTCGAAGGCGAGCGTCTGGTGGTCGGGCTTATGCCCATGGAGCCTGGCCAGGCCTAGCCCGAAAAGGAGACATGGGTCCGCCCTCCCATGGACCCACAACCCGTGGGAGGAGTTTTAGGGGTCGGGTGCAGTGTGAGTTGGGTGGCAGCCAAAGGCATGGGTTCTGTCAGACCGATCCTCGGCTACTTACTCTGACCCTCGGGACATGGCATGTCACCTCTCTGGCGGGAAAGGAGCCTGATTTGGTGCGTGAGGTGGAGAGATACCGACTAGATATAGTCGGGCTCACCTCAACGCATAGCTTGGGCTCTGGAACCATCCATCTCGAAAGAGGCTGGACCTTCTTCTGTTCTGGAGTTGCTCATGGGGAGGGGCAGCGAGCCGGTGTGGGTATTCTTGTTGCCCCCCGTCTCGGTGCCCAAATGTTGGGGTTCTCCCCGGTTGACGAAAGGGTAGCTTTCCTCCGTCTTCGGGTGGGGGGACGGGTCCTGACTGTTATTTGTGCTTATGCACCAAATGACAGTTCAGAGTACCCACCCTTTTTGGAGTCTTGGGGGGGGGGGGGTGTTGGAGAATGCTCCCTCGGGAGACTCGCTCGTTGTCTTGGGAGACTTCAACGCCCATGTGGGCAACAATAATGTGACCTGGAAGGGTGTGATCGGTAGGTACGGCCTCTCCAGTCTGAATCCGAATGGTGTTTCGTTGTTGGACTTCTGTGCTCATCATAGTTTGTCTATCACGAACACCATGTTCGAACATAAGGGTGTCCATAAGTGCACTTGGCACCAGGACACCCTAGGTCACAGTTCGATGATTGACTTTGTAGTCATGTCATCGGACTTGCGACCATATGTTCTGGACACTCGGGTGAAGAGAGGAGCTGAGCTGTCTACCGATCACTACCTGGTGGTGAGTTGGCTTCGGTGGTGGGGGAGGTTGCCTTCCAGACCTGGCAGGCCCAAGCGTGTAATCAGGGTCTGCTGGGAACGTTTGGCGGAGTCCCCTGTCCGAGAGGCCTTTAACTCCCACCTCCGGCAGAGCTACAACCATGTTCCAGAGGAGGCGGGGGACATGGAATCCGAATGGGCCATGTTTCGTGCCTCCATTGCTGAGGCGGCAGCCCATAGCTGTGGCCGTAAGGTCGTCGGTGCTTGTCGTGGCGGTAATCCCCGAACCCGGTGGTGGACACCTGCGGTGAAGGGGGCCGTCCAGCTGAAGAAGGAGGCCTATCGGGTTTTATTAGCCTGTGGGACTCCTGAGGCAGCAAACGGGTACCGGCAGGCCAAACGTGCTGCAGCCGAGGCTGTCGCAGATGCAAAATCTCGGGCGTGGGAGGTGTTCGGTGAGGGCCTGGAGAGTGATTATCGGTTGGCCTCAAAAGGGTTCTGGGCCACCATCCGACGCCTCAGGAGGGGGAAGCAGTTCTTCACAAACACTGTTTACGGTGGAGGTGGGGAGCTGCTTACCTTGACTGGGGATGTTGTTGAGAGGTGGAGGGAATACTTTGAGGACCTTCTCAATCCAACCAACACGCCCTCCGTGGAAGAGGAAGACCCTGGGGGTTCAGGTGAGGGTCCGCCCATCACTGGAGTGGAGGTCACTGAGGTTGTCAAAAAGCTCCTCGGTGGTCGAGCTCCGGGGTTGGACGAGATCCGCCCGGAATATCTCAGGGCTCTGGATGTTGTAGGACTGTCTTGGTTGACAAGTCTCTTCAACATCGCGTGGTCATCGGGGGCTGTACCTCTGGATTGGCAAACTGGGGTGGTGGTCCCAATTTTTAAGAAGGGGGACCGGAGGGTGTGTTCCAATTATCGGGGAATTACACTCCTCAGCCTACCTGGGAAAGTCTATGCAGGGGTACTAGAGAGGAGGATCCGACCGATAGTCGAACCTCGGATTCAGGAGGAACAATGTGGTTTTCGTCCTGGCTGTAGCACTCTTGACCAACTCTATACACTCCACAGGATTCTGGAGGGGGCATGGGAGTTTGCCCAATTTGTCCAAGTTTTAATTTATAAATTATAAATACAAATATATAAACTTTATAATCTAAATTTTTTTATTGTGGATAGGATCAAAATATTTTACATTATTCTTATTTATTTATTATTATTGTTATTATTTCATTTTATTATTATTATTATCCGTTCATTCATTCATTCATTCATTTTGTGAACTGCTTAATCTTAATCAGGATCACGGTGAGGCTGGCGCCCATCTCAGCTGACTCTAGGCACAGGCAGAGTACACCCTGGACAGCTCGCCAGGCCATCGCAGGGCAGAAACACGCTGATGGTTATGCAGCTACTCTTGATGAATGTCAGAAATGGTTCTTTTACACGAATCTCACACCATAGGCAGTGAGAGACTTCGCCGGCCTTTCATAACCCAGTTAGCTGCACTGGGGGGGGGGGGGGGGGGACACTGACAACCCGCTGAGAGTGGGACTCGAACTCCCAACCTTAGATTCGGCAGTCCAGCACCTTTCCATCGGGCCACCACTGGCCTATTATTATTATTATTATTATTATTTTCGGACTCTATGTTTTGCGATTGAAGGATTTTCATCATTAAATAAATAAGGGAAAGTAATTTTAATCGCTTGTGTCCTTATGGTTTCACCCAAATGGGGATGGGTTTCCTTAGGCTTGGTTCCTCTCAAGGTTTCTGCCTTGTGTCGACTGAAGGAGTTTTTCTTGGCCACCGTTGCCATGACAGTGTCAATTATTAAAAAGTGCGATACAAATAAAACTGAATTGATTTGCACTGAATTCACTATTAGCGAGATAGACTGTTAACGAATCAGGATTGAGCCTCTCGTGTGAAGATTAGCTGCGATGATGAATTAAAACGGTTGTGAAAGGGTTAAAATTAATATATTTATGAATAATTCGTTTCTTGGAAAAGTTGTAACCGCCACCATGCTGACATTCTTCTGCGTGTTGTCTCGTTACCATCCTCCGGATGTGATTAACAATCAACACAAGTGTGACACGGCGCTCGAGACTTTTTCGTACATCTCTGGGTCCCGCATCAAAGACATGATGAAGTGCAGGAAGAAGGAGGACGTGGCATCACCGGTGCATGGGGTAATAACATGAATTCTTTTTGTTTTTGGCGTCGGGAGCAGGCAGATCTGGCAGGAGGAGGGGATCCTGATTGTCAGTGGAAAGAAGGGCGTTTTCCCAGCGGATCTGGCGAATGGTTGTGAGACGATGCAAACGGTTTCAATTCACCAACACGAGAGTCTCTTCCAGAGCGTTAACCCTAAATGGGACTTTTACTTTTCTTACTGGTTCACAATATGGAAGTAAAACAGCTGGAAGGGTTTTAAAATTACACCGTGAAAAATTATGGCTACAGTCACACAATGATCTTACATCATTAAAAAAAACAATTTTAATTAAAAAATGTAAAATTGAAAAAGGAAAATCATCAGGAAGTTAAAGCACATAAACCCATAGAGCAGCAGAAATTGCACACACACAAGAACACACACACACACACACACACACACACACACACACACACACATTCACACACACAAACACACACAAATTACATTCAGTACAGTTACTTTTATTTACACTCCATCTCTCTCGTTCTCGCTCTCGCTCGATACACACACACGCTTGTGGCCAAGACACACACACACACACACACACACACACACACACACACACACACACACACACACAAACACACAAAAAACACACACGAACACACACACGCAAACAAACAAACACACACACAAACACGCACACAAACACACACACGCACACACAAATTACATTCAGTACAGTTACTTTTATTTTACACTCCATCTCTCTCGCTCTCTCTCGATACACACACACACACACACACACACACACACACACACAAACACACACACACACACACACACACACACACACACAAACACACACACACACACACACACGCACAAAACACACACACACACAAAACACACACATGCAAAACACACACGCGCACACACACACCCACACCCACACCCAAACACAAACACACACACAAATTACATTCAGTACAGTTACTTTTATTTTATACCCCATTTCTCTCTCGCTCTCTCTCTCTGTCTCTCGATCACAATACACAACACACACACACCCAGCAGTGTTCGTGTGAGGTACACACCTTTCGCCTGTTTCAAATTAAAAATGAGGGGCCACTTGTGTTCTACCCGATGATAAACTGTGACCCAGACACCCCTTCCTCCACTTCTCTCTCTCTCTCTCTCTCTCTGTCTCTCTCTCTCACACACACACACACACACACACACACACACACACACACACACACACACACACACACACACACACACACACACACACACACACACACACACACACACACTCATATACCCCCACAGGTGTTAATGGCAGCATGTGGTTTGGATTGTACTGCAGTAGGTTGACACATCACATCGCTAACTTTCCCCTTTAAACATGTTCGTAGATTATTATTAATTTTTATAGATGTTTAAAGTGATCTGATAGTTTCAAATATTTCACACGTCACTTACACAAAATTAATTCCACTGGGGTTTCATCCTTTCTGTAATAACAACAACAACAACAATTAAACTCTGAAATAATCCTCATTAATATTAATTCCTCGTCTTCAGTTCAGAGAGATGTTTCAGATGAAAGTACTTTATTATCCCAGTGCTACTGTACTTTCAGAGATCAGTAAAGCTACCGTGTGCAACCTTGAAAGGTAAACCAAAGCTACACTCTTAATAGTGTCACCATGGCAACAGGGTTGAGTACCTTAATTTCTGAGCATGCACGTTGTTTAAAGTTTAAAATGTCTTGTGGTGAACAGAATTCTGGGAATGGGACACACCCGAGTGCTCGATCATGAGAAGATGCTGCCCATGTAGGCGCCCTCCTCCTCTTACTCATGAATAGAACGTGACAGGATTATGTGATTCTCATCCATCAGAGAGGAAATCAGAGATACTCACAGCCATCGGATGGCGAGACAGTGCTGCGTCAGAGCCAGGGTTAACAGAATGACGGCGCACAGCGGGAACGATACCAACTCGCTCTTCATCCTGATCGTTTCGGGGCGTCTCGGGGCAGGAAGCTCACAGTGGTGATCACAGACCAGACGCCATGACACAGACGGATTCTTTCTTTGTCTTTTCCTCTCACTGTCTCTCCTACTGAGAGAAAGAGAAGAGAAACCTTCAGATAAATTCAGAGAACGCACACATTATGCAGCAGTTTATATCAACATCATCAGACTCCAGTTTCTGTGATGATCCTTTATCAGAAAACCTCATACATCACTAAATATTCTGTGTCTGTTCCTCCCCACCCTAAACTCATCCCGGCGATCATCACAACCGATGATACAGAAATATTATAATGACATAATAATTTAATATGAGGGGTTTCGCCTGTGAGAGCTCCTAACATCCGAGGTGAGTTACAAAAAAAATTACTGAATATTCATTTAAATTACAAAAGAAATTACTGAGTATTTATTCATTTTCTGTACTGCTTAATCCCAATTAGGGATGGGGGTGGGGTGACTGACGCCTATCTCAGCCAACTCTGGGTGAGGGCAGAGTACACCCTGGACAGCTCGGCATGGCAGAAGCACACTGGCAGCGCTGCAGCCTGCTCTTGATGAAAGTCAGCAGTGGTTCTTTTACAGCGTCTCTCCACGGACAGTGAGAGACATGGCCGGCCTTTGATAACCCAGTTAAGCCACCACTGCCCCTCATTTAAATATGGAAACATTATAAAGGAATTAAGTAGGAATGAAATTTACTAAAATGGAAAATTTGTTTCAAAACAAGTTCAGTTTTAAATATTTAAATTCATGTTTCGATGTAAGATTTAAAAAATTCACCAGACTGTATAAAATCTACAACCTCTATTTTTGTTTTATATTTATTTAAATTATAATTTATGTTTACTTTATTCATTATTATTAATTTTTTTTATTCGGACTAAAATTTCAAATACAGTAACTCTTTACACAACAACAACAACAACAGTAAGAACAATCAGTTTATGATCTCACTGCTGAGTTTGTTTGTTTATATTTATATAATCATATAATTAAATAAATATTCTCTTTGTTGTTTGTGATACTGCATATAAAAACTGATCAAATTCCTTCATCTTTCCTTTAAATTGTAAAACAAATAAATTCGAAACACTCTTTGCGTTTCACTGCAGCTACTGAATCACGCTATACCGCTGCATGTACACCTCACTCAATACTCACGCTATACTGCCTCTATACTCACTATACTGACTCTATACTCACTATACTGACTCTATACTCACTTCACATACTCAGTTTAGACCTCATTCAATTAGCCATACTCTCACTATACCTCACATGCTCTTTAGACCTCACTGAATACTCGTGCTATACTACCGCTATACTCATTCTATGCTCACACTATGCCTCACTGCATACTCACTTTACACCTCATCCTAAACTCACTCTATACTAACTATGTACCATGTACTGAGTCAATACTCACACTATACTGATGCTATACTCACTATACTGACTCTGTACTCACTATATACTGACTCTATACTCAATATACTGACTATACTCATTTCAGATACTCATTTTAGACCTCATTCAATTGTCCATACTATCTATATACCTCACACGCTCTTTAGACCTCACTTAATACTCATACTATACTGCTGCTATACTCATTCTATGCTCACACTATGCCTCACTGCATACTCACTTTACACCTCATCCTAAAATCACTCTATACTATGTACTAAGTCAATACTCACACTATACTGACTCTATATTACTATACTGACTCTATACTCACTATACTGACTCTATACTCACTTCACATACTCAGTTTAGACCTCATTCAATTGTGCATACTCTGACTATACCTCACACGCTCCTTAGTCCTCGCTTAATACTCGTACTATACTAACTCCATACTAGCTATGTACTAAGTCAATAATCATGCTATAGTGACCCCATACTCACTGTACTGACTCTATGCTCACTTTTTGTACTCAGTTTAGACTTCATTCAATACTCACTCCATACTCACACTATGCCTCACACTGTATACTCTCTTTAGGCCTCATTCAATACCCACACTATACTAACTCTATAATCACTCTATGCTCACACTACACCTCACTACATACTCATTTTACACCTCATCCTATACTCACTACGTACTAACTATATATTGACTCTTTACTCGGTCAATACTGGTTCTATACTCACCCTTCATACTCACTTTAGCCCTCATCCAATACTCACTCCATACTCACACTAGACCTCACTCTACACACTCACTTTACACCTCACTCACTACTCATTCTATACTAATTCTATACTAACTATATACTCACTTTAGACCTCACTCAATACTCATGCAATACTCATGCTAGACCTCCCTCTACATACTCACTTTACATCTCACTCTATATTCACTATATACCCACTCTATGCCTCACTGTATACTTTCGATATGTACTCACGTTACACCTCACTCGATACCGCACTTCATACTCACTCCATATGCTCACACTGCAAATCACTGTATACACTCACTCTATATACCTACTCTATATGCACAGTACACCTCACTCTATAAACATATTCTATACACACTCTATATACTCACACTACACCTCACTCTATACTCAATCTGTACAAACTGTATATACACTGTTTATACTCTTCTCACTCTATATACACCCTATACCACACTCTACCTCATGTTATATACACTATGCACAGTCTATACACACAAGCTGTAACTCTGAACCTCTTTCTGCATCACAGCTTATTTTCAGTTCGTTATAAAGGATATTATCACTGATGCGTACATCCATAAAGGAGGTCATTAAACACCGGCACGCGGATTTATACAGATCAGTCCAAACATTCAAAACATTATGATCACTGCCAGGTTGTGACAGCGGCACCTGCCAGGGAGTGTGTGTGTGTGTGTGTGTGTGTGTGTGTGTGTGTGTATGTGTGTGTGTGGGGGGGACTTATACCGGAAGTTAAGAATGAGTTATTGAAGGTGATTTTATCAGATTTATTCATCTCTAAATCAGCAGGTGTTGTGGGGCGTGTCCTGGTACAGAGAGGTACATACTGAACAAAAATGTAGAGGGGAGGAGAAGTAGTGAAGTGGAACAGGATCACAGGATCACGAGACTCATTGAAGGTGAGTACGTTTGATCCGGTCCCACAGAAGTGCTGCTGTGGCACAATCTACTGATCCTGTTACTGCTGGATCTGATAGAAAGGTTCGGAACACACACTGTATTACAGCTCACTGTGTATAGGACTGTATACATACATGCCACTCAGAGCGTGATGATGTTATGGCTGATTGGTGTAGATTTGGAGCCATGAACCAGATCAGAATGTGACAGGGATCCGTGCTCCTTCCATCCAGCACCTCTTCGGGACATTTATTTATGAATCATGAGTACAAGCTCAACAGTGCACTATGTAGGGTGCTTAAAAGTGTTATAGAGTTATGGACACTACACAGGTGAATCATTTTTCAGATCACGTGTTTAAATGAAATAAAAGGAGAAGATTGAGTTGTAAATGTCCCAAAATTCTCCTAAAACTGAGAAACTTAATAAAGTAAGTTTTTTTCCTGTATTATATTAACACATATTCATACTTTATTGTTTTTGTTATTATCTCGTTATTCCTAGTGAGATTTAAATTTTTGGTTGTGTTGTCAGGATATTTCCTTACAAGCAAATTATAATTATACACGAGAATGAAGGTAATACACATAATTCAATTCTCAGGTTTATGTCCTAGTTCCTCGAAGTCAATTTTTATTTATTTATTAATTTGCTTGTTTTTATCCCCCTGGTTTTATTAATACAACCGAAATACTTGTGTGTTGAGACACTTCACCATCAGCAGCTTTATAAGTTACTTATTCACTACACCAGTATTTCAGTGCACTTTTATTTTGTGCTTTAGGATGCAGCAGGTCAAAAAAAAAACAAAAAAAAACAAAAACAGTTCCTCTTAAAAGTGTCTGGAACCATATAAAGAACCACACTAAATGGTCTGAATATTCTGCAAAGAGTAGAACTATAAATGAGTTAAATATCTATGAAGCACCATCCTGACTGGGTTATTTAGTGGCCGTGTGGTTTGGGACGCAGCACACAGTTCACTTTTCTGTCTCGGCCTCTTGCTCCGGTTCCAATCCAAACCACAATCCAGCAGAAATAATTCTATGAGTAATAGTTTAATTGTAATGATTTATAAATTACTAATTAGTAGCCTTTGGCAGGATGTGGTTTGGGAAGAAGCCATTTACTGTTCACGTTCAGCCTCACCTTTTAACGCACCAATCCAGACAGAGTATAAATAGTGCTTATAAATATAATATAAATCAAGATCATGGATAAATTAAGTAAGTAGTGTGCCATTCTGTAGGGAACACGGTGGTTTGGGCCACAGTCGTACTTTAAATTCACCCTTTAGACTCAATGCCCAGATTTACCTATTATTATTATTATTATTATTATTATTATTATTATTGTTGTTGTTGCCTTAATATTTAATTTTCTTCTTCTTCTTTTCCTTTCAGCTTTCCCCCTTTTTCAGGGGTCGCCACAGCGACTCATCTGATTGGCATGTTTGATTTGGCATCGCGTCGGATGTCCTTCCTGACACGACCCTTTAGCGAGGGACAGAAACACGCTGACGGCTTTGCAGCTCCTCTTTACGAAAGTCAAGTCAGCAATGGTTCTTTTACATCAACCTCTCACCATAGACAGTGAGAGACATGGCCGGCCTTTGATAACCCAGTTAACTGCATGGGGGGGGGGGACAACTTTGTGGAAAGTGGGACTCGAACCCCTAAGCTAATGATCAGCGATCCAGCGCCTTTATAGTATTAAACAGATAATGATGCAGTTATAACACTGTTATAATAAGGTAGTATGTGGTTGGGGACAGCCACAGACTTTGACTCAAAACCTTTAGATTTAATTGAC
>CM045743.1:32268939-32273939 GCA_024760905.1 Plotosus lineatus | reverse complement strand
GCAAGATCGACAGATGGATTGCTGCAGCCTCTGCTGTAAAGCGAGCCAGTAATGGTCCATCATGGTGAAGAGGGAGCTGAGCCGCAAGGCAAAGCTCTCAATTTCCCAGTTGATCTACATTCTGATCCTCACCTACTGTCAGGAGCTTTGGGTAGTGACCGAAAGAACAAGATCGCGGATACAAGCGGCTTCTAATCTCAAAAAACAACAACTGTCAGTGTGCAGTGAGGACAAAATGGAATTCCGTAGTGATGTAATTCAGGTGGAGGAGGGACAGACATAACAATGTGATTACATCATTGATAACTAATTTGGATTTATAATTATAAATGGATTAAAATGTCCGTTAATCAAATGTACATGTTAATAAATTACTGAGGTATAAGAGGAAAGAAAACGTGTGTGTGTGTGTGTGTGTGTGTGTGTGTGTAAGTGTGGGTGGGTGTGCATGTGTGTGTGTTTGGGATTTATAACAATGGGTGTGTTTATTAAACCATATGTTTATATAAAGCCCATCTCCTCCTCAGTTCTGTACTAAAAACACTTTTGCTTCTACGAAAGCCCAGTATTGAAAGTGAACTGGGACAGAGGTGAGAAAGTAACACCCACACGCGTCCCCACGAGGAAAGTGAGAAACATCCACTGACGGTGAGCTGCGAACGGTTGAAACCTGGTCACCCGGTCACAAGAGCTTGAAGATGAACCCGAAACACGATGACATGTCTGTACCGCCGATTTAACACACGGGTTCTCCATTCCTGTCCACTTTGAGCCATGGGCCAAGAACACACACACACACACACACACACACACACACACACGGGCCAGTTGACAGGGGGTAAAGCAAGCCAGCACGCCTTACAAAGTCGAAATGACTCACGGAAAGAAAACATGCGTCGTCCAAATGTGCTGGAAAAATTTCTACCTCGATTCAGTAAATCACTTCAGTAATTGTTGCTCATTTTGGTGTGTGTGTGTGTGTGTGTGTGTGTGTGTTTGTTTTATGGCTTCTCATAAGCAAATTACCTTCAAAGTTTTATCTGACTGATCATCAGACACCCAGATGCTCCATTTCCTCTGCCACGTCCCCCAAAGCCCCACTGTTTACTTAGAGTGCCGTGGCGGTTGAAAAAGAACACACACGTCTCATCGTCATCTCCGTCTGGTTATTTCCTCCCATTTAAAAAATAGAAAGGTCTTGTTTGTTGTCTGCTTCACTTGAGTCACCAATTAACAGGTTTCCTCCAAAAATTAATTCAGACTTCAAAACTGTTCATTCATTTCCCGAGGTGCTTCATCCAATCCCAGCTGACTCTGGGTGAAGGTGGTTTTTGCGTCTGCAGCTTCTTCCTCTGCTAGGGTGGATACTCCAGTTTTCTCCCACAGTCAAAAAACACGCACAGTAGACTAACTGGCTGTTCCAAATCACCCCAGGTGTGAATGGTTGTGTGTGTTGGCCTTGTAATGGCCTAGTAGGCTGTACAGGGTGTACCCCACCTTCATCCACAGTCAACTGAGGTGGGCCCCAGACTCGCCGAAACCCTATGACGACCTTTATAAATTGAATGAAACTATAATCCAGATATCTGAGCTGGACTGGCGAGTTGTCAGGGGGGTACTCTGCCCCTAAGGTTGTGGGTTCAAGCCCCACTGTCAACGGTTGTCATGGCTGCCTCTGCCGCAGATAACTGGGTTATCACAGGCCGGCTGTGTCTCTCACTGTCTAACTGTCTATGGTGTGAGGCATGTAAAAGAATGATTGCTGAATTCCGTAAAGAGTAGCCGTCAACGTGTTTCTGCCCTGTGATGGCCTGGCGAGCTGTCCAGAGTGTACTCTGCCCTTGCCCCAAGTCAGCTGAGACAGGCACCAGCCTCCCCACAATCCTAATTAGGATTAAGCGGTTCAGAAAATGAAAGGATGATGACTCTGAAATTTCAATGTGGTACAATCAATATTATTTGTTTTTGATTTGTTCAGACTCACCTGATAAACACTCGCTTGCAGGATGGTGAGGACCCTGGCGCTTACTCTCGAGATAGACGTCAAACTTTAAGAAGGAACTGGTAGCCTTGAGACACAGATGCTTTTCCTCGACGCCATCACACTGCTGCAGGGTTTCACCACCACACTCTCTGGTGTTAAATCCACCTGAACTGGGGGTGGTGCAGGTTGCTCAGTGGACAAGTGAGCAGATGAGCATGTGTAACAGTGTGAGGAGTATGGTGCATGGCGGACGGGGTCAGGACGGGGGGGGGGGGGGGTCATGCGGATAAAATGCAAGTTAAAGGAATACATTCTGAAGTTCTTTCCACTCGTCAGTGTCAATGATGTGAAGTAAAGGAAACTATTGCAGAACACCGGATTGTGACACCTGAAAATAAGACCATACGGAGACACACACAATTCAAACGCAACTGCACCAGAATCACCCAAACGTGAGTGCTGAAATCTGCGCTGTGTCTGGTCTGAAATTGCAGCTGTGGGTCGTGAAGGCATCGGTTTTCATAGCAACAACCGCTCACTCTTCATTACATGTACAGGAACTACTCTGGTGTCTGTATAAGATGGATGGATGGTTGTGTGGATGAATGGATGGATGGAATGAGTCTCCAGTGCGAGTGATTTGTTTCAGTCAGAAGTAAAGTGGTTATGTTCCTCAGGATGGAGAAGTTTAGAAATATCTTCCTGTGGTTTAAGAAGAATAAATCATTCCGATATTTCCTCATTAAAATTCAACTTTTGACCCTCAAGATCCCACCAGATCATAGAAGGATCATGTTTCCTTTAAACGTCCAGTTTTATTGAAAACTTTGAGCTTTTTGGTCATTTATTAAAGAAGCCACAGGTTTTGACATGAGGACAGCGTGTGGTTTACAGCAGGGCGTATATGACTAAAACCACTTTCATGTGTCTGTGTGTGTTTGTGTGTGTGTGGGTAAGAGAGAGAGAGACAGACAGACAGACAGACAGACAGACAGTGGGGGGGACAGAGTGAGAGAAACAGACAGAAGGAGCAAGACAGACAGACAGACAGACAGACAAAGAGTTTTGAATTCTGGTTGCAACAAATACCCAAAATATATAACGATAATAATCATATAATAATATATAATAATATATAATAATAATAATGAAAAGGAAATGTGAAAAGTGCATTTATGTGGAAACATAAATAAATAATTTATAGAATGTAAACACGGCTGCTTGTTGTTTTGTGGTTCAGATGTTCTTTAGTCGGCTTCGACTCTTCAAAAGTTTCTGATACTCTGTTACTGCAGAACAAACAGAGGGACATCAAACACCCTGCAGTGTGTGTGTGTGTGTGTGTGTGTGTGTGTGTGTGTGTGAGAGTGAGTGAGAGAGAGTGATGGAGAGGCTTCTGCTGACTGAGTGTTTAAACCAAGTGGAAATACATCATTACAGCTGCTGCTTCTCCGTTTATTTGTTGCCGCCTTTCTTTTGAAATTTCTTGAATTTTAATGACATTTAATGAAATAAACAGGCAACGAAGAGACGCATCATAAATACACTGTCTCACTTTCAAACGCCTCAGCATAAACCATTACTATTTTCTGTGGAAGTGCATGATTGTCTTTGTAAAGCATGAAACCAAACCGGTCGCCATTGACATTTTGCTTACGGCCGGTGATTGCTCTGTTTACACTACAGTTTATTCGCGTATGTCATTCATCTCTTGCTTGTTAATAAGAATACAAAGATGGCCTGAGTTGTGCATCTGCAGTGTGTGCGAGTGTACGATTATGTATAGTTTTGTTCAAAATAATATCAAATCAGACATCACTAACCTGATCCATCAGTGGTTTTGGTAGAAATGATATTTCTACATGGCAAATAATTTAGCAGCAGGTGTAGTAGAGTAATAGAATCCAATAGACCCAACAGTCATAACATACATGCTCTGCTGGTTCTGTGTAATTGAATCACTAATTGAAAGGGGCATGTTCAAAATACAGTGGTACCTCGCCTTACGAAATTAATCCATTCCAGAAGTGGTTGCGTAACTTGATTTTTTCGTAAGTTGAGCCACATTTTATATGTAAAAGCCCCGATTCATTCCAAGGCCTCCAATACTACCCCCTAAACCCTTTAAAAATGATAAAAGTATACCTTTTAAGGACTCCTGCTTCAATATCGTACCGATGGTAGATGAGTTTGGCCATATTCCTTTGCGATATCACTCAACCACATGCCACGAGCCTGCTTCTTCTTTTCACTCACACCGGGAATCACTTTCACCGAGAATCACACGCACGCGCGTGTTGACCATGTCTTCTTAGCAACGTGATAATCTTACAAATGCTTACGCAAGGTTAAAAGTCTGAGCCAAAAAATAAAGTTGCAATGAGCAAACTCAAAAAATTCATGAAACAACAGTAATTTATGCGTCATGGGTATTATGCAGATGCAGCTCCATAATGGCCAATGGGAGGCCAGGGGGGCGGGATGTTGGGAGATAGCCAATGGGAGAGCAACTTGTGCATTGTTTGAATTTTTGAGATGGCGCGTTTTTTAATGTAAATTTGTTTCATATCCAGAGACGAAAACTTTAGGTAAATGCGTTTTGTAACCTGGATTTTGTGTTTGTTGGGTCTTTCGTAAGGTGAGGTACCACTGTAATAGCAGTGCAGAGTTCAGTTAGTGACATCATTCATTCTTTGAAAAACAGGTGCCAGTTATTGTCCTTATTTAAGGCAGGAAGGCAGCAATGTTGTACAAGCGGGATATCGAACATTGCTCTGCGAAATTCTGAGGAAAATGGGTGTTCCAGACATCGTTCAGAAGCATATGATTAAAAAGTTGATTGTTGAGGGAGAAATATATAAAGAAGTGCAGAATATGATAAGATGCTTAGCTAAAATGATCTCCGACACTTTAAAATGGCAACCAAAACCTGAAGGACGTGGAAGACAGTGAAAACTACAATTTTGAATGGATGGAAAAAGAGGCACCAGGAGGCTCAAAGAAGGTCTAAAGTTAC
>CM045743.1:32196439-32263939 GCA_024760905.1 Plotosus lineatus | reverse complement strand
ATGTTGGTAGGTTTTGAAAAAAGGATGGAAATAGCTGTGGTGAATACTTTCTTCCAGAAGAGACAGGAGTATAGGGTGACTTATAAAAGCGGAGCTAGGAGCACACAAGTAGACTACATCTTGTGTAGGCGATGTAATTTGAAGGAAGTAACTGCAAAGTAGTAGTGGGTGAGAGTGTTGCCAGACAGCATAGCATGGTGGTGTGTAGGATGACGCTGATGGTGAGGAAGGTGAAGAAGGCAAAGGCAGAGCAGAAGACAAAGTGGTAGAAGCTGAAAAAGGAAGAGTGTCGTGTTGTCTTCAAGGAGGAGTTGAAACAGGCTTTGGGTGGCCAGGAAGTGCTTCCGGATGACTGGACAACAGCAAATGTGATCAGGGAGACAGGTAGGAGAATACTTGGTGTGTCATCTGGAAGGAGAGGAGATAAGGAGACTTGGTGGTGGAATGAGGAAGTGCAGGAGTATGTACAAAGGAAGAGGTTACCCAAGAAGAAGTGGGACATTGAGAGGACCGAAGAGAGTAAACAGGAGTACACGGAGACATAGCGTAAGGTGAAGGTAGCGGTGTCAAAGGCCAAACAGAAGGTGTATGAAGACTTGTATGCTTGGTTGGACAGTAAGAAGGGAGAAAATGATTTATACAGGTTGGCACACCAGAGAAAGAGAGACAGGAAGGACATACAGCAAGTTAGAGTGATTAAGGACAGAGTGAGAAATGTATTGACTGATGACAGAAGTGTGCTAGGAAGATGAAAAAAGTACTTTGAAGAGCTGATGAATGAGGAAAATGAGAGAGGAGAAAAAAAAAGTAGAAGATGTGACTGTTGAGGACCAGGAAGTTGCAAAGATTAGCAAGGGTGAAGTGAGGAGGGCATTGAAGAGGATGAAGAGTGGAAAGGCAGTTGATCCTTGATGACATACTGATGGAGGTATGGAAGTGTCTGGGAGAGGCAGCAGTAGATTTTCTGACAAGAACATTCAACAAGGTCTTAGAGAGTGTGAGGATGCCAGAGGAATGGAGAAGTGTGCTGGTGCCCATTTTTAAGAACAAGGGAGACGTGCAGAGTTGTGGCAACTACAGAGGGATAAAGTTGATGAGCCATACGATGAAGTTATGGGAAAGAATAGGGGAAGCGAGACTAAGGGCAGAGGTCAGAATTTGTGAACAACAGTTTGGTTTCATGCCAAGAAAGAGCACCACAGATGCAGTGTTTGCTTTAAGGATGTTAATAGAGAAGTACAGAGAAGGTCAGAGAGAGCTGCATTGTGCCTTTGTGGATCTGGAGAAAGTATATGACAGGGTGCCGAGAGAGGACCTGTGGTGTTGCGTGAGGAAGTCTGGTGGCAGAGAAGCATGTTAGAGTGGTGCAGAACATGTATGAGAGATGTAAGACAGTGGTGAGGTGTGCTGTCAGTGTGACAGAAGAGTTCAAGGTGGAGCTCTGAGCCCCGTCTTGTTTGCTATGGTGATGGACAGGTTGACAGACGTGATTACACAAGATTCCCCATGGACTATGATGTTTGCAGATGACATTGTTCTCTGCTCTCACTACAGATCACAAGTGAAGGAAAATCTAGAGAGGTGGAGGTATGCTCTGAAAAGGAGAGGAATGAAGGTTAGCCTCAGTAAGACAGAATACATGTGTGTGAACAACAAGGACCCAAGAGGAACGGTGAGGTTACAGGGAGCAGAGATAAAGAAGATGGAGGATTTTAAGTACTTAGGCTCAACAATCCAGAGCAGTGGAGAGTGTGGAAAAGAGGTGAAGAAGCATGTGCAGGTAGGTAGGAATTGTTGGAGAAAAGCATCTGGTGTGATCTGTGATACGAAGGTATCGGCAAGAATTAAAGGAAAAGTGTACAAGACGGTGTTGAGGCCAGCGTTGTTGTATGGTTTAGAAACAGTGGCGCTGAGGAAAAGACAGGAAGTGGAGCTGGAGGTAGCAGATATGAAAATGTTCAGGTTCTCTTTGGGAGTAACGAGGATAGTTAGGATCAGAAATGAGTACATCAGAGGGACAGCACATGTTGGATGTTTTGGAGACAAAGTTAGAGAGGCTAGATTGAGATGGTTTGGACATGTACAGAGGAGGGATAGTGATTATATTGGTAGTAGGATGCTGAGGTTGAAACTCCCAGGCCAAGAGGGAAACCAAAGAAGAGATTTATGGATGTGGTGAAGGAGGACATGAAGGTAGCTTGCATAAGAGAAGAAGATGCAGAGGATAGGGTGAGATGGAGGCAGATGATTCGATGTGACGACCCCTGAAGGGAACAGTCGAAAGGAAAAGAAGAAGTTGTGCTGTTCGTCAGAGACATGTCCGTCACGAATATTATTGCTTTATCTAATTAATTTTATCACTTTTAATAATTACATTCCATATCGATGCAATGGTGAAGGAGGACATGAAGGTCGTTGGTGTAAGAGAAGATGCTGAGGACAGGATGAGATGGAGGCAGATGATTTGCTGTGGCGATCCCTGAAAGGAATAGCCGAAAGGAAAAGAAGAAGAGGTACCACTGTATTAGAGGCCATTGCTGAGCTGCCCAAACATCAAACGCGGAGATTGTGCAAAACGTCCCTTTCTATTTCTATAAACCAACTGATGACAGGAAAGGCAAGTTGGCAAATCATTAACTGTGTAAGCCATTTTGGATTTACCGTCACACACCTCTCTGGCAGCATTCTCATCATCAGAGTCACGAGAATGTGAAGTTCCACCACCCAACATGTTGACGACACTTCCTGTGGAAAACAACTGTTAAGCCACTAACACTGATAGTTTAACATTTTGTGAGTATGTAATCCACAGGATAAAATCATTTTATCAGTTTTATGTTTTTCATTGTCATTTGTGAAGAGATTAATATTATATATATATATATATATATATATATATATATATATATACACACACACACACACACAGGGATTGCCTCGATACTTCGCGCTTCAATTCATGCGGTTTCAGTGTATCGCGTTTTTTAAAATAAATAAATCTCATCTCATCTCCCGCTAAGTCCAGAGTCGGGTCGTGGGGGAAGCAACCTAAGCAAAGAGGTCCAGACGTCTTGCCGGTTGGACATGCCAGAAACACCATACCAGTGAGGCGTCCGGGAGGCATTCTGACAAGATGCCCGAGCCACCTCAACTGACCCCTCTCAATGCGGAGGAGCAGCAGATCTACTCCAAGCTCTCCCCGAATGGTAGAGCTTCTCACCTTATCTCTCAGGGGGAACCCCGCCACCTGACGAAGGAAGCTTGCATCCGCGATCTTGTTACTTTGGTCACTACTCGTGACCATAGGTGAGGGTTGGAACGTAGATCAACTGATAAATTGAGAGCTTTGCCTTGCGGCTCAGCTCCTTCTTCACCACGATGAACCAATATAGGCTCTGTTTAACAGCAGAGGCTGCAGCAATCAGTCTGTTGATCTCCCGCTCCATCCTTCCCTCACTCGTGAACAAGACACCAAGATACTTAAACTCCTCCACTTGGGACAGGACGTCAATCCCGACCCGGAGGGTGCATTCCACCCTTGTCTGACTGAGAACAATGGCCTCGGACTTGGAGGTACTGATCTTGATCCCGGCTGCTTCGCACTTGACTGTGAATCGCTCCAATGAGAGCTGGAGGTCCCGACTTGATGAAGCCAAAAGGACAACATCATCTGCAAAAAGCAGAGACGACATCCAATGGCCACCAAACTAGAGCCCCTCAACGCTTAGGCTGCGCCTAGAAATTCTGTCCATGAAAATTATGAACAGAGTCGGTGGCAAAGGACCGCCTTGGCGAACTCCAACTCCCACCGGAAACGAATTCGACCTGTTGTTACCAAAAAGGATCAAACTCTGGCTGCGGTGATACAGCGATCGAATGGCCCGTAGCAACGGGTCCGGAACGCCATACTCCTGGAGCACGCCCCAAAAGATTGCTCAAGGGACACGGTCGAAAGCCTCCAAATCCACAAAACACATGTGGACAGATTTGGCAAACTCCCATGCCCTTTCCAAGATCCCGTGGAGCGTATAGAGTTGATCAAGAGTGCTACAGCCAGGACGAAAACCACATTGTTCCTCCTGAATCTGAGGTTCGACTATTGGTCGGATCCTCCTCTCCAGTACCCCTGCATAGACTTTCCCAGGTAGACTGAGGAGTGTGATTCCCAGATAATTGGAACACACTCTCCGATCCCCCTTCTTAAAAATCGGAACCACCACCCCGGTTTGCCAATCCAGAGGTACAGTCCCCGATGACCACGCGATGTTGCAGGAGACGTGCCAACCAAGACAGTCCTACAGCATCCAGATCCCCGATATATTCAGGGCATATCTCGTCCAACCCCAGAGCTCAACCACCAAGGAGCTTTTTGACAACCTCAGTGACCTCCATTCCAATGAGGGGCAGACCCCCACCCAAACCCCCAGGGTGTTCCTCCTCCATGGAGGGCGTCTTCGTGGGATTGAGGAGGTCAAAGTATTCCCTCTACCTCTCGACCACATCCCCAGTTGAGGTAAGCAGCTCCCTACCTCCACTGTAAACAGTGTTTGTGGAGAACTGCTTCCCCCTGCTGAGGTGTCGGATGGTGATCCAGATGTGATCCAGACTATGTCCCTAGGGTCAGAGTCAGTAACCGAGGATCGGTCTGACAGAACCCATGTCTTCGGCTGCCACCCAACTTATATTGCACCCGACCCCTAAAACTTCTCCCACAGGTGGTGGGTACATGGGAGGGTCGGACCCATGTCTCTTTTTCGTGGTAGGGCCGGCCAGGATCCATGGGCAGAAGCCAGACCACCAGGTGCTCACCTTCAAGCCTCTCCCCTGGGCCTGGCTCCAGGCGGGGGACCCCAGTGACCCGCTCCAGGCAAGGGAAACTGCATCCTCGTCTGTTTCTTAGTCATAGGGGTCTTCTGAATCGCACTTCGTCTAGACCTTCACCCAATACCTGTTTGCCTTGGGTGACCCTACCAGGGGCATTATGCCTCAGACAACATAGCTCCTAGGATCGTTAGGTCACGCACACCCCTCCACCACGTTAAGGTGGCAATTCAGGGAGAGGTAAATAAATAAATATTTATGGAATTTTTTTAAAAAAATAAGGAAATTAAGGAAGAACAGGTTAAAGGAAAATGCCACCAAAACAAGGCCAATTATGCAAAAAAAAAAAAAAAACAACAACCCTTAATCAACATAAAACAAAAAACCCCCAAAATCTACAATTAAAACTAGTTACATCTGTGTGTGCACGCGCATCTGCGCACGTGTGCGCTTGTATGTCATCATCTTCTCATGCAATACCATCTGTATGTGTGCATTTATATTTTATTTACATCTTATGTTTTTTTTTTTGTTTGTTATTATAAGCATTTATTGCATTGAATATGTATTTATTGATATTATATACATGTATGTATACATCAGTCAGAGGGGAGTTGGGGGGTGATCCTACTTCGCGAAGTTCGATGGTCACGTGGAGATCTCAGTCCCAATTAACCGCGGAAAGTGAGGGATCCCTGTACATACATACATACATACATACATATGTGTGTGTATATGCAGTATATGTATAATATTATGCAGCTAACTGGGTTATCAAAGGCCGGCCATGTATAATATTATGCAGCTAACTGGGTTATAAAAGGTCGGCCATGTCTCTCACTGTCTATGGTGTGAGGGTCATGTAAAATAACCATTGCTGACTTTCGTAAAGAGTAGCTGCATAGCTGTCAGTGTGTGTCTGCCACTTGCTAAAGAGTTGTGTCAGGAAGGGCATCTGATGTAAAAACCTATGCCAAATCAAACATGCAAATCAGATGAGTTGCTGTGGCGACCCCTGAGAAAGGAAAAAAGCTGAAATGAAAGTAGAAGTAGAAGAAGGCGGCGACACGTATACATTTACAGCATTTATCAGACGCTCTTTTCCAGAAAGACTTACAGAAGTGCTTTCAAGTCTCTATCAGTGAATATATTCTTGTATTGGATTGTTAAAACACAGACTACGTCAGTCAAACTCGGATGATAGGTGTTTTGCGTGTGTGTGTGTGGGGGGTGCATGTGTATGTGTGCATACAGCCTAGTACTTAATCTAAGTACTGTCGAAAAAGGTCATTTACAAACATCGTTTGAAGATCCCCAGTGACTCAGCTGTCTGGATGTTTAGAGGAAGTACAATCCACCACCTTGGAGCCAGAACAGAGAATTTAGATGCATTTTTCCCTTGTCCCTTGGTAGAGGGAGGGATCAGTCTCGCAGTGCAAGAGGATCTGAGAGAACGTGATGCAGTAGAAGGTGTGATAAGTGCTTTGAGGTAGGTAGGTGTAGGTCCATTTTTGGCTTTGTAGGCAAGCATTAATGTTTTAACTCAAATGTCAACAGTTACAAGAAGCCAGTGGAGAGATTGTAGTAGTGATGTGGTGTGGTAAAATTTGGAAAGTTTGAAAACAAGCTATGTAGCTACATTGAGGATCATTGGCAGTAATTGAATAGCGCTCAAAGGTAGACCTGCCTGGAGTGAGTTGCGTTAAGCTAGTCTTAAAATGACAAGGGATTGAATAAGTATCTGAGAGGCCTTCCTGGAAAGAAATGGATGAATCCTTCATCTATTAAAAAGAAGAAATCCACATGATCGAGAAAGATTAGAGATATGAGAAGAAAAGGACAGGCACTTATCTATTGTTACTCCAAGACTTTGTGCAGTGCCTGAAGGAGCGTTTTCCGAGGAGGTTACAAGATCTTTATGTGGGGATGAGTCTGCTGGGATTAACAGCAATTTAGTCTTGCTGGAATTAAGCGTCAACTGGTGATCTGCCATCCACAAGGAGATACTTCTCAGGCATGCAGAGATCCAGGCAGAAACATCAGTATCAAAAGGAGGAAAAGAGAACAAGTTGAGTGTCATCTGCATTGCAGTGGTTTGAGAACCCATGAGAGGACATGACATCACCAAGGGACTTTGTATAAAAAGACAAATGTTGTGGACAAAAAACTGAACCCTGGGGAACACCTGTGGAAATTCGCTGTGGAGAGGATGTGGATTTCCTCCATGTAGCCTCATATGAGCAACCTTCCAGGTTGGAAGCAAACCACTGCCATGCTACCCCACAAATTACTAGACTCCTAAGGGTGGAGAAGAGTCTTCTGGTTGACTGTATCAAATGCTGCTGAAAGGTCGAGCAGGATGGGGACTGATGACATCTTGACTGATCATGCAGTATGTAGTTTCTCCGTAACAGCCAAGAGTGCATTCTCTGTGGAGTGTGCAGTTTTGAAGCCAGATTGATCAGGGTCAAGAAGGTAATTCTGCAAAAGATAGAAAGACATTTGGTTATAAACAGTGCGTTCAAGAATTTTAGAAAGGAAAGAAAGCGGTCATACCGATCTGTAGTTGCTGATGGATTCAGAGAGGGTTTCTTTAAGATGGGTAAAACCCTGGCTTTTTTAATGTGGTTGTTACCTGTCCAGGTGAAATGGAAGATTTTGAGAGATAGTCTAGAGTATTGAGGATGGAATTGGATCCAGTGAGCAGGTGGTAGGATTGCATGATGAAATGACTTGCTGAATGTCTTTATTTGTGAGATTGGAAATCTGTGCAAGGGAAAGGGAAGTGGAATCTACACTGTTTAATGCAGGACGTGGGGTGGGAGTAAATTTCTCACAGATGTGTTAAATCGTCCCATCAAAGAAGTCATCAAAGTCTTCAGCAGTCAGGGAGGATGGGGCAGGTAGAGTAGATGGATTGAGTAATGATGAAAAGACATTGTGAAGTTTCTCACAATGTGGATCTTGTGCAGCAGTGTCCAACTTTTTCTTGTGGAAGGCTGCCTTAGCAGAAGTCACATCAGATGAACATGTGGATAGGAGTAAGAAGCCAGATCTCATTCAAGTTGAGATTTCTTCCACTTTCTCTCAGCTCCTCTGAGTTGTCTGCGATTGCTTCGAGGTATTTCCAAGGGCCAAAGAGTCGAACAAGAAGTCTTCTTGGCTTTTGTCAACAAAGGGCAGACCATAGAGGCAGAGCATGAGTAGAGAAAAGTGTCAGCAGAAGACTCAAGTGTTAGGGAAGAAAAGGCGACTGGGTTAGGAAGATAAGATAGAGTACAGGAAGCAACAGATGAAGGAGATACAGTGTGGAGGTTTTGTTGAGTGAGGGAAGAAAATTGAAAGCTAGTTTTAGATAGAATAGGTTAGTTGATAGTTCAGGAAGATGGTCTGAATGATGTTTTTCAGTCAGTGTGTAACAGTGGTTGGGGTTTACATATTTAACAGCTTGTGGGTAAAGGATGCTAGTTTTTGTTTTTAGTGTACTGTGCGTTTTTCCGAAGGGGAGAGGGGAGAAAAGGGCGTGTTCATAGTGTGTGGGGTTCCTGATAATTCCACTGGTTCTCCTCTAAGGTCTGCCAGTGTAAATGCCCATAAAGTAGGGTAGTGTAGTTCCAATTACCTGATCTTCCATCCTTACCACCCGCTGCAAAGCCTTCCTGTCCTCTTCAGACAAGCTGCTAAACCACACTGTACAACAGTGGTTCAGGAGGCTCTCTATGGCAGAGGAGTAAAAGTTCATCAGTTGTGGTACAGGTGAAGTCAGCAGAGATGTGGACTCCAAGAAACTTGAAGCACTCCACCCTCTCTACCTTCTCTCCATCAATTTAGAGGGCAGAGTGTTCAGTTTGTTTCTCCTAAACTCCACCATCATCTCCTTGGTTTTGGATGTGTTATGTTCCAGATTGTTGTCACACCATCACTGAAGGAATTCTTTTCTGTAGGATGACTCATTGTTATCTGTTGTCAAACCTATAATGGCTATGTTGTCTGTGACTTTGGCAATGGTGTTGCTGGTGTGAATGAGGGAACTGTCTTGTGTGAATGGGGAAAGAGAGGGCTAAGAACACACCTCTGTGGTGTTCCAGTGTTCAGGTTGAGAGTGGAGGAAACGTGTTCTCTTATCCTGACCTTCTGAAGTCTGTTGCTGAGAAAGTACAGTACCCAGGTGCACAGTGAGTTCCCTAGGCCCAGATTGCTCGATTTCTGAACCACTTTAAGTGGTTGGACTGTGTTAATAACGAAGCAACCTCCTCACAAAGCAGTTGCTGCTGTAAAGGCATGTGAGTGCTGTGTGGAATGCTATACAGGGATCCCTCACTTTCCGCGGTTAATTGGGACCAAGACCCCCCCCGACTGATGTATACAGTGCATGTATATGTGTATATAATAATCAATAAATACATATTCAACACTATAAATGCTTATAATAACAAACATTCAAAAATAATACATAAGATGTAAATAAAATATAAATACTAACATACAGATACATGTGCACGCAGATGTGCGTGCATGCACTCAGATGCGCACCTCACATAAAAATGCAAGTTAGTTTTGATGGGGGGTTTTGGGCTGTTTTTTGTTTTTGCTTGTTTGGAGGGTTTTTTGCATAATTGGCCTTATTTTGTGGCATTTTCCTTAACTTTTCCCCCCTATTCTTCCAATTTGATAAATACTTAAAAAAAAATTTAAAAAAATCTGCGATGCACTGAAGCCACATGAATTGAAACGCAAAGTAGCAAGGGATCCCTGTATTTATGGCATGCTCCGTTGACCTCTTTGCTCTATATTCAAACTGATCTGGGTTGAGATCAGCAGAGATGGCCCATTTAGGCAGCTTGCAGTGTTCTTTTATAGGCACTGGAATGATGGTGGCTGTTTTGAGACAAATGGGAACCATACATTGCAGTAGCAAGCGGTTAAAGATAGGGGTGAAAACCCCACTAGTTGATCTGCACATGCTTTAAGTACATTCCTATTACTCTGTCTGGACCAGTAGATTTCCTCTGCAGAGTGGCTCTGATCTGGTGCTGCTCCAGCTGGATGGGGTCCTTGCCCCTCTTTGGAAGAGAAGGGCAGGTGCGTGATTCTCTGTTGTGTCGGTTGAAGCGAGTGAAGAACTGGTTCAGGGTGTCTGGTAGGGTGCTGTCCAAGGAGTCTGCTGGCATGTGCGTGTCCTTGTAGCCAGTTAGTGCCTTGAACCCCTTCCACATATTCCTGGTGTTGCTTTCATCAAAATCCTCTTTGATGAGTTGTATATACTTGCACTTAGCGTTCTTGATATCTTTTCTAGGTCCAAGTATGCCTCTTTGCTTAGAGCACGGGATGATTCCTTCAAGCCAGGAGACCAGCAGGCTTACAAAGTGCCCACCTCACCAATAAACCACGGTTTCTGTATTAGGGCACTTTAACTGTCCTTATTGTGGTCACATTCTCTGTGCAGTAGTTTATGTAGAAGAGCAGAGCTGATGTGTGATCATCTGGATCTGTTCTTCTGTGATCTCAGCCACCTTGAGTTAATTAAGGCAGGATGGTGGTCTCACAAGTTGGTAAAGAAAGACTGTTCTTACATTGTTCTGGAGAATCCCTCACACACACTGACACATGCTCGCCTTTTATTTAAGGTAAAATGTTACTTTCCACACTGCCTGCTAGTACCGAAGCCTCTGATTAGCAATGTTGTCAGCGCAGAAATTCCTGCACTTCTAAAAATAATTGCAGTCCATGAGGGGGTTCAATTGCTCCTCTGAAAGAACTTTATAAGTTCTATAAAACTGAAAGCAGCGAAAAGACCGCAGGAGACGTCTCTACAACAAAACATCAACATCAGAAGACGCTTAGAGGAAATGTTTATGCCAGTGATGCGAAAGCGTTCAAAACAGTTGAGAGTAAAATGAGAAAAAATAAACTTTAACATTCTTTCTCTGAAGAAATCCTCCATCTCATCTCCCTTTACTGCTCTTAACCAGTGAGAGCGAAGGCTGAGTACCAGGCTGGTGCTGGTCCAGAGATGGTACTGATTTGATAGTGGTGCTGATTCAGTGCTGGTGAAACATGTAAACTGGTTTGATGTTCCACCTGCTAGAGCATTACGTCATTAGGTCACTGTGTACATCTCCACTTTCCTGTTAATAATCACCACACCAGACTTGCACTGCGTTTTCCTGGATCTGTTGGGTTTTTTTTTAAATAGCAAAATTATAGTTTTGATTGGTCTTATTGGCCACGCCCTCAGTCCCTGGTTCCAGATTAGCAAAGCACTGGTGATGATCTTGAAACAGATTTTTTGGACTACAACCGGGTTTGTGACTGTTGGTATTTAAAGAACTTGTTTAAGATCAGGTAAAAGACACCAGCTCTGAACCAGTACTGGAAAATTCAAGATGGAAAAGGGGAACAGTGTACCAGAAACCGTTCAGAACTTTGGAATTTAAGACCAACTCTTGAAAAAACAACAACAATAATGAAACAAATAGGACAACAAACAAACCCTGAACTCATTTGCCAAACTGTTCAATCCTACAAGGGATGCACGGAGGGAGTGGAGCTTATCTCAACCAACACTGGGCAAAGGTGGGGTACAGTTTCAACAACTCATCATGCACCCACACACAAAACATAGAAAACTATTCACACTGACATTTAATCTGAACCATTAAATCCTAATTAGGGCCACAGGGAGGCTGATGCCCATCTCAGCCAACTCTGGGTGATGGCAGAGTACACCCTGGACAGCTCACCAGGCCATCTCAGGGTAGAAACATGCTGACAGCTATGTAGCCTACTCTTGATGAAAGTCAGCAATGGCTCTTTTACATGAACCTCTCACCATAGACAGTGAGAGACATGGCCCGCCTTTGATAACCCAGTTAGCCGCACTGGGGGGGACAGTGACAACCCTGTGGGGACTCGAACCCCCAAACTTGGGATCAGTGATCCTGCACCCCATCCACTAGACCACCACTGCAATATTATTATATATATATATATATATATATATATATATAGAGAGAGAGAGAGAGAGGATTTTCTGAGTAGATCCTTCCGTAGGAGAGTGCTCAATACTTTTTGGTAGAGCAAAAAAACAAAAATAAAAGGACAGGACAAAGACTTTCTATTGAAACTCCATTTATCACTACAGATCTGTTTCGAGGGGTGGTGAAACCATCCTCTCTCTTCAGGTGATTATAGAAGAACTCACCTGAAGAGAGAGGATGGTTTCACCACCCCTCGAAACAGATCTGTAGTGATAAATGGAGTTTCAATAGAAAGTCTTTGTCCTGTCCTTTTATTTTTGTATATATATATATATATATATATATATATATATATATATACACACACACACATACATATATGAGAGAGAGAGAGAGAGAGAACACTTACTGTGTTTAGGTGCTGCTCATCGTTTTCCACAGAAACAATGAACTTGAATTTCTGTTCCATGTACATAATTTCTAACGATGGTCCATAAACCCCCAGACACATTACCAAACCTGCTTCCGAAGCCAAGCCAGTGGTCTTCATGGACTTCCATACTCCTGATAAGTAAAAAAAAAAAAAAAGGGTAAAGTTCTTTGGGCTTTTTACACCCGAGCCATGGTGGTTCATCAGGCCGGCGCTTATTCCCGGTTTCTGTAGCGTGAAGCGACCAGGAGTTCAACTCCTCCCTGATGGGACGCTAGTCCATCGCAGGTTACCTTCCCAGTATATTTTTACTGGTACTCATTTATACTGCTGGGTGAACAGAGGCACACTTGTGGTTGAGACCTTGCCCGGGAGTGTGTGTGTGTGTGTGTGGGGGGGGTGTCCTAACAGGGATTTGAACACACAACCTCCTGATCATGAGCCCAGCACCCTAATCACTGGCCTCCTGATAATTAAAGGATTTAAACCACAGTGAGATGCTGCTGATAAATTTCACATTAAAGTTCCTGGACTGCAGATGGGAAGCTCGGAATGCAATGTTAATCCCGAGAGTAAACGGGCGGAGGCTCTGAGGGGAGACTGATCCGTTTGCTGATGGGATGAAACTCAGACACACACAGGGATTCTGCTTTCACACCAATGGGAACGTTGATAGTGAGGTCCCAGTTCAGGGGGAGGGAGAGGAGCGGCAACGTTTCAGGTTATAGATAGCCGTCCCCATGGTCGGGATCAGACTGAGGACGGTCTGGGGAACAGCAATAAGGGAAGATCATTCAGCATAAAGGAGAGAAACAGAAAATACAATAATCGCAGGATCAAGCGGTGTCCCTGTTTTATATTTTGTAAGCAGGTGTTGTCTATAATTCCCAAAGAATTAAAAAGAAAGACGAGTTCAGAGGTGGCACCGTTTTGTTGCTTGACGATAGCTGAGGGGTCAGGTGAGATGTCAGTTAGTTATTGGGTCTTGCTGGGGTCATCGGGAGGCTGGAGTACACCCCGAACAGGTCACCAAGCCATTCCAGGGCAACACATGCTCACCTAGGGGCGATTTGGAACAGCCGATTAGCCTACTGTGGATGTAACTCAACTGCTGGAGGAAACTGGAGTGCCCAGAGTAAATCCACGCAAGCATGGGGAGAACATTCAAATTCCACATGGAAACGCCCTCACTGAGACCGGGAATCGAACCAAGGACCCTCTTGCTGTGAAGTGACCATGCTAACAACTACGTCATTGTGCCTCTTGCCACCTTGTTATGAACTGCATAAACAGAACTACAAACTTATTTACAGGAAATTGCGTGAATTTGTTTGCTAACCACAACGCCACCATATATTTTGAGTTTTACACATTGTCCTTGGAAGACAAAGAGGTCAGAAATGAGGTCATTCCAGGTTTAGAAGTCATTGCTTAAACGTCATTTTCTTACCAACATAAATCTTGACTCTTGTATTAACCATGACGTTGTTCAGGGTGTAAACGGTTTCAACAGCAGAATTCCATCACTCCAACAACCTAAAAAAGAGAAGGATCCTTTTTCTACAATCATTTATCTTCATGTTTAAACGTGAACACGTGTCGAACACGTTGCACACAACTCCGGCCAATCCGAGTGTTGTGATCATAAGAATGAAGGGCCGAGATCACACAAACAAAAATAACTGATTACGGGAGGAGGGGGGGATCGTGCAGTCGGATGGAAAACACATTAACAGACCAGAGACGGACGAGAATCTGGACCGTCTGCAGAGAAATAAAGCATTCGGGGGAAATCTGGAACCAGGAATTGTTTTCAGTTATTTTAATTTTTTTTAATTGAATCCATCCCCAGAGGAGACACGTTCATCATGTTGATGTGTAAAACAATACGCTTCAAATCAACATCTCCACAAAGTTTACTGCAAATCAACTGATTCCTGTGGAACTGTTTAGTTATTCAGCTGAAGCTTCGTAAAAAAACTAGAAACCATCGACCTCGGGGGGAAAAAACACACATGCACGCGCGCACAGTTTTTTCTATACACGAGCAGGACACAAAGTCATTTCATTACAATGAACTTTATACACTCAGCTTCGATTGATTTGTGGTTGCAATTAGCACAGCACGGCCTCATTACCGCTCCTCTACCACTCTCTCTGAATTCTCACAAACAACGATCCTAAAAAGGTCAGAGGTCATCACCCCCCAAAGCCGATCCCAGGTCTGAGGGTTAAGGAAAATGGGAGACATGTGCCTCAGCAATATCTTAAAGATCTAACCCTGGGAACAATATTCTGCGATAGATCTGGTCTCTTTTCCGTTTCAGAAGCAGAACAAAACAAAAAAAACCCTAAGTCAACCTCCAGTGTAAAAGGATTCATGATTAATACGTACCCCCCATTTCACTGGAGCACGGCAGACTTACGGAAGCAAAAATGTTGTCATCCGCAAACGTTCCGCGATTATTCCATCTTCCGTAGTTATTCCTGAGGTCTTCCTCCACTTCCGTATGCTTCTGGCAGGCCAAAAAATTCCGTGAACGTGCTTTTGAACATCAATTCCGTGAGGGGTCTGTGGGGTCACTTTGACGTCCTTTGCCGTACCTATTCCGCACATGCTGTGAACGTTCCGAGTGTGTAAGAATTTCCACTTTCCCGTAAGATTTTCACCCATTTTCTGTGTAAAAACGCCGATGCTCTTCCGTAGACTGCGTTCCGCGCCTTTCCGCTACGATCCTTGCATGCCGTAGTCCAGTGAAATGGGGGTATAACGTTGTGTAACTCGGTGCATGAATAGAAACCACTGTAGTTGGAAGAGGTGGATGGAGGAACAATTTAAAAAAAAAAAAAAAAAATTCTAAAGAATAAAATTTCCAGGATTCAGATTCAGAAAAAGAGGGGGACGGGCACACCCCCCATACGTTTTCGGAGATGCCATGTCCATATACAGTGATGCTAAAATTAGCTTTGAATTTTTTTTAACTGCACTGCCCTGGTACGAAACAGTCTTGGCATCTAAGACAATTCCATTTTCACCATCAGGTGCAGTATTTTCAAGACCGAAAACTCAGAAAGGCACCCAGTGCACCGTTACCGTCCCACAGCACCAGCGAGAGTAGGGACACAAACCGCAGACTCGGGCAACACAAACATTGTCATTTTCTAAATCATTTAATCCTACAAGGGTCACACTCACACCTAGGGGCAATTTGGAACAGCACATTGAGCTCACTGGCATGTCTTTGGACTGTGGGAGGAAACTGGGAGTATCCCAAAGAAAAACACCTGAAAAATTCTGTTTAAAGCCAAACCTCTGTATGTTAACTTGAGCCTTCATGCTAATGATGATGACATTCTTAGTCAGTTTTCAAATAACCTCCATAAAATAATTGCAGTTATCACTAAGATTGTATACACAAACTTCAATAAAACATTTTGGGGCAAGCGATATCTTCTAATTACTAAAAGAAAATAATACAACAATAATAATCATAATATAAATGTTATTGAAACCGGCATGAAACGTGAACATCTGTCCTGTCCTTCCTCCATGTCCTTATCTCAGTAATGAACCAGACTCCAGCACTTAAAACATTTCACTCATTAATTCATTTTATGGACCGCTTAATACAAATTAGGGTTGCAGGGAGACTGGCACCCATCTCAGTGGATTCTAGGTGAAGGCGGGGTACAGTCTGGACAGCTCGCCAGGCCATCGCAGAACCAACACTCTCACACCTAGGAGTGATTTCAAACAGCCAATTAACCTAGCGTACACGTTTTTGGACTGAGGGAGGAAACCATAGTACTCGGCAGAGACCCACACAAACACAAGGAGAACATGAAAACTCCACACAGAAACGCCCAAGCTGGGATTCGAGCCTTGGACCTTCCATGAGGTGGACATGTTAACCACTGCGCCACTGTCCCGTTTAAATATTTCATATTTACCCTTATCCAGAACAACTTGCATTTAAATCACACCACTAAGCAAGAGGCTTGCTCAAGGGTGGTACTGGGACTTAAGCCCCCATCCTTCAAATCAAGAACCCAGAGCCACCTCAGAGAAGATGCCGAAATCTACAAGAACGTAAATACTGTAACTATTCAAGCACAATACAAATCAAGCACTGCCCTCTTGTGGACATAATCCGACACTGCACTGGAATCACAACTGAGGGTAGAGGAAAAACAAAAAAGTTTCATTTAAATCATTTTTATTTATTTTAGTCAAATATATATATTTGAATCCTTTCCATGAGAAGGATTTTTAGGAGAAAGTGTTTACAGAAACCAATGCATCCAAGTCAAACTGCAAACAAACAAAATTAGTTTTTGACACATAATGGAACGTAGCATTTTAGCATTTGGTGCCATGTGGATGACTGCAACGTGATTCCGGTGAAACCCATGTAATGAGCGGTTCTGGATTGATTGATCGATCATGACTGGATTGTTGTTTCATTTTACATGATTTAAAAAAAATTGTAAAAGTTCCTGAAGATGCCGGGAAGCTTCCAAAAAAAGCTTGGCTTGAAAGCGTTCTTGCAGACAAATGTAGTCCTTATGTTCCGAGAGTCAGGGTCCGGGTTCGGTTTTGCATAAAGGCACAAAAGCATTAGAGCCCTGGCTAGGGCGTGGTTTTTCTCATCCTTTTCTTTTTTGGCAAGACATTGGTCCCTGTAGGCAATCCTCTTCCATATTTCATGTCTCTCTCACTCTCTCTCTCTCTCTCTCTCTCTCACACACACACACACACACACACACACACACACACAGGTAAAAAGACAATGAAACAATATAACAAAACAAATTAGATTATACTTAAAGTGTACAGTTATAATTAGATCTCTAAAGGAAAAAACCAACCAAACAAACAAACAAACAAAAAAAAACCTACTGAGACCTATGCTCCGATTTATTCGGCTGTAAAAGGGATACAGTGAGGAACACACTGAGGACTTCAGCAGTAGACGACACCCTAATCAATGGAAAGCTAATCTAAGAGTTGAGCTCTACAGCGGATACAGCTCGAGTAAAGATCTCTGTTGGTTGAACTCAATGAGGCTCTTCTTTCCTTGCCTGACCAGATCCTCTTTTCTGAAACAGGGCAAGACCAAGAGGAGCCTGAGAAGCGTCTCGATGTTCGGGAAGGTTTTGGCATCTGTGGCGTTGAGTGTGTCAAGAAGACCTGCAGGAAGAGGTTGCTGAGCAGAGTCGGTGCCCAACCATTTCTCTCGCCACTTCAGAAGCTCCGCCTCCAGAGAGCTCGAGTCCGGGAGGTCGTCCTGGTACACCTCGAAAAGGTCACAGTCCATGCAGCAACCTTCAGTCTTGGATATGACATAAGGCACGACCTGCATGCAGCGCACAGCCGACAGAGTGAGGTCCGAGAACAACTCTGAGATCTCACAGATGGAGTGATCTATTGCACCTTTGCTGATGATGTCTCTACAGTAAATGATCAAGCACTCTTGCGAGGTGTGGTCGACGCTGATCTTTAACTTGGAGGCAAAAACCACTGCTTCCTGGTACCAGCTTTGGAGGTGGGTATCGATGTTGGATTTCATATCACTCAGGGAGGTAAGTACTTCAGACAGACTATTCACAGCTTGATACACATCCAATGGTTGGCCCTGGAGACTGTGACTTAAAGTCTTGGTGGGACCCAGAACATTTTTCATTATCACAAGCGTCAGGATGAACTCAAAGTTTTGCAGAATGATCAGGAAGTCACCAGCTTGTGTTCGTTCTGTTTGGATCTCATGAGTGTCCTTGATGTCATTTAAACTGAGCATGATGGCTTCCAGGACTTCTACAGTAAGATCCAGAGTGTCTGGACTCCTCTCCCATTGGCTTCTGCTCAACCTATCAGTCAGGTCACTGTGCTTCACCACATCATCTTGGAACAGAGAGGCCACCATTTTGTGCAGTACCGCTCGTTTCATTTCGTCCTCAGTCACCCATTGGAGCATCCTTTCAACCCACGTGAAGCTGTCCGCTATCTCAGAGATGATACATGATTTGGCCAGCCATGTGTTCAGGGACATGGATGAGCTAAAAGTGCGTACAGCATGTGGGTACCTCTGGGACAACAATGCTGCTGCTGCTCTCACTTGCGCGCCTGCTGTACCCACCGTCAGCAGGCTTTGCCCCCGACATGAGGCCAAGTTTAATCCCCATTTCTCAGACAAAGCTGCAGTCATGGAGTCCACAAAGACAGCAATATCTTGGTCAAGCGGGACATAAACTAATACATCCTCACACGGTGTCTTGCCTTTCTCCAGGTAACATATCCCGACAGGGATATACGTGTGTCCTTCAATCTCTATTTGTTGTTCACATATAATAGAAAAGATCTTTGCATCATGAATTTCACTGAACACTACTTCTTGGGTGGGGTTGCTGTAGAATGATAAGACCCCCTTGTGGGGTTCGGCACCATCTTCAGGCACCACTTGTGCTACTGCATTAGAAGGATCCAGGCTATCTTGTGCTATTGCATAGGGTTGATTGAGATCGTCTTGAGCGGTCGTATGCTTGACATCGGCTGCTATAGAGCTGCTTGCATCACTTGTGGCATCAGTTGCCCCTACGGTAGTCTCAACAGCATCACTTTTACTAGCAGGTTCAGCCTGATCTACCATATCTGATGCAGGTTCTGTGGATGTGCAAGTTTCATTCTGCGCAGGTGACGTGGCCTGAACAGTAACATCTTGATCATCTGCCTTATGGTCAGGAACATGAGTTGGAGCTTTGAAGTCTTCGGTGGAGTCCATAGGCTCCATGGTGACCCCTGGGGTCACTTCTTTAGAGTCATCTTGGCTCTTCATCACAACATCATGGACTGGTTCTGTAGGTTCTGATGTCATTTTTTCTGATGCGGAATCAAGCTCCATAGGGACGCCAAACTCTGCTGTTGACTCTGTAAGAACAACACCCTCACCAGTGGGTTGTACGGCAACCCCCTCGTCTGCTTCGGTGCTGTCCATGGGGGTGTCCTCCTCCATAGGCTCGCTTTCTTTGGGTACTTCTTGCTCAACTAGAACAGACTCCACACAGTGCACTGCTGCTGTGGCATCTGATGATGCCGTTATTGGTTCTGTGGAGGCACTCTGTTCATCCGAGGTGACATGGTGCCCTGTTGTTTCAATTTGGGAGTCAATATCCTGTTCTACTGCTTGGACAAGATGCTGGGCTTTTGCTGCCGTCCCACAGGTGGGACCCTGAGCCGTGATGGTCTCACAGCTTGTATCCTGAGGGAATATTACAGGTTTAACTGTCTCTTCCAGGGCTGTTGTGGGTTCACTACAGGAAGTGACACTTTGAGCTTTTTGGATTGCCAATGGTGAGTCTCTAGACACTGTTTTATGATCTGGGGCTTCGTTTTGTAGAGTCACTCCGGAATTGTTGGTGGCATACTGTGCTGTTGCTGGAGCATATTCTTTAAGAGTATCCTCAAATGATGCATCTGGCTTCAGGGTCATGCTTCGGGCATTTGTTTCAGGCTCTGTGGTGACATGCTGTTCCTTGGTTGCACTCTGGACTCCAACACTAGGCTCTTTGACCATTTCCTGGGCCTCATGCGTTGGAGAGGCTTCTTGTACAACTGCAACAATGTCCTTAGTAGTCTCCTGGGTTATTGTGGCTGGGTTTGGGCTGACACCACAGACCTCTGGTGACCCCTCCTGGGCAGTAACGCCATGAGTTGCAGCTTCTGTTGTGATGCTGTTTGGAGCATCCTGTGCATCTGCAACAGGCTCATTAATGGCACTCTCAGCTGCCACTTCTGACACACTCGTAACACCTTGTTCTGCTGCTGTAACGTCTTTGTGCCATTTAACAGGCTCTACGGTGGCAACTTGGGCTGTAACATCGGTTCCATGTTCCATGTTGACACTTTGCTCAGTAACATTCATGGCTACCACTCGAGCTACAGGTTCTATATGCTCCATGGATACATCCTCAGCTGCAGTACCAACTGATGTTTGAGGCTCAATAGGAATTTCCTGGTCTGCCACTTCTGGTTTTGCTGTGGCTTCCTGTGCCACTTCCATAAGTAACATGGTTGCATCCTTAGCTGATGTGATTGGTTCTGAGATGACTGGCTTTTCACTCTGGTTTCCCAGTTCCGATTCTGCAATGGCGGCCTCAGATGACTCATCTATAACTGGTTCTACAAGTTCCATGCTGATGTCCTTAGACTCGGTGTTGATACTTTGGGCTGCTGCTTCAGACACGAGCTCTGCATTTCCATTTTGTAGCTCTGTGGTGACAACTTGGACTGTTCCTTTGTGCTCACTGAGAACAACCTGCTCTCCTTGTCCACTGTCAGAGGCACTCATTGTGGATGAACTGATTTCAGTATCAGTCGGACATGTAGCTAATAACTGATTATCTGTGCTCATGGGAGAATATTCTTGTGTCCCAGCTTGTCCATTGGAAGAATTTATTTCCATGGCATGGTCATTTTGAGTTGTAGAAGTTCCATCAAGTGCAGAAGTGCTTACATCTGTGAACATGGGAAAAACAAGAGTGAGCAGAATATCAAAGACAAATTACAGTTGCACTCAGAGTACAGTGGTACCTTGGTACTGGAACGCTTTAGAGGTCCAATAAATCAGAATTCGACCAAAAAATCCAGGATATTTTTGTCCCGTGTGTTTTTCATCACACTCTGTCTCCTGCATTTTTGGGTCCGACTGAATGCTCCTGGCGTCACAGAATTTTCTAGCCCTTCTGTGACACCAGGAACATTCAGTCGGACCCAAAAATGCAGGAGACAGAGTGTGATGAAAACGGATGAGCTTTATTGTTCAGATGGAAGGCACTAGAGCATGGGGAAATCGTAGTCACGGTTAGGGATGCGGAGAAACACGAAAACCATACACTAAGGGAACTGATCACTGAGAGCCAGAGAGATCATGGGGAAGAGGGACAATCTTACAATCTTCTAGCACTGGGAGGAGCATGCTGCTCGTCTTTATAGCCCAGTGATTGCTGAGTGGAATCAGGTCTGTGCTTCGCACTCCGCCCGCGTGTGACAGCCACGCCCCTCTCCAGCGCCTGAATGCATAAAGAGAGAGTTAGAGCCGCCAAAACCAGAGTCTCTCACAACACAGACCATAACAGTGGACTGTATTCAATAATTTTTTCACTTAATTTGCAGACCTATGGTATGAGTTACGGTAGAGTTAACTTCTGTTCAAAAGACGACGGAACAGATTAAGACCATTTATATTATTTGTTATGGGAAAAGCAGATTCGGAATTCACCAGCCGTTGGGAACGAATTTCGGTCGAACGAATTATCGAGGGACCACTGTACAAGGTACTTCAACCAGGAACAAATACTAGTAGATTATTATTATAAGGGCTTAAATCCAAATCACTCGCCCCGTGTTTTTCTGCGACAGAGACCAGGGCATTGGGTTTATCAAAATGTCAACAACAAAAATCTGAAAATGTATTGTTCGTTTAAAAATTATTGATTTTTTGGCCACAGTCAAACTTTTAAATACATTTTTATCAAAATCACCAAATTTGGATAATGGGGCGGTCTGGTGTTAAGCCCTTAATAACTTGGTTAAGTCATAATGAAATATTTCCCTCTAGTGGATGTCTGATGAACATTGTGCCCATGTTTATATAGGGGGAGGTGGCTTGGTGGTTAGGGTGCTGCGTTCATGATCAGGAGGTCGGGTGATCAAATCCCAGTTAGGCCTCCACTGTGGTAAGAGCCCTGGGCAAGGTCTTAACCACAAGTGTGCCTCTGTTCACCCAGCAGTATAAATGGGTACCAGTAAAAATATACTGGGAAGGTAACCTGCAATGGACTAGCATCCCATCCACGAGGAGTTAAACTCCTGGTCTCTACACGCTATGAAAACCGGGGATAAGCACCGGCCTGAGATCCCAGAATTTAATGGCTTGTCCCTTATAATACAACTTATATAAGAAATATATTTCCAAATAAATCAATAATTTTTTTTTTTTAATTGTGATACTCAAGTTGTACCCAAAACATGTCCAAACAGGTCTGGCCAATGTGAGGCATTGCCTAATCGGTAGCCATTTATACTGATAGATTGACCGGGGCACACACGTGGTTAACACCGTTCCCAGGAGTCTAAACACGACGAGAGTCTATCAGAGATTAAAACCCACATCCTCTCAATCATGAGCCCAGCACCATAACCACACCTTCTGACTGAGAAAAAAAATATTTTCTTAGGATAGAGATTCTGAGAGCAGGATGATGTTGCACACCTCCAGTTTCACACTGAGCTGTAGTTGTGGGCTGGTCTTGTGCGATAGGTGGAATTGAGCCATTTATTATCTCAGAAGCACCACAGCTGGTAGTGTTAACCGTCTCCTCAGAAGGAGGTCCATCTGTATCTAAAAGGGGAGGTTTTAAAAAAAAAAAGAAAAAAAAAAAATACAATATGACCTTTACCTTTTCAACACAGCTCAATAACTTCAAAAGATAAATCTACTCACCGCTATCCATTTTCAGAACACAGAGACTCTCTTTCACCTAAAAATATCAACACCAGATATAACTTTAATACAACCACATTTTAACTGAACAAACTCTTTGATTATGTATTACGAAATATATGTACACACCGGAGAAAGGAGGCCATGACACTTTGCATTAAGTTCCACACATTTGTCAATAATTTGCTCCAAAATCCGTAGCATGGGACGATGCATGAGAAGCATCACCATAGTGGTTTTGTCAGCACTGCCGTAATCATTAGCAATGTAGGTCCTTAACGAGTTAAGAGTAGTCTTCATGAGATCACACTCCATACTAATGCTAGGTAGCACAGCGACGAGCCTCATAAGAGTTGCGACATTGGGGTGATTCATCGCTTCAGGGTGGTGCAGAGTCTCCGAGATTGAGGTGGGCAGTGAGCTGTCTTGACACTTCTCTTGCCAAACAGCGGCCCAAGCATTTATTTCTTCTTCTGCCAAGTCTGGCTCAGGCAGGTCACTTTGGTAAATTGTGTAGAGCTTATCTGATGCCTCTGGGAGGATGGGTAGAGGGTTGCATGTGGGAAGAAGGGAAAGAACCCGGAGAGCTTTCAGGTGATATTCTGAGAAGTTAAACTTCATTTCCTCAATCAGTCCACTCAGGACAGGTATGCTAACAGTCTCTTTATAGCCTACTTCTGGAGACTCATAGCTTCCAACAGCATCTGGATATGAGAGAGCTCCGGCAACTTTGGTGGCAAGCTGGGTTGCCTCTTCGAACCAGGTATTGTGCACCACACTGATGTTCTCCAACATCTTATCAAGAGACTCGATTATATCAGGAATCTTCTCCAGCTCGCAGACGATATCCGCTGGATTGCCGCAACGGAATATCGTGCTGCAGTTCCGCAGAGGAGCGCAGGCATTCTTCAGGATTACCAGAGAAATGACAAAATCTGATTCCCTAATGGCTGTGGAGAGCATCAGCGCGTGAATCGACATGCTGTTACTCCAGGAGCCATCAGCATTGCTACTAACAGCATCCAGGCAGCTCAGGACGCCCTCTAACATGTCCACCAAGATGTCGAAGAAATCCTCCGTCTTTTTCCACCTTGATAAACATGTTTCTGGGACCTCTGCGAGAGCTTCCCGGGGAGTGTTCAAGTGACCTTCTCTTGTCTGAGAAAGGTCAACGTGTAGCCTTGGTGACTGATCAAAGAAAAGTAACAGATCCTCAACGACACCAAGCACCTTGGTAATGGGGTCGTTATGAAGGCTTACTGCTAGCCAATAAGCAAGTCCACAGGACTCACTGGGTGTGTTCACAGCAAGGGGAAAATTCTCCATGAATCCTAAAGATAGCTTTCTCAGACCTTGACCCCCAGCACCCATGCACATGAAAGACTGGCCACGACAGCATCCCATCTGGAGACCCCACTCCTCCGAAAGTATACATGACAGGGTCTTAGCTTGGGTATCGGCATCAGAATACAAGTCCAAGGGCAGAAACCCTAAAAGCTCCACTTTGGGTGTGAAACTGTCTACATATCGGACAAACACAGGAACGTATTTACGGTCATCCACAGACACCACCTTATCAGTAATAATGGAAAAAAATGGGGATTCTTGAACTTTGGAGATGATCATTTCCCTCATTGATTTCACAACACTCTCCAACATCACCATATCTGATGGCCGGGTCACATTCTCCAGGCTCCAGTGACACACACCAACCTCTTGCATGACAAGGTCTTGCTCGTCGCCAGGGAGGTCTGAGAACAGTCGTTTTTTCCGAGCCAGTCTGGACGCCACCATGAAGACCCTCCTAAGACTGTCTACGTGCTGCTCAGAGTGACCATTCTCATCTAAAGGCTTTGGTTGTTTTTCCTCCGGAACTACAGCGGGTGCAACTTCAGGATCTTGCTGGGTTACAGGTTTATCGGATATGGCTATGCAGTTACCTAGGAATAAAATTCAAGTTAGTTCAAAATTCTACCACAGGATGATACAAATGATCAAATGGGAAAGAAAACATACCCTCTGCTTTCAACTCATTGAAGTCTGGGAGTTTTTTAGTTGACGTCTCCTCTTGAACCTCCATCTCTTCATCCTTGTGGTTGTCTTTAAAAGAAAAACAAATAAACAGAAGAATTGAGTTTTAATAACCATGTTGAAGTATTTTAATGAACACACAGAAACTGGCCTGTGGAGAAATGGAGACATGCCGACACACCTTCTGCTTTGACCTCAGAGTTCCTCAAAGTTTTTGCTTCTTTGTCCTGTGTAGAACAAACAGTCATCAACAGTCTTGTATATGTTAACACTAAAATATCCCATGTGAAATCAAAACAGAAACTTACCAGGCAAATACCTTCCAGTGTTTTTGGAGTAACTTTCAGACACTGTGTCACCATCTTGTCCAGGTCTCGGTTAAAGTTTGTCCCTACCTGGAGCATAGCCAAACTCAGAGTTCTGTCCTTCGCATACGTGCTCCTCAGGTAGTCCTGAAACATTTTATGGCGCTTTAGCTCGCCGCAGTGCTCCAACGTGGTACTCGGTAACACCGACATGATCTTCAGCAATGTGTTGATGTTGGCAAAATACTGCATGACCGGCAGGCGCAGAGTCTGAAAGATAGTATCTGGTATGTTTGGGGAAACTACTTTGGTCTTCCATTTCACCTTCCAGCAAGAGAGTTCTGTGAAGAAGTTGTCAGGATCTGGAAGGTCACCGACGTACAGCGGCGGCTTCGACTTCAGGCTTTCAAAAGTGTAGCTCATGGTTACCGAGCACGGGACCAATGATAAGAAGTTAAGAGCCTCTTTGTGGTCGTCGGAAAAATGGTCCTTTACCGAGTTGATTATGTGGTCAACTAAAGGGACGCTGATGGCGTCTTTATAGTATCCGCCAGGTTTTAGTAGGTTGTCTCTGGGACACGGGATGCTATCAGGCACTTTAACCTGTACACCTAAGGTTTGAGCAATAGCACATGCTTCATCGAACCAGTTTTGGTGGAAGAGTTTTATATTGGTCTTGAGGCGGTTGAGCGTAGCAACAATGCCACTGATCTGGCAGAGCTGGGAGGCGGCACTGAAGTGATCTTTCTGCAGAGCCGCGCTCAGTTCTCTGGTGAAAGACGAGATGTTCTTCAGAGCCACAATCGCCACGATGAAGTCAAAGTCTCGGATCAGCTGCTGGAGCTTTTTTGCCTCATTATTCACGGCCAAACTCCACATTGGCGGACTGCTGTTATGAAACCTTTCCAGACAATCAACTAAAGGTTCCAGTATCTGAGAGAAGGCATCATAGGAGTCGTGCTTCTCCTGCCAAGACGAACAGAAGTTCCCTTGATACTCGTGGATCTTCTCGTAGCTCTCACGCAGACCAACCGCTATGACTTGATCCAGCTGTTTTTCAAGTTCGGGCGAGCTGCTGAAAAATAACACAATCTTTTCGAGGATATCTAAAGCTCTGCCGATGGAAGGAACTGGAACCGACCTCGACCACCATGTGTTAAAGGAGTAACAGGAACAGTGAGAACATATCGCGAGAGGGTACTTCTCCTGAACTTTGCACGCAAAGGCTTTAAGCTTGTAGGCAATTTCCCCAGAACCCAAGTAAGCCTGGCCTCTGCAGTATTTGAAATCGAGACGCCATTCTTCTGTGACGATATCAAACAGGTGCTCACACATTGCCTCGGTATCGAGATTTGCTTCCAAGAAGCCCATTAGTTCCAAACGCATGACATCGAAACTGTCCACAAACCTGAGGAATAATGGGAGGAAGTCTGTTTCGCCAAACTTCACTGCTCGGTCAATGAACAGAGAGAAAAAAGTATTTCCTGCTTCAGAAATAATTCCCTCTCGCACGACGTCAGCACACACCGTCAAAACTTCATTCATTTCAGATTTCGTCACATATTCGACCTCGCCCTCTGAGCCTCCATCAAATTGTCTGCTCTGACTGTTACATGCTGCGGTAATCGCCGACTTCAGTGCCGACTTTAACGCCTCCTTATCAGTCCCCGAGCACTCTGCAGGTTTTGGCCTCTCCAATGCCATGTCCAAAATAATTTCTCTTATCTCCTCTGTATCTTCCTTTGAGACATCATTTATATTATTTTCTGTTGCTGGAAAGCATGCAAACAACATAAAATGTATAATGGTTTGGGTTTCAACATTGTAATTCATCATTCTGAAACAATAGGAAATATCACTGGACTGGTTTACCTGAAGGCTGAACTTCCATGGCATCATCCTGAAAAGAAAACAAAAAAACGGACCATTACAGTTGGTGTGCTGTAGACCGCTCTGACAGTTGGCACTAAATACTGAGGAATAATGTCATGTTTTTATGGTAGTGTTTTCTGGAGCTGAAGTGTGTTGAGTCCCATGATTATATGTATTACTATAAAACGAATCAACGTTTCATTCCAGAATGCAGTCTTCAATCAGAGAGGTTTTACCACTTTTCATAAAGCTCAGGATCAAAAAGATATTAAACTCAAAACACACCATCACGCACCAAATGTAGTTTACAGCACTTGGATTAATTTATTAGACCTGGAAATTGAGACTTCCTTCTTTTCCTTTCGGTTGGTCCCTTCAGGGGCCGCCACAGTGAATCATCTGCCTCCATCTCACCCTATCCTCTGCATCTTCTCTTACACCAGCTACCTTCATGTTCTCCTTCACTGCATCCATAAATCTTTTCTTTGGTCTTCCTCTAGTCCTTCTGCCTGGTAGTTCTAACCTCAGCATTCTACTACCAATATATTCACTTTATCCAAACAAATATCTTTATGCAGGGTGGCACGGTGGTTAGTACTTCTGACTCACAGCAAAAGGATCCTATATGCGCAAGTTCCAGCTTAATGAGATCGTTTCTGTGGAGTGTGCATGAGCTCACTGTGCATGTGCGAGTTTCCTCCAGAAACTGTTTTCCTACCACAGTCCAAAGACCTGCACTTTAGGCTGACTGGTGGTTTTAAAAATTGCCTCTAGTGCGTGTGTGTGTTGGGCCTGCAATAGTCTGTTGAGCTATTCAAGGTGTGATCAGTCTTCAATCCCATGTTGGCCGAAATGTGCTCCAGACTCCCTACGACCCTAGTAAGATTAAAGAGTTCATCAAATGGGATGAACGACTTGATAGAGCTTGAAATTGAAGATCTTGGTGAGCTTTTACGTTTTCGTTTGTCACGTGCTGATTTAAACACAAAACTAGTTAAAGAGAGACTGCCACTCCGAGTGACAACTACACTGTGGAACAATACATTACTAAATTCATATCCATTAATACAATATTGTACTATAGATATGTGACAGTACAGATTCAAAACCATTACTGTAATCCACTACAAAACATACTGGCAGCCCATGATGAATAGAAAGGTATTAAACCACAAACATAATTGTGGAATGGCTTACATTGTTCATCTTTACAACAATCTGTGCATATGTAATATGTTTAAGTGATAGAGATGCTTATTTTAATGAAAATGACAATGAAAAACATAAAACTGATAAAATGATTTTATCCTGTGGATTACATACTCACGAAATGTTAAACTATCAGTGTTAGTGGCTGAACAGTTGTTTTCCACAGGAAGTGTTGTCAACATGTTGGATGGTGGAACTTCACATTCTCGTGACTCTGATGATGAGAATGCTGCCAGAGAGGTGTGTGACGGTAAATCCAAAATGGCTTACACAGTTAATGATTTGCCAACTTGCCTTTCCTGTCATCAGTTGGTTTATAGAAACAGAAAGGGACGTTTTGCACAATCTCCGCGTTTGATGTTTGGGCAGCTCAGCAATGGCCTCTAATACAGTGGTACCTCCTCTTCTTTTCCTTTCGGCTTTTCCCTTCAGGGATTGTCACAGCAAATCATCTGCCTCCATCTCATCCTGTCCTCAGCATCTTCTCTAATGCCAACGACCTTCATGTCCTCCTTCACCATATCCATAAATCTCTTCTTTGAACTTCCTCTAGGCCTTCTGCCTGGTAGTTCCAACCTCAGCATTCTACTACCAATATTTTCACTATCCCTTCTCTCTACATGTCCAAACCATCTCAATCGAGCCCCTCTGACTTTGTCTCCAAAACATCTCACATGGGCTGTCCCTCTGATGTACTCATTTCTGATCCTATCCATCCTTGTTACTCCCAGAGAGAACCTCAACATTTTCATCTCTGCTACCTCCAGCTCTGCCGCCTGTCTTTTCTTCAGCGCCACTGTTTCTAAACTATACAACATCGCTGGCCTCATCACCGTCTTGTACACATTTCCTTTCATTCTTGCTGATACTCTCCTATCACACATCACACTGAACACTTTTCTCCAACCATTCCAACCTGCCTGCACATGCTTCTTCACCTCTTTTCCACACTCTCCATTGCTCTGGATTGTTGAGCTGAAGTACTTAAAATCCTCCACTTTCGTTATCTCTGTTCCCTGTAACCTCACCGTTCCTCTTGGGTCCTTCTCATTCACACACATGTATTCTGACTTACTGAGGCTAACCTCCATTCCTCTCCTTTCCAGGGCATATCTCCACCTCTCTAGATTTTCCCCCACTTGTTCTCTACTCGCACTACAGATCACAATGTCATCTGCAAACATCATAGTCCATAGAGATTCTTGTCTAACCTCGTCAGTCAGCCTGTCCATCACCATCGCAAACAAGAAGGGGCTCAGAGCTGACCCTTGATGCAGTCCCACCTCCACCTTGAATTCTTCTGTCACGCCGACAGCACAACTCACCACTGTCTTACATCTCTCATGTCCTGCACCACTCTAACATACTTCTCTGCCTCTCCAGACTTCCTCATGCAACACCACAGTTCCTCTCTCGGCACCCTGACCTTCTCTGTACTTCTCCATTAACATCCTCAAGGCAAAAACTGCATCTGTGGTGCTCTTTCTTGGCATGAAACCAAACTGTTGTTCACAAATGCTGACCTCTGCCCTTAGTCTAGCTTCCACTATTCTTTCCCATATCTTCATCGTATGGCTCATCAACTTTATCCCTCTGTAGATGCCACAACTCTGTACATCTCCCTTGTTCTAAAAAATATGCACTATCACACTTCTCAATTCCTCTGGCATCCTCTCACTCTCTAAGACCTTGTTGAATGTTCTTGTCAGGAAATCTACTGCTCCCTCTCCTAGACACTTCCATACCTCCACCGGTATGTCATCAGGACCAACTGCCTTTCCATTCTTCATCCTCTTCAATGCCCTCCTCACTTCACCCTTACTAATCTTTGCTACTTCCTGATCCTCAACAGCCACCTCTTCTACTCTTTTTTTCCTCACTCATTTTCCTCATTCATCAGCTTTTCAAAGTAATCTTTCCATCTTCCTAGCACACTTCTGTCATAGTCAATACAGTTCCCTCTCTGTCCTTTATCACTCTAACTTGCTGCAAGTCCTTCCCATCTCTATTTCTTTGCTGTGCCAACCTGTATAAAATCATTTTCTCCCTCAGTTATACCCCACCTTACGAAATACAGTGGTACCTCACCTTACGAAATTAATCTGTCTCAGAGCCTTTTTCGTAACCTGGATTTTTTGTAAGTAGAACCGCATTTTAACTGTAAAATGCGTGATTCGTTCCAAGGCCCCCAATACTACCCTTTAAAAATTATAAAAGCATACCTTTTACGGTACTTCGTGTTGGCAATGTCTTCTCAGCAGAGTTATAATCTTACAAATGTTTATGCAAGGTTAACAGCCTGAGCCAAAAAATGAAGTTGCAATAAGCACACTCGAAAAACTCATGAACAAGCTGCTGCTCAAGGGAGCTGCGTCATCCCCCGTAGCCAATGGGAGGACAGCGGGGCAGGATGTTGGCAGATAGCCAATGGGAGGGAGCCACGTTATCCCTCCTAGCCAATGGGAGGCAGCGGGGCGGAATATTGGGAGCTAGTCAATGAGAGAGCAACTCATGTATTGTTTGAATTTTGTTTTTAATTGACCATGTCTTCTTAGTAGTTATAATCTTACAAATGTTTATGCAAGGTTAACAGCCTGAGCCAAAAAATGAAGTTGCAATGAGCACACTTGAAAAACTCATGAAACAAGCTGCTGATCAACGGAGCTGCGTCATCCTTCCTAGCCAAGGGGAGGCCAGCGGGGCGGGATGCTGGGAGATAGCCAATGGGAGGGCGCTGCGTCATCCCTCCTAGCCAATGGGAGGCCAGTGGGGCAGGATGTTGGAAGATAGTCAATGGGAGAGCAGCTCGTGCCTTGTTTGAATGTTAGAATGGCACGTTTTAATGTTTGGCGCATTTCGTAAGGAGAACTTGTTTCGTATACAGGAACAAAAACATTTTGGAAAATGTTTTTCGTAACCTGGATTTTTCGTTTGCTGGGACTTATCTTAAGGTGAGGTACCAGTGTATGAGATGCTATATGGGTCAGTGATGTAGCTCAGCCAATTCAACATGTTCACGATACTACCAGGCTGGAACAGCCAGTAAGTAAAGCAACATGACCCTGAGCATGTCTAGATTATTAACATTTGTGCTCACTTTAAAAACGGTCATGGACTGATGTTGCTTGAAAGCAACCGCTGATGTCATAAATGACCGTTGTAAATAGCTAACAACACTATTTCACCACAGGTACACTTCAAATATTACACTTTTCTAACTACTGGCAAATTTAATTCAGGGTGCCAGTATCTTTGAACCCACCCACTCCATTCCTCAACGATGCACACTGGATACATGTCACACTGCAATCCGATTACCTTACAAAGCAGCTGTAGGATGTCAGGATGGCTCTCCACGTACGCCTGCACCATGTCATCGATGTTGAAGTGCACGTCCTGATTGACGTAAATGAATGCGGTGTTGCACTGTCTGTTCTCCGGAGATATCATCTTCATGTAGGTACGATACCTGTCCAAGACCATGTCATACTGCACGTATACGTCGGCATCAGCGTTGACACAGGGGATGGATCCCAGAACTCTGAGCAAACTCTGTACGTTTGGATAGAAGCCGATATCAGGGATCTTTAAGGTGGCAAACACGCCGGTGGGGAGGATTCTACGCTTACTCGCGTGCCTCCACTTCACTTCCCAACAGCCAAGTTCATCATAAAAGGAATCTGGGCGGGCCAGGTTGTTCAGGTTGGCATCAGCGACCTTGTCTTTGCGGATGCTAAAATTGTGGTCAGCCATATAAGACGGCACTAATGACAACCATCTCAGGATCCGGACCATCTCGATGCCAAGGACTCGCTTCACTTCGTCGATCAGGTACTGCAGAACCATCTTGCTTAGTGTTTCCCTGTAATAGTCTTCTGGCGAGGTTGGTGTTTTGGGGTCAGAGTCGCCATTCTGAGCTGTGTCTGCTGGCAGAGTCACTGTCACACCCAGCTTTTTGGCTCTTCCCACAGCGTCAGAGAACCACTTCCTGTGGAATATGGAAATTTCCTGCAGGTGCTTACTGAGCAGCTTTAAAGCATTGGAGATAGTGTACTGCAGGGTACTGCTGATGCTAATGATCCCACGCAGGCTCGGGTTCAGGATGCTGACGCAGCACAGAGTGTTCTTCAGGATCACCAGTGTGATGATGAAGTTGAAGTTCTTGAGCTTGTCTTTGAGCTTGAGCAGCCGTTCCAAGATGGTCGCATCCAGCTCAGACAGGGAGCTGGTGCACATCTCCCCAATGCTGTTCAGAAGAGGTTCCAGAATGTCCAGCATGGTCTGGAAGGCATCCGTCCCATACTCCCAGTTGTTCTGGCAAGACTCCTTGACACGATCCACCTCGCCTTTGATGTGACTGTATGCCGCTGTAATGTTCGTGAACAGTCTTTTCAGAAGTGTGTCGGACTGCCTCAGGACAGTGGCCACTTCCTCCACGGTGTCGACCACATCCTGTACAGAAAGGACGGGCAAGGAGCGGATCAGCCACATGTTGAAAGCATAAGGGTTACTGGGAGCCAAGACGACTTGTGGAAAATCTCGGAGCATCCGACAGGAGAACTCTTTAAGCTTCTGGCACAGGCTCCCCGTCGTCAGGTACGTGAACCCCCGGCAGTGCTCCATCCGGAGTCCCCATTTGTTGCGGACCTCGGACAAGAGCGTGAGGTACAGGTTGTCAGAATCCACGTCACAAGGCAGGAACCCAAGCAAGTGCTTTTGGGGAAAGCCATCATTGCTGACGGAACGCACAAACACTGGGATCTGATCCTTGCCCTCGATGCTCATTTTGTCCTGAAGAAGGATGGAGAAAAAGCGAGCTATGCGCAACGTGTTGCGGATTTCCTCGTGCATCGCGTCTCCTCCAAGTTTCAGCACATCTTTCGGGTCAATCTTTTCTGCACAGACAGGGTTGACCGCAAGCGGCCCGACAGTGGTGGTGGTGGTGGTGTTGATGCTAAAGCCAGTAAATGCTAACGTCTCCTTAAAATGGATCTTCAGTATTTCCTTTGCTTTGGACGTAGCGGGATCCTCAGGCTCAGCAGGGACTAGAACAGGTTCTGGTTTTATGGCGTTCTCTGACAAGTCTTCGCTCACGTTTTGTGCCACCGTCCCCGGCTGGGGTTCATCTTTAACGAAGAAAAATTCCATTTCAGATTTTCTGTGAACAAACTGTGTCGAAAACAATTTATGCTAATAATAGTTGATAACTAACCTTTAACCTTTTTTGCTTCGATGGGATCAGCTGCAGTCTGAAAATACAGTTGGATAAAAGAAAAATCACAGAATGATACAGTACTGTTCTGGATCTGCTTGATAAGTAGATAATTTCTGAAAGGATATCCACAAATTAATGAATTAAAACATATATAGATTAAAACATAGCTCAAAACATACAGCTTGTGTTTTTCTTTTCCGGTTGCTGTTCTGTGCATTGCCTTTCTTGGTCGCGAAATCAAATATGGTCGGGACAGCACCATCCTTTAACACGGTCTTCAGTTCGCTCTGGAAACACAAACAATATAAATAAATACGTTCAAAAAAATATTTTCTACAAAGATGTTCCATGTCCGGGGCAGTGGTGGCCTGGTGGTAAAAGGTGCTGGATCACTGATCCTCAGGGTTGGGGGTTCAAGCCCCACTCTCCACAGGTTGTCACTATCCCTCCAGTGCAGCTAACTGGGTTATCAAAGGCCAGCCAGGTCTCTCACTGTCTATGGTGTGAGGAACCACTGCTGACGTTCGACAAGAGGAGCTACATAGCCGTCAGCATGTTTCCGCCCTGCGATGGCCTGGCGAGCTGTCCAGGGTGTACTCTACCCTCGCCCGGAGTCAGCTGGGATGGGCACCAGCCTCCCCGCAACCCTAATTAGGATTAAGCGGTTCAGAAAATGAACGGGTGAATAAACGTCCCATGCCCCAAAAGTCAGAAGCCAAAAATCGGTCCAACAGAACCCATGCCTTCGGCTGCCACAAAGATGATGATGATTTTCTATAAAGACAAAATGCCAAAACTACATAAAAACTTTCGTACATGCAGTGCACTTACTTCTTTCTGTAGAAGAGACGCCTCAAAGTGTCTGGAGCACAGCTTAAAGTTTCTGTGTAAATACTCAGGTGTTTTATTCTGCAGATCCGATCTGCGACAGTTCCCCACCCACTGTTTACATCTGGAAAAGGAACCAGTGGGGGGGAGGTGATCTCAGATAAATAAGCACATTAAATTCAATAGTGAACAGACCTGACTATTAAAAACACCAATAGGACGGAGGTACTAGAGTGATTTACATAACAGCCTGTAATACCGTGTCACACCCCTACTAAGAGGCGTGTCAATAAAACAAACCATCAAACAATACCAAACAAACTCCACTCACTTCATCATGAATGATCAACAACCCCACAAAGTAATATCAAGAGTAGGGAAGACAAACAACCAAAAAGATACAGGTACATAAACTATGAATAATACTGTATGCTACTGTAGGAGGCGGGGCATATAGAATTCAGAAAGCGTTTAACAGGATGAACACAACAGTAGTACAGCATCAGTCATCATCGACACTCAATTGATCAATTTTTAATCGAAATATATCTCGATCAATTTTTTATCTAGTGCTTACCATAATCCGATGAGTCAAGCAAAAATAAAAACATTTAAAGCACCACCTTTGATTTATTTTCAGACTAGTAAATAAAGGCCATCGTTTTTAGGCGGACCTGAAGAGGGCGCTCGAGGTCACGAGCCATTCTTGTGCAGTCGAAAAAAGTGAGGAAAAAAAAAGCTAAATCTATCGACTGGTACACAAAAGAGTGTTTATGCATGAAATATACAATGTTAAAATAAACCTCAATAAAGCGTCTTCGTTCAACGTGTAACACCGAGATGGGTTCGGGAGGTTTTCTCTGGAAGTACTGCATTGGATTAGCGAGTTAGCTTACATTCATTGAATCAAAGGGAGAAATTAGCGTGCTAAATGGCTAACTAGCTAGCAAAGGATGCTAACTGTGGTTCAGTGTGAAGAGAAAAGTTAAACCGTGCAAATGAACTGTGAGGGTAAAAATGTGGAAACAGACATGGAATAAACAGAGAGTGGGGTCGGCTCACCGCTCGGGGTCCAAAGGAAACCTGAAGAAAGTGACGCTGCGCTGTTCGTCGCTCTGCTTACAGTCGGCTGCGGCGCAGCACTCGGGCATCTTGGACTAAAACTGCGCTCCGGTTCACTCAGAAGAGCAGCAAAGTGCGCATGACCAAGAACACAAATAAACCCTCGCGCCGTGTGAACCATTTACCGTTAACACTGAGCTGGAACCGCAGCCTTTACAACTAAAGCATCGTTTCCTTGACGTGATGTGTGTGAGATTTCACATCGAGATTATAGCAGGGCTGTTGCCTTGATCCGAGCCGGAAGTGAACAACGCAACAGAGCGGAAGTGAACAGTGCGCGCGAGGTGCACAACAGGGCTTTTTAATTAAAAAAAAAAAAAAAGAAATTATGTGCGGAACAACTTATTGTTTTACTTATTTCCAACCTGTTACTTTATTTGTAGTTCTACAAAATATGCACAGTAGAAAAAACCCTAACAGTATTTTTAAACAATGTACATTTTATCAGGTAGATCAACATACAGTGCTTTAATGCAACCATAATAAAATATTTTCCAAGAGTTGCAAAAAACTGATAGAAGGACCCTCATCCTCTCTAAAGACAGAGATTAAATGTGACCATTGCAAAAAAATAAAAAATAAATAAGGGGTATAAACATAAAAAGGATGAATTAGAGAAGAAAAGCACAAAGAAACAAAGCAAAGAACATGAATGAAAAAGAACAAGAAAACTAAAAATAGATGGTTCAAATTTTTAATAAAAATGACCACAGATGATGACGTCATTAGATTAATACTTCATATTATTTCAGTAAAAAAAAATTAATCAATGAAAAATATTAAAAATGTAAAAAAAAAAAAACCCCAAAAATCAAATAATAAACAGTTCTATATCCAAGATTTGTCTGTGGTGTGGATTGATATTTCACCCCTCACACATTGACACTGAAAGAATCTTTATTTTGAATGATGTTGGGGGGGGGGGGGGGGGGGGACTATTTTAAACACAAAAAAAAACCAACACAAAAGCACCAAATCTCTCATTTTCAGGACACCTCCATGCCACACACAGGGAGCGGAATGTACACCCCAAAAATATATACATATAATATATAAAAACTGAGCATAAAGAAAAAGAATTAAGTGAGGACAGGAGCCCTAGTGATGCCGGTCATCTGTGTCAGTGTGGGCCGAGCTCATTTACATTTAATCAGCCAATCAAAGGGCAGTGGTCTAGTGATTAGGGCGCTGGATCGCTGATCCTAAGGTTGGGGGTTTGAGTCCCCACAAGGTTGTCACTGTCACCCCAGTGCAGCGAACTGGGTTATCAAAGGCAGGCCATGTCTCTCACTGTCTATGGTGAGAGGCATGTAAAAGAACCATTGCTGACTTTCGTAAAGAGTAGGCTACAGAGCCGTCAGCGTGTTTCTACGACCTGAAGAGGGATGGGCTCCGCCAGGCCAAATCAGCCCAAGTCTCGCCATGAAGGCGCCCCAATGATATCCTCAGATGTTAAGGGATAAGTGAAGTGAAGAAGCCAATCAAAAACAGCCGAGTGGCACAAGCTGTGATAGGATTTTAACTTCATGTCAATGTTACAGAACGAACAGATGTTTCTGTTAATGATATCACTGAGGACAGAGAAAAGCTGACATCCAGTGATGAGGTCCTAAGATCATGGTGTTAATTGGCTGACCAGTAATTAAACTCCACACTTGTTACCATAGCAACATTTATCAGTTTTCAAATACAGTACAGCATCCAAAACAAATAACATCACAATGAGGGTTAATTAACACTTTTGCTGCCTCAAGTGTGTGTGTGTTAAGTATGTGTGTAGATCACAGAGGTTCCTCGGTATTCTCTTGGACCGGATATGCTTTAAGATAAGCCTCCACCATCATGTCCACATCCACCCTCACTGCGCAATTTATGTTAAACAGCGCCAGGCTCTGGTGTCTATGTTTGGGGGGCGTGTCCCGCAGGTATTCGGTCAGACGCCTCCTTGCCTTGCCGCACTTCTCTTCTGTGATCGACAGCACCGGTAGGCAGTGGAGGACCTTGAGGAGCGCACATACATTGGGGAAAAACTTGACATCAGATAGCTGCAGCGTGTCGTAGATGGTGGAAGGCAGCGTGACGTTCTTGGTGCCATGCTTCCATTTGATCTTCCAGCAGTTGAGCTCAGTGGGAAGTGTCTCTGGGTTGGGAAGGTCGTCCTTGTAGACGTCGGCACTGTTCTCCTCCGTGTTGAATTTCAGCTGCGACATGATAGCGGGGACAAAGGACAGGGACCTGAGCGCGTTCAGGTGATTCTCAGAGAAGAAATCGCTCAGCATCTTGATGACATTAGCTACAGCTGGGAATGTCAGATGGAGCTTGTAGTAGGTCTCGGGTTGGATCTCTTCTCCGGGATCGGGGCGCTGCTTCCTAAAGAAAAGGCGGGGGATTTTGACAGGAATCTCCAATGCGGCAGCAAGGTTGACGGCTTCCTCGAACCAGAACTCGTGATACACTTCAATGTTGTCCAGCACCTCTTTGAGGGAGTGCAGGACAGCTGTCAAGCTGCTGGCAGCAAAAAAGACCTCGCTGGTTTGCCCCTGCAGGTTTCTCCCGAACGCCCTGGAAAACGACAGCGTGTTCTTCAAAACAACCAGCGCCATGACAAACTCGAAGTCCGCCAATGCCTCGGAGACAACGAAGGCATCGTGCGTGATCTCGTCGCTCCACTTCAGCTCCTCATTGTCGTGGATGCTGTCCATGCAGAGGAGCAGAGACTCCAAGAGGTCAACTGCCACCTCGAAGACGTCATGCTGCTGCATCCAATTGGAGTGGCACGCCTGCTTCAAGGCATTGGCCTTCTCCTCGTTCCCCTGGTAATAAATCGAAATGGCACTTTCCAATTGCTCCAGAAGAAGAGGAGACCTGCTGAAGAAGGCGTCAAGCTTTTTCAAGGTCGACATGACGAGGTGCACGCTAGTCAAATCTAGGCTGTTAGCCAGACTGATGTTTAGGGCGTGGCTGGAGCTGGGCGTGAGAACTGCTAGTGAATAGCGCTCGCTCAGCTTGGCAGTGACGGCTTTTATTTTGGCAGTGTGGACGCCGGTGCTGAAGTACGCCTGTCCACGACAGTCCTCCATGCTCAGCCCATTCTTCTCCAGGATTTCAGCGCAGAGGTTTTCAACGATGGTCTCCACGTCTCCTTCGAAGAGCAGAAATCCAATAAACTCCTCACGCAGACAGTTGCTCTGATCCACAAACCGGATGAATGTGGGAATTCGGTTCTCGCCAGCAATATCCACGACGTTCTCCATTACCAGGGAGAAAAAGCGCCCCTCCTTCACCTCAGAGAGCAGCTCCTCGCATACGCACTTCTCGCCCACCTCTAGAATCTGCTGCAGCTGCGTGGATGAGCAGAACTCCAAACTGGTGGGCGATGCCTCACACCTTTTCCGGAGAGCTTCATCTCCAGCATTAATGCGGAACTCCAGCAGCGCTTGGAAGTTGCTTGGAGTGAAGGCTTTGCTTCTGGGCTCTTTATCAGAGTGACCCTGCAGGGGGATGTTCTGCCGGCCCATCATGACCAACACATCAAACAAGGATCGCAAATACTCGCGTTGGTCCTGGTCCTGGTCCTTGTCCTTGTCTGAGACCTGGGGTTCTTCAGGAACATCTTGTCCATTAGCGCTCTCTGTGGCGTTCTCCTCGTCCTGATTCTGCTCTACTTTTAATACAAACAGAAATATGATAAACAAACACGAGCGCTGTGTTCAAAACCAGACCTGTGATTGCGCCCTCTAGAGATAAACTCACCTTTCTGCACTTTCGCCGGTGGAGGGGTCTCTTCTTCCTGCTGAGGACAAAAACATTTCATTCAATGCTGCACAGACTGATGGAGACAATCAGGTTAAAGGAAACTGTTTACCTTAAGCCTCATTCACACGCAACAAGCAAAACATAAATCTCTTCGCTGATGTACACATGAAATCACGTCATGAGAGTGAATCGGTTCACCAATGAAGTGTCATCAGCCATTGTTGCCTTAGTAACGCCCTCACATTTCCCACTTAATGCCCCTTTGAAGTGAAACTATGAGCAACACAAAGCTTCCCAACAGTAAAACCATCAGACCTGATCATTAGCGTTTATTCTATATTAACAGGAAGAGTTAAGCGTATACAAATACAGGGATCCCTCACTTTCCCCTGTTAATTGGTACCGAGATCCCCCTGTGACCACCGAATTCCGCAAATAAGGATCAACCCCCATGACTGACATATACGTAGCTGTATATGTGTCTATCAATCAATCTGGGTGCTATGCCAGAATTCTAGCGTAGGCAGCAGCCATAACAGCTTTTGTCATGGCTGTCTACGAAGGCTAAAAAAATCTGCAGTAGCGGCCCAAAGTTCTTTCTGCAGGGTGGTTTTATTGAGACACCATCTCTAGCTAGCTGGCCGTTGACTCGAAAGAGTTCATCCGCACTTTGATAGGTCTTGTTTTTATTCCTACTGGGTTGCTAGCCACCCTACTCATCAAATTTGGAACCTGGTGGGGAAGCCGGTTTAGTCGCCGACCACTCGATCACGCAACAGGTTGTACTGTCTTACATGTTCCCAGTAGCAGGCCAAAACCTGACCTGACGTGGATAATAACATTCAAATATAATGCATAAGATGTAAATAAAATATAAATACACACACATACAGACGCACGCCTGGCATTTTGTGGCATTTTCCTTAACTTTTCCACCTATTCTTCCTCAATTTCCTTATTTTCTAATTCAATTAATTTTTTTTTTTTTTTTAAGTGATGCACTGAAGCCGCATGAATTGAAGCACGCACGAAGTAGCGAGGGATCCCTGTAAACTCACAGGAAATGCCAGCCATTTCAGAAACACCGACCCAGGCATGGCGTTTCCGGTTATTATCCTTATTAAATTTCTGTGTGCAGTCATAAAGCACACGGCAATAATGAGCTGCCCTTCCATGTTGATGTGGGCGGAAAAGGTTCTGAGGGACTTGGTGTTTGTTGGCATCTGTCAAACAGCATCCTTAAGCTTTAATTGGTAATCGCTCAAATTAAGTCTTCAGGTTTATTGAATTTTGTGACTGATGCCTTTACAGGCGGCGCTGTTTAAAAATCTGTTTTCATTTCATTTTTTCATTCATAACTAATTATTACTGCCAACACAATAAAAACAAAAAAGATAATGTTATTATAAGAGTGGAACACACAGACTCGAACCTGTTCATTTGGCCGTTTGCGAATGGGATGGTCAAAGATGGTCGGTATCGCTGTGTCTTTTAGTACTGTCCTGAAAGGGCTCTGAGGAGGAGCGCGCGCACGCACACACACACACACACACACAAACACACATACACACACCTTGCATCACCAATACACTAATAAAAAAGGATGTACATTTTATCAGAATGAATCTCTCACACACACAGGGCTTACAGTCTTTATGATAAGATCAGGCTCGAAGTGTCTGGCACACAGCCTGTGATATTTGTTCAAGTGTTCTGGTGATTTATCCTTCAGATCTGACCGACTGCAATTTTCCACCCACTTCTGACACCTATAAACACACACAGTTGAATCAAACGTGCAGCATGCAGCGAGTGAATACAAACCTTTTTTTCTTTTTAGGTTCAAGGTCCTAGAGAGTGAGCAGATGCCGGAGGAATGGAGAATTGTGCTAGTACCCATTTTTAACAACAAGTGGGACGTGCAGAGTTGTGGCAACTACAGAGGGATAAAGTTGATGAGCCATACGATGAAGTTATGGGAAACTTATATAGTGAATATATAGAATAGTGGACGCGAGACTAAGGCCAAAAGGTCAGCATTTGTGAACAACAGTTTGGTTTCATGCCAAGAAAGAGCACCACAGATGCAGTGTTTGCTTTGAGGATGTTAATACAGAAGTACAGAGAAGGTCAGAAGGAGTTGCATTGTGCCTTTGTGGATCTGGAGAAAGCATATGACAGGGTGCCGAGAGAGGAACTGTGGTGTTGCATGAGGAAGTCTGGAGAGGCAGAGAAGTATGTTAGAGTGGTGCAGGACATGAGAGATGTAAGACAGTGGTGAGGTGTGCTGTCGGCATGACAGAATAGATCAAGGTGGAGGTGGGACTGCATCAAGGGTCAGCTCTGTGCCCCTTCTTGTTTGCTATGGTGATGGACAGGCTGACGGACAAGGTGAGACAAGATTTCCCATGGACTATGATGTTTGCAGATAACATTGTGATCTGCAGTGAGAGCAGAGAACAAGTGGAGGAAAATCTAGAGAGGTGGAGGTATGCCCTGGAAAGAAGAGGAATGAAAGTTAGCCTCAGTAAAACAGAATACATGTGTGTGAATGACAAGGACTCAAGAGGAACGGTGAGGTTACAGGGAGCAGAGATAAAGAAGGTGGAGGATTTTAAGTACTTAGGCTCAACAATCCAGAGCAATGGAGAGTGTGGAAAAGAGGTGAAGAAGCGTGTGCAGGCTGGTTGGAATGGTTGGAGAAAAATGTCCGGTGTGACGTGTGATAGGAAGGTATCGGCAAGAATGAAAGGAAAAGTGTACAAGGCTGTGTTGAGGCCAGCGATGTTGTATGGTTTAGAAACAGTGCCACTGAGGAAAAGACAGGAGGCAGAGCTGGAGGTAGCAGGGATGAAAATGTTGAGATTCTCTCTGGGAGTAGCAAGGATGGATAGGATCAGGAATGAGTACATCAGAGGGACATTACATGTAAGAGATATTGGAGACAAAGTCAGAGAGGCTAGATTGAGATGGTTTGGACATGTACAGAGGAGGGATAGTGAATATAATGGTAGTAGGATGCTGAGGTTGGAACTACCAGGCAGAAGGCCTAGAGGAAGACCAAAGAAGAGATTTATGGATGAGGTGAAGGAGGACATGAAGGTAATTGGAGTAAGAGTAGAAGATGCAGAGGTTAGGGTGAGATGGAGGCAGATCATTCGCTGTGGCGACCCCTGAAGGGAGCAGCCGAACGGAAAAGAAGAAGAGGTTCTATTTTTAAAAAGAGGACTCTGCGTTAAACTACAAGGAAATCGCACGAGTTTAAACAACAAGCTGCTGTTCAGAGCAGAAATCTGGAGATAGAAACACACAGGATACAAACTACAAGCCAAATTTACCTTGATGTTCAAAATCATAAAAATAAAACTAAAAACAAACAAACAAACAAACAAACAGGTGCCACAGTAAACAATCAAACATAATTAATCATTTAAGCAAATAAAGAAAGAAAAACATAATAATGCCCTGCAATGGCCTGGCGGGATGTCCAGGGTGTATTCTGTCCTCTCCCAGTCAGTTAAGACAGGCGCCAGCCTTCCCGCGACCATAATTATGATTAAGCAGTTCAGAAAATGAATGAATAAATAATGAGACATATTTAGGCAAGTAGTTCAACATATGTATTTATAGAAATAAAATAGGTTAAAAAACGTAAATAATCAGATGAAAAAAATTGATGTCTTCTTTTGCTTTCAGGGATCGCAACAGCCAATCATCTGCCTCCATCTTCACGGAAGTCATATTAATGATTCGCACATTCGATTTGGCAGAGGTGATGTTGGATGTCTTTCCTGATACAAACCTTTAGCAAGGGGCGGAAACACGTGGACGGCTATGCAGCCCCTCTTTACAAAAGCCAGCAATGGTTCTTTTACATGAACCTCACACCACAAACAGTGAGAGACATGGCCAGCCTTTGATAACCCAGTTAGCTGCACTGGGGGGACAGTGACAACCTTGTGGAGAGTGGGACTCGAACCCCCAATCTTAGGAGCAGCAAAATAAATAATAAATAATGAGTAGAGTTTGAACTGCAGTGTGTTATCAGTTCCACTCAGAGTCTGTGATACCGGTACTTAAGTCACAACGATAATATCGCCACAGTCGAGAGTGAAGAGAAGAGGCTGCACACGAGAGCCCGACCACCCCACCCCCCTTCCCTCTCTCTCTCTCTCTCCCTCTCTCGCTGGATTTTTGATTAAATATTCTCATCATAGTCGGTAGGACCAACCCGTGCAGACTGTTGGACATGTCCCGAAACAGAGGAAGAGACTGTTTAATCAGAGCAGTCGGTAAAACTAAACTTTACCCGGACACTTAGCCTTCAGTTAGCTTATCTGGCCTGAATCGAACATTTACCAACAAAACGGCGCGTTTCAGAGACGGAACCGCACAGGAATGGACTCGAAATCTGAACAGCGTGGTGTCGGTTATGAATATCGGGTTAAATCCGTTATAACCGGAGATTTCAGTGATTACTCGCCTCTCCGGATCCCGCGGAAACCTGAAGAAAGCCAGCACGGAGTGCGAGCTCATCCGGGAACAGTGTAGAGCAGCGCAGAAATTCGGCATCGCGCGCCTGTTTAAAAAAAACTTTTAAACCGAAAACTTTTGTTTTATTTTAACAATTCCAGTGACTAATTCAATGGAAATTGGTGAATTTAGTCGGCACTCTAGTGCTTTGTGTGGCCTGGAGGAGTCAAAACGAAGAATTCGCCTTCTTCCCATAGTGCTTTGCGCGTCCGCCTTCTTCAACGACCTGAGACCTTTTTTTAACCAATCAAAAACCGAGGTTTTTTTTAATATAGATTTAGTATATATATATATATATATATATAGTAATATATATATATATATATATATAGTATATATATATATAGTATAATTAAACACATTACATTTTCAATATTTCTTACGCATACGTTGCTCATATTTAAAGAGTATTTTACGCTGTGATGATAAACGATTTCTAATGCCGCCATGAAGTAAAAACTACATTTCCCATGAACATCGCAAATGGAGGGGAAACTAATTTACAACTGATTCTGAAAACACTTATTTAAAACAAAAATGCATTCGATTTTATTTTCAAAAAAAGAAAAAAAATTCGTGACAAACTAACAGTATTAGCTAACTGACCGTTCAAACAGAAGCTCCCGGAGCAGCTCGTGATTGGACTGACTGACTTCCGGGTTTTTTCAAATCGAAGCACAGCTCGAGTTTTCAGTCAAGAATTAATAACTTATTTTGCTTTTTGAGATGTGTGTGTATGAATTATCAAAACGCATGTTGAAATGATACCTTTCATTATTTCTCAAACCATTGCTGAAACTTAACTGTGGTTAAGATTTCGACTAGTTCACACACACACACACACACACACACACATATATATATATATATATATATATATATATATATATATATATATATATATATATATAAAAACAGACAGACTGAAAGTACACGCACATTTATTTCAATAAATCCTCACTCATGTGCCAAAACATCATTACAGAGACAGCCCAATAGTTGAAGAAAAACGATAAGTTAGCAGCTGATGATAATAATCACGTGCTTCAATGGGAACAACGTGCATCTTGAACACTGTACAAATATGCAGAAAGTAAAAAGCCAGAAAAACCAGGAGGAAGGGGTGGGGAAGCAAGATCAGCAAGTAAGGTCAGATTAATGAGAATTATTTGACTATGATTAAAAGAAAAACATTAACTACAGATGTATTTTATTTAAACTGGAGAACATGAACAGTATTAGTACCCACTGTAGTATGTTTATGATGCAGAGTATCAGTATAGCTGAGTGTCAAGACCCTTCCTTCAGCAGAGTGGGGTGTCAGGTTGTCCACCACTCTATCACACACATTAATAAACAGCTTATAATAGTGTAATGATTTAGCAGAATGAAACATTCACAAAAAATAGCAGTACAAATATCATTACGTTTTCATATCAGTAAAGTGAAACCTTTCTCCACTCAAAATGCTGAGAAACACAATTTCGAAACACGAAAATGTGTGCCTACCTCAAACCTTCCTTTTGGTTTTAGATGCTCTTTAGTGTGAAAATCTTGTTTTTGCATTCAAAACTGTGTTGTTTTAAAATATAACCTTCCATGACTTCTGTCTTCAGCTCTTTATGTTGAATTGTTCAGTTCCATAAACTTTACATTTTCAGTTAGTAAAAACATCCAAAACTCTAGTGTTAATTCCTCGTCTCATATTCACTCACCCTGGAACATCAACCCTAATGTTTATGCGTGTAAGCAGGCGAAATGCACATGTTTATATATTTAAATAAGCCTGCCATTTTTAGACACAGGTTAAAATATTTGCAATAGTTTGTTACTGTACTCATCATCTGTAGTTGCTCTCCTGATTACATGGCATGTTTTTTTGCTGGTGTGGTCAGATGGGGTTCAGGGTTCTGATCAACAACATGTTGCAGCAGCGCAGGGTTCTTCCTGTAGATGTAGGCATTGGAGTCGGCAGAGTCCAGGAGCTCGAGCTCAACTAGTGAAGATACACAGGGGTCGTGTTCGTTCAGCATGCCCGGCAAACGGGACGAGTTCCTGTGGATCCGGGATGAGCGACGCACTGGGGTTAGAAACTTCAGATCTTTAATGGGATCTTTGTGGCGAGAGCCTGGAGGACCCTGAACCATTTCACCCTCCATCCTCTTCTTCACACTGATGTGAACCATGTAGAGTAAAAGCAAATCAACCACCATTACCGACTAGAAGCAATAAATGTACAAACTGCTTAAATCCAAGTGCTGTCAGTCATACAAACTTCTTTCTTCTTTTCCTTTCGGCTTTTCCCCTTTTTCAGGGGTCACCGCAGTGAATCATCTGATTCGCATGTTTGATTTGGAATAGATTTGAATGTCAGATGCCCTTCCTGACACAACTCCTTAACAAGGGACAGAAACACACTGACAGCGATGCTACGAAAGTCAGCAATGGTTCTTTTACATGAACCTCTCACCATAGACAGTGAGAGACATGGCCGGCCTTTGATAACCCAGTTAGCTGCGCTGGGGTTACAGTGGCAACCTTGTGGAGAGTGGGACTCGAACCCCCAAACCTTAGGATCAGCGATCCAGCAGACAAACACGTATTATTTATATTATATACAGGGATCCCTCGCTACTTCACGCTTCAATTCATGCGGCTTCAGTTCATCGCGTTTAAAAAAAACTATTCATCGAATTAAAAAAAATAAGGAAATTAAAGAAGAACAGGTGGAAAAGTTAAGGAAAATGCCACAAAAACGAGGCCAATTATGCAAAAAACCCAAATAAATACAAAAACTCCCATAAAAACTACTTACATTGTTGCATCTGTGTCTGCACGCAATACCATCTGTATGTGTGCATTTATATTTTTACATCGTGTGTTTTTTTTAATGTTTAATTGTTATTATAAGCATTTATAACATTGAATATGTATTTATTGATATTATATACACATATACATGTTCGTATATGTCAGTCGAGGGTTGAGGTGGTGATCCTATTTTGCGGATTTCAATGGTCGCGTGGGGATCTCGGTCCCAATTAACCACGAAAAGTGAGGGATCCCTGTATCTATGTATATACACACACACACACACACACACACACACACACCTCCTGGAATCTCCACCTTATCGTGGTGGAGGGGTTTGTGTAATGATCCTAGGAGCTACATTGCCGAGGGCATTATGCCCCTGGTAGGGTCACCCAAGGCGAACAGGTCTGAGGTGAAGGTCCAGACGAAGTCCGTTTCAAAAGACCTTTATGATGAAGCAATGAAAAACAAGGACACAGTTTCCCTTGCCCAGACGCGTGTCACCGGTGTCCCCCAGAGCCAGGCCCGGGGAAGGGCTTGATGGCGAGCTCCTGGTGGTTAGGCTTCTGCCCATGAAGCCCAGCCAAGCACAGCTTTAAAAGGAGACATGCAGCCACCATCCCATGGACCCACCACCTGTGGGAGGGGCGACAGGGGTAGGTGCAATGCGAGTTGGGTGGCAGATGATGGCATGGGTTCTGTCCGACCGATCCTCAGCTACTAACTCTGACTCTTGGGACATGGAATGCTACCTCTCTGTCGGGGAAGGAGCCGGAGCTGGTGCATGAGGTGGAGAGATACCGACTAGATATAGTCGGACTGACCTCAACGCATAGCTTGGGCTCTGGAACCACTCATCTCGAGAGAGGTGGTATTCCATGTCCCAACTCAACCCATTCTAGTGTTGCTCATGGGGGGGGGGGGAGCTGGTATGGGCATCCTTGTTGGGCCCCCATTTCGGTGTCCAGAGGTTGGGGTTCTCCCCGGTTGACGAAAGGGTAGCTTCCCTCCACCATCGGGTGGGGGGAAAGGTCCTGATTGTTATTTGTGCTTATGCATCAAATGTTCAGTTCAGTTCAGAGTATCCACCCTTCTTGGAGTCTTTAGGGGGTGTGTTGGAGAATGTTACCCTGAGAGGCTCACTCATTGTCCTGAGAGACTTCAACGCCCATGGGGGCAACGATAGTGTGACCTGGAAGGGTGTAACCGGTAGGTACGGCCTCTCCAGTCTTAACCCAAATGGTGTTTCTTTATTGGACTTCTGTGCTCATTACAGTTTGTCTATCACTAACGCCATGCTAGAACATAAGGGTTATCTTGGCATCAGGACACCCTAGGCCGTAGTTTGATGATTGTCTTTGTAGTCGCGTCACCGCACTTGTGGCCGCATGTTCTGGACACAGGTGAAAAGGGGAGCTAAGCTGTCAAGCAATCACCACCTGGAGGTGAGCTGGCTCCAATGGTGGGGAGGCTGCCTTCCACACCTGGCAGGCCCAAGCATGTAGTCAGGGTCTGCTGGGAACGTTTAGCGGAGTCTCCTGTCAGAAAGGCCTTTAACTCCCACCTCCGACAGAGCTACAACCATGTCCCAAAAGGAGACGGGGGACATGGAATCCGAATGGGTCATGTTTCTTGCCTCCATTGCTGAGGTAGCAGCCCATAGCCGTTGCCGGAAGGTTGTTGGTGCTTGTCGTGGCGGTAATCCCCGAACCCGGTGGTGCACACCTGTGGTGAAAGGGGCCATCCAGCAGAAAAAGGCCTATCAGGTCTTATTGACCTGTGGGATTCCGAGGTAGTAGACAGGTACCGGCAGACCAAACATGCTGCAGCCCGAGCTGTCACTGATCAAAAAGCTCATGCGTGGGAGGTGTTTGGTGAGGGCTTGGAAAGCGATTATCGGTTGGCCTCAAAACGGTTCTGGACCACCACTGGATGCCTCAGGAGGAGGGAGCAGTTCTTCAAAAATACTGTTTCCAGTGGAAGTGGGGAGTTGCTCACCTCGACTGGGGATGATATAGGGAGTTGGAAGGAATATGCTGAAGACCTCATCAATCCCACCAACCAAGCCCTCTATGAAGGAAGACCACCCACAGGCCTGGCTCTGCGGAAGCAGGCGACACGTGTCTGAGCAAAGACGTTTTTCCCTTTGCGGTTTTCCATAGGAATTTTTAAACCATGCTTCCACTGGACCTTCACCTAGGACCTGTTTGCCTTGGTGACCCTACCAGGGGCTTAATGCACCTGACAACATAGCTCCTAGGATCATTTGGACACACAAACCCCTCCTTTTATTTATATATCTACAGTGTGTGTGTGTGTGTGTGTGTGTGTATATATATATATATATATATATATATATATATATATATATAGTAATAATTCTTAAAAAGGGAAAGTACAGTATAATAAAAAGTTACTGTATAATTGTTCACTTATTTTGTAACACAAAGAGAAGAATATCATGAGAATAAGTTATATTTACATAAAATATAATTAATATAAAGTGATTTAATTTTATTACTTTTATTAAAATCATTATTTAAAAATTAATTCTCCCCAAGTGCAGCTAACTGGGTTACCAAAGGCTGGCCATGTCTCTCACTGTCTGTGGTGTGAGGCTGTAAAAAAAACAATTGCTGACTTTCAAGAGTAGCTGCATAGCCTTCAGTGTGTTTTTCTACCCAGCGATGGCCTGGCGAACTGTCCAGGGTATACTCTGCCCTTGCCCAGAGTCGGCCGAGACCAGCCTCCTTGTGACCCTAATTAGGATTAAGTATTTCAGAAAAATGAATGTATGAAAATTATGTATTAAACACACACACACACACAAAGAACACTGAAATGTCACCTCTGCAGGTACGGTGTTGTTTTTATGCTGTACTTCACAACACACGCATCCAAAACATCCGCAGGTGTGGAGTCGATCTGCTCTTCATCATCTTCAAACACTTTCTTCTCTTCCTCTACCTTCAGATTTTTCTTTTCTTTCACTCCATCCTCCTTCTTCAGTCCCACTGTGTCCACTCGCCATCGTTCCTCGCTCAGTTGCTTCTCCTCCAGGATCTCATATTCAGGTGTTTCTTCTACTTTCAGCTGTGTGTCAGTGGTTTCTCCTGCCCTAATGTCTGAAATAAATAAATATAAAAATAATCCCCCCCCCAAAAAAATCCAAATAAAATCATTTCATCGTCAACATAATAAAAATGAGCCAACACACTGAAACAAGCATAAAACTCACCGCTCTCACAGGAGGATGTTTCCATCGCCTCTAACCGTTCACACAGATTCATCACCAACTGGAGACAAAAACACACTATAATATTAAAAACACAAAAAAAAAAACATTCATACATTTATTTATAATTTCTAAAATTAAACTACTATAATTATATTTAATATGTATTAAGATAAATAAAAACTTTGAAAAGGTACAATAAAAACAAGCAAATTAAATGTCTAAAATTAAGGATGAATCAGGAGAAAACTTAAAAAACTGAAGTTAAGCTGAGTCCACACAGGAAAGGACAAGCAACAAGTGACAGTCAGACACAGAATGTCAGTAAAAAAAAAATAATCAAAATAAACAATGAGAGGAAATTTTTCTCAGTCGACTTGCAGTAGGTGGGAACAGAGTTTAAACTGAACTTTCAAGTGATGGGATTCAAGTGATAACCAATCAAAGCTTGAGAACCAAATCCAAACTCAGAGACATTTTAAGACAACATACAATAAACGACATATTATTTATATAAATCAGGATATCAATTTGATTCCCATCATTAAAAAAATGGAAATAATAGAGGAAAACCAGATTTAAAGAAAATCAAATAAACACATACTCAGTTGTGTGTGTGTGTGTGTGTGTATAGGTTTTATAAGATGTAATACTGATTCCATCCTGATTTCAGGCTCTGCCTGCAGCTCCGGGTCAGAGTTGTTCAGCAGGTCCATCGTGGTGTTGAAGATGTGACTCGGGCTGTTAGAGAATGCGGGTTTCTTCCGAGCAACTTCGCTCTGTTCCGTTTTACTGACCATCACCTCTTCGGGTTGCTTACTCTCGTTATCCTTATCAGCATGAAGGCGAGGTTTACAGGACTGATTCCCAGACTTTTCTATCATTGTCGGCCTTTTCAGAGTTTTTCCCTTCAACGCCAACCATTCAGCCAACTTCAGCCTAAGGGAGGGGGTACAGTTATAAACACTGAAACCACTATTTCTGAAACAAACCACGCCTCTGTGAATGATCTGCGACCAGAAAACCATAGCGACTATTAATAAGAATCTCATTCGCCAACAAACATCCAATCATAATCTAGAACCCAACTACATAGTGGTGTTCTCAACTTACTGTCTCTCCTCGGCAGTTTCCATATGAACTCGGTACTGACTGATGGTCCCTGAATCGGACTTCTGTGTTTTTATCTTGCGAACAGCTGTATCAAGTTGTGATGGTTCATTCTTTTCGATGAATGATATCACTGTTTGTGGTCTTGTTGACATTATAACTCGTTTCCTAGAAGTAGTGGACGTCTTGTTGGCGAGCGTGGACGTCTTGTTGGCGAGCGTGGACGTCTTGTTGGCGAGCGTGGACGTCTTGTTGGCGAGCGTGGACGTCTTGTTGGCGAGCGTGGACGTCTTGTTGGCGAGCGTGGACGTCTGAGCAGGAGCTTTCTTCGGAATCGTCTTCTGCGTCGTGATGACCCCGACATCTGATACTGACTTTATTCTGCCCGCTGCGGTAGACTGGAATCCTGTTCTTGAGGAAGTGGACAACATCATGGTGGATTTGGACCAAACTGCAGTCTCAGCATCAGACTTGTTCAAGCTTGGTTTCTTGTCATGGCTGCTTGACGGCTTCCTGAAACAGTCTATTTTGGACTGTACCACTCGGCCTTTGTAGGTACCAGGGAGGAGGGGCTTAAGAGGGACAGACAAAGAAGGTTTTTGGGTTTCCAGCACCAGTTTCCTGTGCCTCAGGGTTTGTTGAGTGCGAAAGGCATGACTCAGAGTCTTACGCTGAGTCGGATCCGACTTGTTGCTGTTGGCTGGTTTTGTGGTTTTAACCTGTGCATTAGGCTTGGACTTGTCTCCTGTATTTTCTTCCTTGGAGTCATTTTTGGAGCATAGCGGTGCAGGTCTCATCAGCTTCTGCTTCATTATTATATTTCTGGACTCCGGTTTCTTTGGACCTACTTCTGGCTTGGAGTTTTCTTTATTACCCTGAGACAAAATTTTTGATGAACAACAAATTAAAATGGCAGAAAACATTCTCCACAGTCTAAATCTGTCCTATTCGACAACATCTAGCTCTACTTTTCATCCAGGTCATTTGGTCCTTACCTTTTTTACCACGATGTCCATGTTGCCTTCACGCTTGGCTCTTCCTGATCCTTTTAAATGATGAACCTACACAAAAAATTAATATAATGAGGACACTCATCATGGAGATTTCAGTCCCATCACACGTGTGCTCCAGGCAACTGTAGAGCAACATGTGACAATGCAGGGTTTTGAGCTGGTTACTTCCCTTGAAGGTCAAATATCTTCTTCACACATCGGCAGGTGGGCAATTTACAGAATTATCAGACTTCGTTATTCATTATTTTCTTTCCTGTAGATTTCAGTCACGTTTTAAAAAATAAAAATGAGATTTGATGTCATTCCATGAAAGATATATTCATAAAAACATTACATATACAGATGTACTGAGATTTTTAAATCTCGACCGTTAAAATATGTTGCTTGCAATACCGATTTGAAGCGTTAATGTTAGCGCATGCGCAGTACTGACAGACAAGAAACAAGAGTGCAACACTGATCTGGAGGTTTTTAATGTTGTGTTTATTCAACTTTTTAATGGAAGTTCTGTACAGTTTATAAAGGCACCGCAGATATTATAAATGATTGATAAAGTTTTAAACATTGTTAGTATCAGTGAACCGACGCTGTTGATAATTAATACCGTTGGAAAATTCACAATGACACCAAAATTAACGGCTAGAAATTACATTATTGAAATATTTCAAATGTGTGTATCATATTCATGGCAGGAAGAAAAAATATTTTTACCTCAATTCGTGAAGACTCACTAATACAATATCTTAATATCCCGTACTAGAAACCAAAGTAATTTAGATAATGAATTAATCTTTTCAGCGTCTCTCACCACACTGTCTGAACCCTTTCAAACTTTCAAACTGATTTGAGGGTGGCGCTGGAATTCTTCATCCTGATTGGTGGTTGGCTGCTGCGAGTCACTTCAGTTAACCAATCATCTTCAATAAAAGAAGTCACGTGTCAACCGAGGCAGAACGCATTCCTTTCCAACTGTCTCTTTTGAACCAAAATAACAGGGTTTTTTTTCAGGAAATAACAGCTCCTGCTTTTGCATCGATATGGAATGTAATTATTAAAAGTGATAAAATTAATTAGATAAAGCAATAATATTCGTGACGGACATGTCTCTGAAGAACAGGACTACTTCTTCTTCATCTTTTCCTTTCGGCTGTTCCCTTCAGGGGTCGCCACAGCGAATCATCTGCCTCCATCTCACCCTATCCTCTGCATCTTCTCTTACACCAACTGACTTCATGTCCTCCTTCACCACGTCCATGAATCGTCTCTTTGGTCTTCCTCTGGGCCTTCTGCCTGGTAGTTCAACCTCAGCATCCTACTACCAATATACTCACTATCCCTCCTCTGTACATGTCCAAACCATCTCAATCTAGCCTCTCTGACTTTGTCTCCAAAACGTCTTACATGTGCTGTCCCTCTGATGTGCTTATTCCTGATCCTATCCATCCTCGTTGCTCCCAAAGAGAACCTCAACATTTTCATCTCTGCTACCTCCAGCTCTGCCTCCTGTCTTTTCCCCAGTGCCACTGTTTCTAAACCATACAACATCGCCGGCCTCAACACCGTCTTGTACACTTTTCCTTTCATTCTTGCCGATACCTTCCTATCACACATCACACCGGACAGTTTTCTCCAACCATTCCAACCAGCCTGCACACGCTTCTTCACCTCTTTTCCGCACTCTCCATTGCTCTGGATTGTTGAGCCTAAGTACTTAAAATCCTCCACCTTCCTTATCTCTTCTCCCTGTAACCTCACCGTTCCTCCTGGGTCCTTGTCATTCATACACATGTATTCTGTCTTACTGAGGCTAACCTTCATTCCTCTCCTTTCCAGGGCATACCTCCACCTCTCTAGATTTTCCTGCACTTGTTCTCTGCTCTCACTGCCCATGGGGAATCTTGTCTAACCTCGTCTGTCAGCCTGTCCATCACCATAGCAAACAAGAAGGGGCTCAGAGCTGACCCTTGATGTAGTCCCACCTCCACCTTGAATTCTTCTGTCACACCGACAGCACACCTCAACACTGTCTTACATCTCTCATACATGTCCTACACCACTCTAACATACTTCTCTGCCACTCCAGACTTCCTCACGCAACACCACAGTTCTTCTACTGGCAGACTTGTACATCCCCCTTGTTCTAAAAAATATGCACTATCACACTTCTCAATTCCTCTGGCATCCTCTCAAGATCTTAGAGAGTGAGAGGATGCCAGAGGCAATCTACTGCTCCCTCTCCTAGACACTTCCATACCTCCACCGGTATGTCATCAGGACCAACTGCCTTTCCACTCTTCATCCTCTTCAATGCCCTCCTCACTTCAACCTTATTAATCTTTGCTAGTTCCTGATCCTCAACAGTCACCTACTCTTCTTTCTCTCTCATTTTCCTCATTCATCAGCTCTTCAAAGTACTCTTTCATCATTACATCACTCTGACATTCTTTTCACTTCTAGAACATTCTTGACCAACCCCTCCTTCAAGATGACTCCTACTCCATTTCTCTTCCCATCCACACCATGATAAAACTGGTCTCCTGAACACACAGTATGTCCACCTTCCTCCTCTGCATCATGTCAGCCAGCTCTCTAGCTTTTCCTGTCATAGTTCCAACATTCAAAGTCCCTACTTTCAGTCCGAGACTCATGCCTTTCCTCTTCTCTCTCTGCCTATGGACACGCCTCCCGCCTCTCCTTCTTCGACGTCTTCGACCAACAGTAGTCCAATTTCCACCAGCACCCTGTTGGTTAACAGCACTGATGGCGGTTGTTGTTAACCCGGGCCTCGACCGATCCGGTATGAAATTCTTTGTTGTGACTCGCATATTTTATTTGGCATTTGTTTTACGCCGGATGCCCTTCCTGACGCAACCCTCTGCATTTATCTAGGCTTGGGACCGGCGTGAGGGAGAGACACTGGATTGTGCCTCTCCCTCACGGCGAAGAACAGCACTACCCATAATCCAAATGGGAGCAACCAACCAATCAGATAAGTGATGACTGTCTTTGAACAGTAACGATAACAGCAGGACTCACACAAATGAATCAATTGTGTTTAAACGGTAAAATTAACGAAATAATTTTACTAGTTTAGAGCAAATAAAAAATGATCTAAACACATCGTTAAAATTATTTAACAAACCATATGGTAATCGAATAAGTTGGTTCTTAATGGTTAACAGATTCAAATAATCTGACTCAGGAACAAATTCAAATCAGAGTCGATTCTCAGAAAATGAAGTAAAAGTCCTGACTGGTCTGGTTTCATGTGAACATTTACATGTAACCCTGGGGAAAAATACTATAGAAAATATAATTCAATAATGTTTATTATTTGTAAAAGGGATAGAGACACTAGATGGCAGAAAACTGTCTTTTTTCTTTTTTTTTTTAAACCCCATGTTTTTAACAACTACAGTATATTCGTTTCCAAATCTTGATCCCATCTTGTTTAGAGCAGACAGTTGGCTGAAGATGCATATCGTTAGACTGGAAGGAAACCAATGCTAGCACAGGGAGAACATTTAAACTCCACACAGAAACACCCTTGTCACGCCCTGGATTCAACTCAGGACTTTCTTGTTGTGCAGAAGAAGTGTGAATCACTGTACCACCATTCCACCTCCATCTTGTTGTGATCTACAAATAAATAAATAAATAAATATTTACAGGAACCCATGAATTTGTCATAACGATCATCTTGGATTGTGTTCGGTCTCATCTAGTCTTACGGGTAATATTCAACTCTATATCAGAAAGATAAAGAGATCTTTATTGCTGACTGTTGCATGAACAATAAAAATCAGTTTAACAGCAATTCTAAAAAGTGCACTAAACTATACATGTGCCTAGACCGACATACACATATACTGTACACACAGTTACAAGCAAACCTCGGTTCTCGAACGCTTTAGACGTCGAACAAATCGGAATTTGAGAAAAAAGTTCAGAATTTTTTTGTCCCAGAATTCGAACAAAATTCGGAAGCTGACCGCGAAACAAAGCGCGAGAAAAGCGTGAGAGAAGTCAAGAAAAAACAAGACCAAGAAGGAGGGAAAATGCAGCTTCTGAGGCAAAATAAAAAAAAATACAGAACTGTGGGATGTAATCCAATTATCTTGTGCTGGAAAACCTGTTCGCAGGTGCTGGAAGTTGGTTGAGTCCATGCAACACAGATGTGCAGCAGCTCTCACAACCAGTGATTATAGTCAGTGATTCAAAAGAAAAGCACAACCTTAAACCATTTTTCAGTTTACAGTATACAGGGAATATTTCAGTTTGTAAAGAAAGCAAGTACGTGGGTGGCATAGTGGTTAGCACGTCCGCTTCACAGCATGAAGGCCCTGGGTTCGATTCCCAGCTCGAGCATCTCTGTGTGGAGTTTGCATGTTCGCCCTGTGCTTGTGTGGGTTTCCTCTGGGTACTTTGGTTTCCTCCCACAGTTCTAAAACATGCACAGTAGTTTAATTGGCTATTCCAAATATATCCAAGGTATGTGAGTATGAATGGTTGTGTGAGTGTGGCCCTGCAATGGCCCGGTGAGCTGTCCAGAGTGTACCTGGAGTCAGCTGAAATGGGTGCCAGCCTTCACGTGACACTAATTAGGATTAAGCTTTTCATCTGTTTTGTTCCAGTATATAGCATATACCAGTATATATATATATATATATATATATATATATATAAAACAGTATATAGTATATACCAATTATTTTCATTCAATGCCATGTCAAAATATTGCTAAAATTTTTGATTATAAGATTTATCCAATATTATTGCATGGTGCAGAAATTTGGGGTTGTAGTTTCAGGGAACCAATTGAAAAAGTCCAATCTGATTTCTTCAAAAAGTGTCTTGGGGTTTTTAAACATACGTGTAGTAACATTATCCTTGGTGATACGGGGAGGAGTTATATGCGTGTTAGATATTACAGCCGTTGTATTAGTTACTGGTGTAGAATTATTCAGATGGATAGTTCGCGTTACCCAAGGGCTTGTTATGAAATGTTGAAGAGCAAAACTAAAATTTGTTGGGTTTCTCGTATTCGGGTATTATTGTTTGAAACTGGGTTTGCACATGTGTGGATTGATCAAGATTGTGGTCAGACAAACTTATTTATGAAAGTATTTCCACAAAGGTGTAAGGATATTCAATTTCAAAATTGGCACTCTAGAATTTTCGAACCATCTTTTCTAAAATATTATAGTGGTTTCAAATCCAATTTAGGTGTAGAGAAGTATGTAGTGGAATTGTTTTCAGAAAAGCATTTACTAAGATTATATTATAAATTCCGTTGTGCTTCACACAAGTTGAAAATTCAGTTATCTTGATTTAAATGTAATGAAAATCTGTGCACAAAGTGTAGTTTAGACTGTAAGGAAGATGAGTATCATTTCTTACTTGTTTGTCCTTATTTTAAGGCCAGCAGACAGCAGTTTTTACCAGAATATTATTATAATGAACCTTCCATTTCTAAAATGAATCAGTTATTGTCATCTACAAATGAAAGGAGGACAGACAGACAGCAATATGGGTCACGAGGCCCCAAATGCAAATAAACTTTAAACTTGAATGAGGCTTTTCAGAAAATGAATGAATGATTGAAAAACAGACACTACTATTTTTTCAATGGTGTAATATTTACTTTTCTTCAATTTCTTTCAAGGAATAACACAAATTTGATATATTTTTCTTCATGTTTTGATTTGGAATAGAATGTGTCGTGTTCCCAATACATTTGTGTGTATGGAAATAAAAGTGATAAGGATTTTGACATTTATTCTTTTTTTCAACTTATTTTGAACACAAATCTCTCTCTCTATGTGTGTATATATATATATATGCATACATATATATATATATACATATATATATATATATATACATATACATATACATATATATATACATATATGTGTATATATATATATATATATATATATATATATATATATATATATATATATATATATATATATATATATAAATATATATATATATATATATATATATATATATATATATATATATATGTATATACACACACACACACACACACACACACACACACTACCTGTGTGTATGGTATTCTTATTAAGATGTGGAATGAGGTGAGGTTTTTTTTTAAACACTCACTCTCGTTTGGAGCTGTAGACAGCATATACACTTGTTTACAAACCATCCTGCATGACTGTGATCCATATATCACAAATGCTGAACAATACAGATGATATCTGCCAAATTTCCTATTATACGGTAATATCTTTGGGGGTGCTGGGCTCATGATCGGGAGGTTGTGAGTTCAAATCCCACCGAGACCCTCACTGTGCTAAGACCCCTGGGCAAAGTCTTAACCACAAGTGTGCCTCTGTTCACCCAGAAGGAAACTAGTCCTTCTCAAAAAATTTGCATATTGTGATAAAGTTCATTATTTTCTGTAATCACAATATGCTAATTTTTTGAGAAGGACTAGTAAATGGGTACCAGTAAAAATATACTGGGACGATAACCTGCGATGGACTAGCATCCCATCCAGGAGGAGTTGTACTCCTAGTCGCTTCACGCTACAGAATCCGAGGATAAGCACCGGTCCGGTGAGCCACTAGGCCCGGGTGTAAAAAGCCCAATGGACTTACCTACCTTCCTATCTTTGGGGGGTAAAGGGTGAAAATGTAAGTACGTAGTACTTTTGTAAAGTAAAAATTACACATTTTTTTCACTTTCTCCATAAAATGCTCCAAAATATTTATTTATTTTATTGTCATGTGACTTATACATGAATCAGAACAATGCAACATACAATAAAATGTGCAGAGTTACAATTTTTACTCATCAATAAGTAATATCCTTTCAAAAAAAAAAAAAAAAAAATCAGAGGCCTGAATAACCAAAGTTATAAACAAAGGACAAACATACATGAACAAACATGTCCCTTGCTAAAGGGTTGTGTCAGGAAGGGCATCCGATGTAAAAACCTATGCCAAGTCAAATGTGCGAATCAGATGATTCGCTGTGGCGACCCCTGAGAAAGGGAAAAAGCCGAAAGGAAAAGAAGAAGAAGATAAACAAAGGACAAACATACAACTGTTATATTTTACATAAACAAAAGTGTTAAGACAGACTATATGTAATATAATTTATACATGTAAATAAAGCGGGAATTCTCTCCTTATGTTAAAAAAATATATACAAAAGACGTGTTGGAAGGACAAAGATCAGTCAGTCATGCAGAGAAAGTTGCTCATTTAAGAGAGATAAATGATTTGCTGTGGCGACCCCTGAAGGGAAAAGCCGAAAAGAAAAAGAAATTCAGAATTGTTTTCCATCCGTACAGAATGTTCAGCTTTTCACGTCTGGGGCATTTGTGTGTGTGCTGTCAGTACAGATAGTGTTTCTGTTTTTTCCCGGCAAAGCAAGACATCCACGTACACAGAAACACAGTAATCGCCGCTCCACCACACGTGCAGTAAAAAGCCCAGCCGAGCTCACACGAACCTGTGCGTGCACACAAATGATAATCTGCATCTTTACCGGGTTATGATTGGTTAGAAGGTAATGACTATTCTATAACATCAGTTCTGAGTATGGAGTTATTGTATTTTTTAACAGGAACAGATCATTTACATGGGGCTGATTGTACATGAACATGTGATTAATCATTGATCTGGTGATGTTTTTGCAAATGTATCATACAGAAGGTGGACGGAATCTTCAGTGTGTTTATATTCAGAGATATTCTCACCAAGGTTAAACTGGTTGGAGACGTTGCTACAGGTCTGTTTTACCTCCTCGCTGTTCCATCCGAGAGGATAGAGCGTGCAACCAGAGCCAATCAGCAAACCTAGAGAGAGAGGGGGGGAGAGGGAGAGGGTGGTTCTCATGTGAAACTTGAGTCATGTGACTTAAACAGAGCGATCACTATGTTGACTGTTCTGAACAAACCTGATTCATAAAATCAAACTTTGCCATTTATGATTCTGTTACTGATTCACTAACAGAGCAGCAGCCAAAACTGTTTTGCAGGCCACCGGATCAAACACTGCACACAAAATACTCAAATCTGTTTGTGTTTCACTAAAAATGATTCACATTGAGGGAAAAATCGTTTACCCATTGATTGGTCCATCGTTCTAGTCACACACCGGAAGGACAGGTTCATATTTTAATAAATGTGTTTTTCAGGAAAACACCTCCCACCAACACAAAGAATCAACGTGTTTATCCGGACCTTCACGACTGTGTTTCTGCTCTGTATGACATCATCATGGTCGTGTGTTCATAATCAGAGACACAACAAAGCCTGATGGGAACGGTTTGGTTTGTTTTACTTCGACTTAAAATTCTCCTTTACACAGATTCCGACGATCCCATGATCACATTCAGGACCAACATAATCACATGACCACAGGGATGGTTCCAAAATAATTAGTTTTTAATTCTTTCCCAGATGAAGAAAGAATAAAAACCGATATGAATGATCTGAATGTAAATAAAATACATCTTCAAATGATCTTCTAGGAAACATCCTCCTGTGAAAGCTGTGCTTACTTTGGTTTTGTTGCTACAGCATTTCATATCAGATTTCGAGCTGAATTTTAAGTAGAATTGACCTAAATTTCATCCTGGATTGAGCCATCAGAGGAGCTGAAACCCCCTTCTGCACCACGCCATCTGCTATCTCACCCAGTGCTAATAAAGAATGCTCTGAAAATAATTCTGGCATGGCATCATCACAGCATGTTGAGGATGGAGTTGGGGATAAGCAGCTGGTCGTAGCGAGACGACGACATGAAAACCTATGGCATCATCCCCTCCATACGTGCTGGTCCTGACTCCTGGCATGTTAAAAAAAAAAAAAAAAAAAAGTGAGGTCAGCTGATGGATGAAGATCCGTACGCATGTCCATCTGCTTCTGCTGAGCATCCTGATTACAAACATGCTAACAGGGCTAATAATGAACACTTATGAGTTTACCGGTTCATGACGGCCTTCATTAGCTGTTAGCACTTAGCAGCTGTTCCTCCAGCAGGAGAGGGTTTTATTTATCTTTACTTGGGTAAAGGTCGTGGTTAAAGGTCACATCACAAAACCTTCCTTTACAGATAATTAACACAGAGTGCTGGAACAGTGACTGCGTTTACAGAATGCACCGGTTTCCGGTCTGCATTTTTCGTGCGTCCCTCACAGAGAGCCAGACACGGCAAGTGAGAGATCCGGAGTGCCACCAAGTACTTTCTCCAGACATGGATATCTGATTATAAAAAATGTTAATACACTGCAAACACACCCCAGGATGTGTATTTATCATGGCTGAATCGGAACTCACTCTCTTTGCACTGCAAACTAAACGTATAAAGTACTAGGCAGGAAACAAAGTGTACAGGAAGTGATGTTAAATTTAAAATGGGAAAGCAATTAGCAATATTCGAATGCTGAGCACATAATTCTTTGCCAGAATGTAAATTAATGTTGTTGATACAAATGATGATTCTTCCGCAGTTATAAAGCTCACACCCTAAAACTTTTTTTTCTACATCACAGCTCCACGTTGGACAAAAGGTTAAAGATCATACAAAGAGCACCGTTGACTCAGGACGCATTGGAATCTGATTCCACAAACAAGGAGACGCAGAAAGATAATACTGGGATCCCTCACTTTCCGCGGTTAATTGGGACCGAGATCCCGACGTGACCATCGAAATCCGCGAAGTAGGATCACCTCACCCCACCCCCCACTGACGTATACGTACATGTAGGTCTGTCTTCCTTTCGGCTTTTTCCCTTTTACTCGGGAGTCGCCACAGCAAATCATCTGATTCGCAAGTTTGATTTGGCAGAGGTTTTTACGTCGGATGCCCTTCCTGTCACAACCCTTTTAGCAAGGGACAGAAACACGCTGACAACTTTGCAGCTACTCTTTACGAAAGTCAGCAATGGTTCTTTTACATGCCTCACACCATAGACAGTGAGAGACATGGCCCGCCTTTGATAACCCAGTTAGCCGCACTGGGGGGGGGACAGTGACAACCTTATGGAGAGTGGGACTCGAACCCCCAACCTTTGGATCAGCGATCCAGCGCCCTATACCACTAGACCACCACTGCCCCGTATATGTACATGTATATGTGTATATAATATCAATAATACATATTCATTGCTATAAATGCTTATAATAACAATTAAACATTCAAAAATAACATAAGATATAAAATATAAATACACACACACAGGTGGTATTGCATGAGAAGAAAACGACACACATACATACGCACACAGCTGCACGTGCACACACAGATGCAACAATGTAAGTTATGATGGTAGATTTTGGATTGTTTCTTGTTTTGTGTTTGTTGAGGTTTTTTTTTTTTTTTGCATTGCTTTTGTGGCATTTTCCTTAACTTTTTCCCCTATTCTTCCTTAATTTCTTTATGTTTTAATTCGATGAATATTTATTTCAGTTCATTCAGTTCATTTTCTGTAACCGCTTCATCCTAATTAGGGTCGCGGGGAGGCTGGTGCCCATCCCAGCCGACTCCGGGCGAGGGCAGAGTACACACTGGACAGCTCGCCAGGCCATCACAGGGCGGAAACACGCCGACGGCTTTGCAGCCTACTCTTGTTGAAAATCAGCAATGGTTCTTTTACATGCCTCACACCATAGACAGTGAGAGACATGGCTGGCCTTTGATAACCCAGTTAGCTGCACTGGGAATGAATATTTATTTATTTATTTATTTTTAAAACCGTGATGCACTGAGGCCACATGAATTGAAGTACACACTTATAGGAAGGCTCCAAGTGTGCAGCCCACACACACCTCAAGCCTCTCATTAGGAATCTGACAGTTTTCAGGTTTTTCATTAAGAGCTCAATTTTCTTAAAGTAGTTCTAAAAAGAGAGAAAATGAAGCTCATTCTTTCTGCAGCTCGCTATAATCTCACCTCTATTATCTTTAAGTGAGAGTTGATTCCTAAATAATAATTTCTGTGAACATCCTTGAAGTGGAAAAGGTTTGATTCTGCTGCCTTCACTTAAAGTTTGTTTACATTTACTCTGGGGTTCAATTCCTCAAATTATATTACAGCAGCAGCAGGGCAGTGGTGGCCTGGTGGTAAAAGGTGCTGGATCGCTGATCAAAGGGTTGGGGGTTTGAGTCCCACTCTCCATAAGGTTGTCACTGATAACCCAGTTAGCTGCACTGGGGGGACAAAGGTCGGCCATTTCTCTTACTGTCTATGGTGAGAGGTTTATGTAAAAGAACCATTGTTGACTTTTTCGACAAGAGTAGCTGCAAAGCCGTCAGCGTTTTTCTGCCCCTTGCTGAAGGGTTGTGTCAGGAAGAGCATCCAACGTAAACACCTATGCCAAATCAAACTTGCGAATCATTAATACGACTTCCATGAAGATGGAGGCAGATGATTCGCTGTGGCGACCCCTGAAGAAGGGAACAGCCGAAAGGAAATGAAGATATTACAGCAACAGCCTGAATTCATGCTCATATCTCTGAAATTTTATTCGAAAAAGCATCCCAAATATTAAAAATGGTTGTGGCATACACTACATAGGGTGTCTATATAGTGCACTTATACAAAAAAGGATGGAATGAATAAGAAAAAACTTCATACTAATAAAATGTCATTTATTTCTATAGAATGTGTGAATACAGTCGGCCCCCTACTTACGAAGACCCCTGGGTACGAAATCCCCGGGTTACGAAGATCATTTTCCTAAGTTTCCGTCCCCGGGATACGAAAACAACCCCCTCTTACGAAAAGAAATTCAAAATTAAAACGTGCCAATCAAAATTTCACACGATGCGCGAGTTGCTCTCTCATTGGCTGTCTCTCAACATCCCACCCCGCTGGCCTCCCATTGGCTAGGAGGGATGATGCAGAACCAGAAGGAGACCTTAAATCAGAAATACAATGAGGACCTCTGATCTTTCAAGAGAGAGAAGGAAGCTTAGTTTTTTAAGTTGTTTTAATTCAGTAAATGTTTAATAAATGTGGGCGCATTTGAGCTCATCTGGAATTCCGATCCCTCAAGAAATCAAGCTAATGTTGAGTTTGGACCTTCCAACTGTCAAGCAGGGAATGTGCTTTGAATTCCATGTCTTGTGGGCATGGCCCGCAGCGAGAGAGAGATAGACAGGGGTGTGTGTGTGTATGTGTGTGTGTGTTGTTAAAAACTGTTTAATAATGCTTTAATTAGTAAATATGTTAATAAAATGTTTAAATGGTTTTATAAATAATTTTCTTTTACTTTTAACACATATTTCACACAAAATTGGTGTACTTTTATCATTTTTAAAGGGTTTATGGGGTTTATCCAGTCCAAAGACTGGAGCCTTGGAACGAATTAGGCGTTTAACATGTAAAATGCGACCCCTACTTACGAAATCCCCGCGTTATGAAAAGGGCTCTGGAACGGGTTAATTTCATAGGTAGGGGGCAACTGTATTCTGAATGTTTGTTAATATTTAACACAAGCTTATTTATTGTTAACCACAGTCATAGGCACAATGTGAATGAGTGTACGCTCACACACACACACTTCTACAGTTATCGATGGAGTCGATCTGCTCACTCTTCTGTTTATGACATTTCAGTTCAGTCACTATTTTTTTTCTATGAAATGGGAAAATATCTTTTTCCTGAGGTCGCTGTGAAATTTTCCAGAACAGAAGGGCGCAGTGGATTCACAGAAAACCCTGATTCCGCACCCTCATTAAAACATTATCTTAAAGACAAGCTATTGATTAGCCTGAAAGTGAATAACACAGTGTTACTGCGCTGCTCTGGTGTATTTACAAAGATCCCAACTTGAAAGGTGTACAGAAACATTTCAAATTTCAAGTAGAAACATGGGGAAGTTGAGGAGCTTCAGCAGATCACGTACGATCCTGCACACATAATGGATTATTATAACTGGGAATCATTTTAATGAAATGTCTCCCCCTAGGGCATCTGAGAACCATTTTGGCACATATGAAATGCACAATTTTCAGGATTCTTTTTTTTTCAACATGACCATACACAGACCTCAAAATTTTAACGGGTTATTTCTTGGACTACAACCGAAACAGAAATTATCCAAAAACTAACTACGATTTGAGTTATCTTACAAACACACAGGTAAGCATATAACAAGTTGGTAGAAGTAATAAAACATGCCCTCCTGCACCATAAAGCAGTTCATGTCTCAAGCACAGAAAAACAGCACCACAATAAAATTCTTGAAAGTGTGGAGGTCACATGACCATTTGTAATTCATCTAGTTTGAAGAGTGGATTCAGAAAGGGGTTGGCATGTATGTGTATAAGGCCACCAAGTATGGTTCTACAACAAAATAAAGTGCAGAACACACACACACACACACACACACACACACACACAATCCAGACACGAATTCCTTTTTCTTTTCACCAGCAGATGATATGAGTTCATGAACAGAACAATGTGACATTTATTTCAGAAACACTACAGCTTTTCTTTCCTCCTTCATACACAAAGTGAAACATCTTCACATAGATCGATCAGTTCAACATCCCGAGCTCGAGTTATTCACACAAGAACCTAGAAAAGCGAGAAGTATTATACTGAAATGTTACTTGTGGGGGCCCGGCACAGGGGCCTGTTAATCCTCCTTGCCTGAGATGCAGCTCTGGAAACACACACGAAATGCTGTCCTTCTGGAAATAAAACTGATGTGGTTTTTATTCAGTGAACAGAAGATGAAAACCAAAGTGTACACATTATATCGCTATATATCTAAAGAGAAATCCTACAGAACCCGAGACCACGGAGTAATGACAAAGAGTGTCTTGCACTCACTGGTTCATTTTTCTCTCTGAAAGGAACATTCCATGCTGATTGTACAGAAGGGAATGCAGCGTTGCATACCAGAGAGGACCTGACAGAGACCATGCATACAAGTGCACAACAGTTTATTCGCCCTGGGTATGAAGGAGATGTTGATAGACAGTGTGTGTGTGTGTGTGTGTGTGTGTGTGTGTGTGTGTGTGTGAGAGAGAGAGAGAGATGAAATTATTACTGTGTTTATATCACAGTTTCACAAGACGACTGATCACACATGCTAGCTGTCAAGCCTCATGCCGTCGCTGAAGGAGCTTGATGGGGTATGAACATCATGATTGGCTCAAAGTTTTGCTCTGATTGACAGGTAACAGAAAGTACTGTTTTAAAGTAAAAAATAAGTTAAAAAACCCAACATTTTCAAACAGATGTGGAATGTGGAAATGATCACATGTGCACACGAGCCAATACACAGCCTTAAGAGTTTCACGTCAAGAATAGCATTCCTATGAACAAGAGAATTCTGAAACACGTGTGCGGAATCAAAAGGAACGAGTTCTGTTCAAGACCGAGCGAGAGTACAATTGAATCTGTCCAGCCTGGGATGAGATCTTAAGAGTCGCTGCTCACACCTTGTTACACGGAACAACATTAACACACCCAAAACGGAAAAATTCTTCCAGCAGGAAAACAACATTTCATCTGTCTCTCATCTAACCTTCAACTAAAGATAAGAGAACAGAGATGGACTGACACACACGCACACTGTTATCAACAGATTTCTATCTCACACACATCCTGTCACCTCACTATGGTAAACATTCTTTACATTCCTGAAAGGGACAAGGGGGAGGACTGCTGGGAGAAAACACACACACACACACACACACACACACACACACACACACAGAGGGAGAAAGAAGAGTATTCTTCACACTCCCTATATCAGCAATTCTGTCTTACTCGCGCTCTCTTACATGTAGCTTTGTGATTGAGGCACAGATCATCAGCAGTCATGATGTCATTTGAGTGAGTAATTGCACAGAAAAGGAAAACGTGGGAGAAAGAGTGAGAGAGATTGAGAAAGAGGGCGAAATGGAAAGAGAGCAGAAGAGAGAGCGAGCGAGATAGGGAGCAAGTGAGAGAGATGGAGAGAGGCAGAGAGCGAGAGGAAAGTACTTCACACATGAGTGAAAGAAAATAAAGTTTGCGTCGCTGCTCTTCTCATCACCACCAAGCATCAAGTTTGGGAATCAACTTAAGGTCAAGCCCTTTCAACTACTAACAGACAAACACATGCGCACATACAACCATTCATCTATCCAACTTTCATCCATCCATGCATCCATCCATCTCTCGTTAAGCCAATTATCCACTCACCATTGCATTCATTTATCTACCTATATTCATCCATCCATCCATCCATCACCTCAATAAGGCATCCATCTATTGCAAAATTCATCCACCATTGCTTTCATCCATTTGTTCATCTATATTCATCCAACAATTCACCTCGCATCCATCCCATCTAGCCCTCCAACTATCCACCAATGACTTAATCAATCCATCCATTCATCCAACAACCTATTATTAATTCATTCATTCATCTCTCAAGCCACCCATCTACCCAATATTCCTTTGATTCATGCATCCATCCATCCATCCTTCTATCCATCCACTGATTCATAAATGATCCATCCATCCTTCTTTCTAGATAGTGTATTTTGCAGATATAAACAAAATTTGAGAGTTGAGATGTTTCTCATCTACCGATATCTATCTATCCATCCACATTCATCAGTTTACCCTCCCATCCATCCATCAACCCATCCACCAATTCACACCTCCACCCATCAATCCCTCTAACACTCCTCCACCGAGTTCATATTGTAAACAGAGAATAAAATCAAACA
>CM045743.1:32156439-32186439 GCA_024760905.1 Plotosus lineatus | reverse complement strand
GCTTTCTGAAGGAGGGTGTGGATGCTGGGAATGCCGGCTTGTTCCAGAACTTCCGTGTCAGAGATTTTGTCCTGCCACTTGATGCGGAGGAGTCTGCTGAGGCAGCTCAAGTGAAAGCAATTGAGCTGTTTGGCGTGTCGGCTGTAGACAGCCCAGGCATCACATGCGTAGACGAGGGTGGTGTGCAACACTGCACGGTAGACCTTCAGCTTGGTGGTAAGGTTGAGTCCTCTCCGCTCGCACACATTCTCACAGAGTCTTCCAAAGGTAGAACTTACCTTGGCAATCCTGTTGTTGTCTTCTGCATCGATGTTCACCGCTCTTGAGAGTGTGCAATCCAGATAGGTAAAGCTGTCAACAGCCTGGACTTCCCTCACTGTGATGTGTGGTTTCTGGTAGAGCTGCCCTGTTGCACATTACTTCAGTCTTTTTGGTGTTTATGATGAGGCCAAAGTTGTCACAGGCTCTTGAGAAGAAGTCCATTTCGTGCTGCATCTTCTGCTCTGTGCCGGTCTTGAGTGCACAGTCGTCAGCGAACAAGAAGTCTGATGACCATCTCCTTCACCTTGGTGACAGTCTGCAGGCGACTGAGGTTGAACAGTTCACCATCAGTCCTGTATCTGACATGCATCCCATCCTGGCAATCACGGAAAGCATCTATCAGCATGGCTGAAAAGACTATGCTGAAGAGTGTCAGGGCAAGAACACAACCTTGTTTTACCCCATTAGTTACTGGGAAAGCCTCTGACTCATCTCTGTCATCTAATACTTTTACCATCATGCCGTCATGGAACTGACAGATGACCGTGATGAACTTGTTTGGGCAGCCAAACTTCTCCATTATCTGCCATAAGCAATCCCTGCTGACCGTGTTGAAAGCCTTTCTCTTGGCATTTTTCCTAGAGTTGGCATGCAGCAAATATCATGTCGACTGTTCTACGTTTGGCACAAAAGCCACACTGACTTTCTTGGAGGAGATCCTGCTTGAGATGCTGGAGGAGACAGTTGAACGGGCCAGGATCTTCCCAGTTATGGACAGGACAGAGATCTCTCTATGATTGTCGCAGGACTGGTAGTTGCTTTTCCTTTTGTAGATGTGTACCATGGTGGCATGTTTCAGCTGGTGTGGGACCTTCCCCTTCACTACACATGGACCGGAACAGCTCTGTCAGTTTCTGCATCAAGGCTGGTCCTCCTGCTTTGTATACCTCCACAGGGATTATGTCTGGTCCTGGTGCTTTGCCACAAGAAAGTTGCTTGACAGCCTTTCTGACTTCTTCTGTGGGGAGATTGTTGAGGTTTCTGTTGGTCTCCATTTGTGGTAAGTAGGCGATGGCCTCGTCGTTGATTGTGGCAGGGAGGTTCAGGACCTGGTTGAAGTGTTCAGCCCACCTTTCCAGAATCTGCTTCTTCTTGGTCAGCAGCTGTGTACTGTCTGCAGTGAGGAGGGGGGAGGAGCCAGTGGACTGAGGTCCATGCACAGTTTTCAAGGCATCATAGAAACGCTCGGTGTTGTGACTGTCTGCATAGCCCTGTATTTCTTTGGCCTTCTTGCTGTACCATGAGCAAGAACATTACCAGACATTTTCCTACATTATCAGAGGAGAAGAACTCCAGGATAGAATTTAATCACACTGAAAAACAATGCGGAGATACCTTCACTATATACTTGCTGGATCCCGCCCCCATTCACACCTTAAGGAAGCCTGAAACTACGGCTGACTAAGCACTACAGAATCCTATTCTTGAACATATTACTGACAACAACCAAATCCAACCGAACCAAGTAGACAGTTAGATAAAAGTCAAGATCCTACCTTACCAGAGGAGAAGAAATTCAGGGTAAAATTTTAGCACAATTTGAAACATATACTGTATCCGACTTCGTAATTGAAGTAACATATAGGTTAATGTTTACAAATAGATAATTTTTTTCCAACAACAAAAAGGCAAAGATTAATTTATGTCCACTGGCTAATATTTTCTGAGAATCAGCATCAAAAACCAGTACAAGATAGATAAATGAATAAAAACCTGATGTTTTCACAGATCTTTTTTAAAAAGCACATTCAAAATAGCTGCCAGTCACATGACATAAGACCTACATAAAATACTTTATTATAACTTAATTGTTTAATTATCAGTAATTCATAATAATCATCCAAAATGATTGTTCAAGAGAAAAAAAAATATGGAATTGCCCATAATCATTTTCTCTAACAGCACGACCCCAAGCATATTATTCTTCTTCCACCTCAACAACTTAATGCATTCATTCATTCATTCGTGCACTCACTCATTCATGGAAACCCTTAATCCAGTCAGGGTCATCTAGAACCTAAATCCTATCTCAGCCTACTCTGGGCGATGGCAGGGTACAGCTCATCAGTCCATCACAGTAAAAGCTCACCAGTCCATCCAGATCAATAAGACCTGTTAGACGTTTGTGTGTGTGTGTGTGTGTGTGTGTGTGTGTGTGTGTGTGTGTGTGTGTGTGTGTGTGTGTGATACAGTGAGGGTTCACAAATTAGCACCAACAAAATTGAAAACATAGAGCATAACACACTGAGCTAAAAGGCTAAAGCTAATTCATCCGTTCATTTTCTGTAACTGCTTAACCCTAATTAGAGTCGTGGGGAGGCTGGTGCCCATCCCAGCCAACTCTAGGCGAGGGCAGAGCACACCCTGGACAGCTCGCCAGGCCAGCACACGGCAGAAACATGTTGACGGAAATGCAGCCTGCTCTTGTTGAAAGTCAGCAATGGTTCTTTTACATGAACCTCACACAATAGACAGTGAGAGACTGTCAGATTGTCAGATTTACGACAATGTTCTATTCATTCATTCATTCCTTTTCTGAACCACTTAATCCTAATTAGGGTCGTGGGGAGGCTGGCATCCATCTCAGCCAACTCAGGCAAGGGAAAAGTACACCCTCACAACTCATCAGGCCATCACAGCGCAGAAACACGCTGATGACTATGCAGCCCACGCTTAATGAACGTCAGCAATGGTTTTACATGCTTCTCAACATAGATAGTGAGAGACAAGGCCGGTCTTTGATAACCCATTTAGATGTACTGGGGGGGGCAAAAGTGACCACTAATTAATAGTGGAACTCGAACACCTGAACTAGGGATCAGTAGTGTGGCCCCTATCACTGAACCTCCAATGCCTGTTTTATTTATTTATTTTTTGTGCTCTTTTTGTTGAATTTTTTGCTCAATTTAAGATTTTTTTCTTTAAATGTCATTTTATTTTGTACTATAAGTTCCACCAGACATTTTAATATTGCCTTTATGTAATAATATTTAATAAATAAAAATAAACAATATAATACAACATGCTTGGACAATTTAACACATTCCCCCGCAACTACTGTTTACACTGCACTATGAAGTGACCTGTCCATGAGGAGGCTGCTGGACGAATATTAATAACAACCATCATTATTATTATTATTATTATTATTATTATTATTATCATTATTATTATTATTATTATTATTATCATTAATATTATTATTATTATTATTATTATTATGTTCTGTACCGGTTCCTGATGTTTCCTGATGTTTCAGTGACAGTTAACGATGGACCATGATGTACACTGTACTTTCCTGCTGTAGGTATCTCCATGATCTTCATCCTGCTGAAACTATCATTAATATGTGGCTCCTAATATGTTTCTGTTGAATTGTTTAGTTCAGTTCATTTTCTGTAACCGCTTAATCCTAAGTTGGGTCGTGGGGAGGCTGGTGCCCATCCCAGCCGACTCTAGACGAGGGCAGAGTACACCCTGGACAGCTCGCCAGGCAATCACTGGGCGGAAACACGCTGACAGCTTTGCAGCTACTCTTGTCGAAAGTGAGCAGTGGTTCTTTTACATGAACTTCACACCATAGATAGTGAGAGACATGGCCAGCCTTTGATAACTCAGTTAGCTTCACTGGGGAGACAATGACAATCTGTGTAGAGTGGGGCTTGAACTCCCAACCTTAGGATCCAGCATCTTTACCACTAGGCCACCACTGCCCGCTAAAGCTAATTCTGTTTTATTTTTGTAAAAGTTGCCAAGGAATTGTACAAAGTGCTGTGTTCTATCACATCAAACCTACTTTACTTGAGTTTCATAAGGACATCACTGTGTGTGTGTGTGTGTGTGTGTGTGTGTGTGTGTGTGTGAATTAAAGGGATTACTTCACAGGTTATATAGATTTTTAAGCTCTGTACAATGATGATCCAAAGCAGGACTTTTTTAAAGAATTCTTTAACATTGCGACATAATAATATTAATTAAAAAAATAAAAATAGATATATTGGTTCATATGATGGCGTTCCTGGGCTTGGTGGTGTTTTTTTTCTCTCAATCATAATCCCCACAGCATTGACTGTCAAACCAAGTTAACTGACACCGGCACCCACTGACCTAGTCAGTTAGGCATTCTTTTAAAAGTCTACGCCGTTAACCGAGATTCATTGTATTTAATTTCGAAAAGTCTTGGCTGATGAAATATGTTTGCAGTGAAAGCAACTCCAAGTATATTTAATTTTGGACAAACTGTCATTTTATAATGCAGACAGAGGAAGAAGATGAAGATGGGTCATTTCATGCCAAATCAACCAAATTTCCAAAATCTTCCTGATTCTTGGGGGAATTTCCGATTAAAAAAAATAATAATAATAATTTCGAGTACAGTACCTCCATATGTCTCATAAACACATGCAAAACTAGTTCTGCTTAATTTCAAATAATTTTACAGAAATAATTATTTAAAAATAGGGTACCCTCAACCATAATTTTACACCCATGAGTGAAATTTTAGCTTTTTTTTTTTCATTTTTCAAATGACAATATCTTGGCAATAAAAGCACGTAGGGACCTGAAATTTGGTACTGTATGAACAATATTTGAAAATCATACTGAGAACAAATAATTTTAAAAGTGACATGATTTGTAAATTTTAATTTTTATAACATAACAAATACTGTATGCCATTTTGTTCATTTGCGATTTTTTTTTAAAAAGTAGACACAATACTGAGAAGAAGGTACATGGAGTAAGGCTCAGATTGTAGATTTGACATGTACAGTATTGTACTTGATTTTCAGACAGTAAGAAGTCATGTTTCTCAGTTGAACATTCTCAGTGTTATGCAACATAAAAATAGAACAAAAAATAAAATAGTAATAATCGGCCTCCTTCCACAGAGGAATTTGATAATGTTAACATGTGCTCAGCCACGTCAACATTTTTTTCTGAATATACAGTATATATACTCATGGAGATAAAATTGGGGTTGAAGGTAGTCAATTTAAAATTTCTGTAAAAATATTAGAAATTAAGCAGCTCTATCGTGCAGATCCGGTATATGGAGATACTGCAAAAAAAAAAAAAAAAAAAAAAAAAAAAAAAAATATATATATATATATATATATATATATATATATATATATATATATATATATATATATACATGTATATAGCAGGTAAATTGGAGAGGGTACATAGAATGACCCAGATGTGTTTTTATTTTCACACATTTTCGAAACCGCTTCCTAATTTGGGTCACGGGGAAGCTAGTGCCCATCTCAGCCGACAACAGAGTACACGCTGTACAGCTCGCCAGTGCATCACAGATAACATAATAATTCATACTCACACCTGGGGCAGATTTGGAACAGCCAATTGACCTACTGTGCATGTTTTTGGACTGCAGGAGGAAATGGGTGCACGAACCTGGAGGAAACCCAGAGAAGCACGGGGAGAACATGCAAACTCCACACAAAATCACCCGAGCTGGGATTTGAACCCAGGATCTGCTTGAGGTGAAGCGGGCGTGCTGACCACTACCCCACCGTGCAGAGATGAGGCGCACTTAATTTTAATTTTAATTTTCATTTTAAGTGACAGAAAAATATAAATTCACTGGATCGGATTCTGTTTCTTGGGAGCCATCTAGCGATCAGATAGACTATTACAGCTAAATAGCCAGCTGTGATTTGATGAGCAATCAGGGAAGAGAAAGAGAGAGAGAGACTTATTAAGCACGATCGTATCAGATAATGATGCTGGTTTCACATCTTATTAGAATATTTCCTTTCGATTGATTTAATAACATTTTCTGGTTACTCTGTATTTGGTCTCTGCTCTTACTTTTACATTTCCATTCTCTATATACATTATACAAGCTTGTGATTATTCTTATTGTTTTAAAACAGTGGTCTCCAAACTACGGCCCGCGGGCCGGTTACAGCCCACCTCCACATTTGGCCTGGCCCCCTGAACAATACCAAAGACGTCTTGTAATTATTTGTTTTTTAGTCTGGCCACGCCCCATCTGAACCCCTCCAAACAAAAATCCTAGACTGTCCCCTCTTAAATAGAATGGAATAATGGTGAAAAGGTTATGGAAGAGAAAATGTGATTCAGAATGCAGGGTAATTAATCTGCAGTAGACAACAATTTTTTGTGTGTGTTTGTTTAATACAAAGAAAAGGTTGTTTGTATCATCTGTCAAGACACAGCGGTGGTCTTCAAAGAATGCAATCTGCGCCGACACTCTGAAACACGTCACAAAGACGAGTATGATTGCTTGAAAGGTCAAATGCAAGTAGACAAACTCTCAAAGCTAAAAAATAGCCCGTTAGCTCAGGAGAATACATTAGTACGCTAGGCTCGGCTGAACCAGTCGTCTGTTTGGGCAGCTTTCGGGTTCTCAACTGATAGCCACCAGAGTTTTTTAATTAATTTATTTCCTGACTTATTTCTGTGAAGATCCCAGAAAGGGTTACTAATACAGTATCTAGTTATGCATAGCTTACTGGAAAACAATAAATGTTTACGTTTATTCAGTCCTGCGATCGTCACACTTTTTCTGTTACAAACTGAGTGCGCCCCCCCACCAGAGAAGGGAAAAGTTATGTGGCCCTCGCAGAAAAAAGTTTGGGGACCCCTGTTTTAAAATGCCTCATGTCTTTCCTGCATTGATCACTCCACTACAGCAGAGGGCGATACTTCGCTAAAGGTACAATCTGTTTAGTTTTAGACGCGATTTTTTTTCCTACCATTGCTACTAGTATATTAGAACTGCACATTACTGATGAAATATCATTACCATTATAACACACAGTGCCTGTTGAGGTTTATAATTATGCAAATTAATTAAGGTGATTATATTTTTCAAGGTGACAATATAAATAAAGTGGATGGGTTTTCAACCTTGGAATAATCTGTTAATATCGACATGGTGAACAGCTTTCCTGGTTCCCTGTTACTGAGCCCACCATGTTGTACCGCTTTGTTTCTACAGTGACCCAGAGCACACAGGGCTTGAAGTGAAAGGGTCAGAAATTCAGTTTTTAATTGGTTGTAATCTGGAAGGTCACCACAAGGCTAAAACTAAATCTTACACACTGTACCTTTAATCAGGAAAACATTAATAACATTAAATCCAGAATGTCTCTCTTGGTGCTACAGTTATATTATCAGAAAATTAGCATCAGGATAAGAAAAGCAACAGCTGTGTTTAATGATATTAAAGGTAAAAATTGAGAATTATTAAAAATGTATTTGAAACTAAAATTAAACTCAATATATCACTATGAACCGTATAAAATGTTCCACCTGGTAATATAAAAAAATTGGACAGAGCTGTGTCTCTCCAGATGGCCTGAGATGACGCCCGTCTGACTCGAATCTGAGTAACATGGTGATAATTAGCACAGAAAATGTGTTAAACTCTTTTTTTTCTCACAAACCAAATAAAAGTCACTGAAGTCTGGCAGGTTGAGAGAAAATACATCACCAGAATGTGTCCATTTAACTTCAGATCTGAACTGTTTTTATTTCTGTTATTAAACACATCTGCTTCAACACACTGTTTTTTTTTTCTTTCTTTTTCTTTTCTTTTTATAAAAATTGCAGTTACAAAGATATTATGGTCATAATTCATATTACTGGGCGGGGCTAACATTCATGCCCTCATTTTTCTTCTTCTTTTCCTTTCAGCTGTTCCCTTTCAGGGATCACCATAGCAAATCACCTGCCTCCATCTTCATGGAAGTCATATTAATGATTGGCATGTTTGATTTGGCGTAGGTTTTTAACGTCAGATGCCCTTCCTGACACAACCACAACCATTAGCATGGGGCGGAAACACTCTGACGGCGATGCAGCTACTCTTGCCGAAAGTCAGCAATGGGTCTTTTACATGAACCTCTCACCATAGACAGTGAGAGACATGGCCAGCCTTTGATAACCCAGTTAGCTGCACTTGGGGGACAGTGACAACCTTGTGGAGAGTGGGACTCGAACCCCCAACCCTAGGATCACCGATCCAGCACCTTTTACCACCAGGCCACCACTGCATTCATGCCCTCATTATTACAGAAATAAAACATCTGTACACATTTTAATAAGCTCAGATCCTTCTTGTTTGTAGACAAAATGATTTAAATACAGTTCCACCACAGCCATGCTGGCTTCTGGATACCGATTGGTCAGATCGGGTGATGGTGTTAATTTCCAATAACTGTACCACACACACACACACACACACACACACACACACACACACACACACACAAATATACATTTACAGCATTTGGCAGATGCTCTTATCCAGTGCGACTTACAATTAGCATTCTTTTTTTGTACAACTGGGAAATTGAGGATTAAGGGCCTTGCTCAAGGGCCCAAAGGTGGTGACACACACACACACACACACACACACACACACACACACACACACACACACACATTGTTCTATTCCTGACTTCTGACTGCTGGAGTGAAATATTAATGCATATTTATTCTCAGAGATTTTTCTGAAGTGTTTCTCTTATGGCCGAACTTCCTGTGCAATTGACAGCTTGTAAACGATACACAATGCTGGAGCGCAGCTGGTGTGTCCTTTTTTGGGGAATGTTAAAGTGTGGTTAATCATGGCCTCAGTGATGGAGGGAGAATCTGCCAAGGCCGAGCTTTAATAGAGAAATGCATTAAAGGCGTAACTTGATTAGACGAACCGTAATCGAATCACCCGAGTCCATGATCGTTTGCTTTGCGTCACCGATTGGACACAATTTCCTGGAGAGTTAAAGTGAAGCAGCATTTCTGCTGAATGAGATTAGAGACTAAATACTGAAGATAGAGAGAGAGAGAGAGAGAGAGAGAGAGAGAGTGAGAGAGAGAGAATGTGGGAGGAAACCCACAAACCCAGGAACCCATGCTGCGAGGTGGATGTGCTAACCACTGCACCACCATGATGCTCCACTACATCTCTACCCTGCTAAAGAAAAGTTTCAGCGCTAATGCCGGACCGAACCCGAGAAGTTTCTTTGTTAATTATAAGAATAAAGGAATTAATCATCATCATCATCATCATCATCATCATCATCATCATCATCATCATCTTCATCATCATCATCATCATCATCATCATCGTTTCATCATTGAAACCTCAAGTGTGAGAGTTCCAGCTCCAGCATCTTTAATTCCATATTCATTTTACTGGTATAAATATCTCATCAACAATGCTGTTTTGTACTTTTCTTCCATGCAGTCACATGACAGAGAATATTACCCATAATGCAGTGCAATTGCAAGGGTCATTACACTTTTTTTTTCGCCTTGATGGTCTTTAATTCAAATCAAATCTGCTGCCTTTTCATAAAGATACAATTACAGTGTGACAGTAGAAGATCCAGTCGGCGCTAAAAGTAGCAGGCTAATTAAGATCGACCTTTTGCTAACACGCTCCAAAAAAAAGGACCTCATGATTAGCGCTTTTATTCCCTTTCACATGTTCAATGACACCCTCTTATCCCTCATGCTTCTTTTTTGTCAGACGGAGCAATTATCTGCTGTTCCATTAGGAGGGAACGTCCCTTCAATTCATTCTCCTCCGGATCGTGCACTCAGGGCCTCCGAGCGGTTTATTATCATTATGGACAAAAAATGGATGAGGAGAGTGAGAGAGAGAATGAGAGAGAGAGAGAGAGAGAGAGAGAGACGGACTTGAGAAACCATCAGATCGCAACATCTGAAGTGCTACATCACGTCCACCCACCTACTCCACCGGTGGATGGAGCACTAATGCATTAGCTGTATACGCACCTACGTACAGTTCACCTTTCAGGAGAAAATGTCCACTAATGTTCTGCAGATTTTGCATTATTATAATTAGGGTATGTTAGTTATAAATAATAAGAGGGTCTGATGTTCGTTAAGGAGTTCTTTTAAAAAGAAAAGGATAACGAGCAGGAGAAGCATGTAATGCTGTACTTTTCTGAAAATTGAAGATTGCTAAAGAGAGACATGTCCACTGACTAAATAAAGCTCCGAATCCTTACTTGTTTACTCCCCATTACAAAAAAAATTATTAAAAGGCTCAGAAGAGTTCTGAAGTGTGGATCTTATCATTATTAGAACTTTTCAGTCTGTACGATGTTTTTTTTTTTTTTTTTTTTTTAAAGTTTTACAAATTATTTGAACTTTTTTTGTAGAGCAAAGACATTTTTCATTTTCTACATTGAATTTTTTTTTTTTTTTTTCATGGGATGGCACAGTGGCATGGTGGTTCGCACGTCAACCACACAGTACGAAGGTCCTGGGCTCAGTGAGATCGTATATTTGTGGCGTTTGTATATTCTCCGTCTGCATGCGTGGGTTATCGCCAGGTACTGCACTTTTATGCCACAGTCCAAAGACATGCAGATTTAGGATTATTATTCATTTATTTATTCATTTTCTCAGCCATTTAATCCTAATTAAGGTTGCATGGAGACTGGTGCTCATTTCAGTTGACTCTGAGCGAGGGCAGGGTACACCCTGAACAGCTCTCCAGAACATCACAAGGCAACACAAGCAACAATTCACACAATCCCATACCCAGGGCTGATTTGAAAGCATGAATTATATCCCACTCGCCATGTTTTTGGACTGTTCAGAGGAGACTGGAGTTCCTGGAGGAAACATGCAAGCACGGGAGGGACATTCCAACTCCAAACAGAGGCAGATGTGCCAACCACTGCTTCACGATGATACCGATAAGGTTCATTAGCTGTTACAAAATGACCTTCGCCAAGATTTTACCCTCCCCATGACCTGAGTAAAATCAAGCTCATTTTCTGTAACCGCTTCATCCTAATTAGGGTCACGGGGAGGCTGGTGCCCATCCCAGCCAACTCAGGGCGAGGGCAGAGTACACCCTGGACAGCTCGCCAGGCCATCGCAGGGCGGAAACACGCTGACGGCTTTGCAGCTACTCTTGTCGAAAGTCAGCAATGGTTCTTTTACCTGCCTCACACCATAGACAGTGAGAGACATGGCCGGCCTTTGATAACCCAGTTAGCTGCACTGGGGAGGACAGTGACAACCTTGTGGAGAGTGGGACTCGAACCCCCAACCTTTTGGATCAGCGATCCGGCACCTTATACCACTAGACCACCACTGCCCAAGCAAGCAGTTCAGAAAATTAATGGATTGAGAAATTCTGTTCACTTTTTTGAGAAACTTTTTTTGAGAACTTTTGTAAATAATGCAACTTTTTATCATGTTATCAAATCAGTTTAATAATATAATAAATTGTGATATTTAAAGTATTTAACAAAGTCAATAAAGATTAATTCAGAGATTTAGATCTTATGAAACCTCATCATTCATTTTCTGAACAGCTTACTCCTAATTCGGGTCACGGGGAAGCTGGGGCCCATCTCAGTCAATTCTGGGTGAGGGCAGAGTACACCCTGGACAGCTCATCAGGCCATTGCAGAGCAGAAACACACTGACGTCTATGCAGCTACTCAACGAAAGTCATGGCTCTTTTACAGCATCTCACCACAGACAGTTAGGGACATGGCCAGCCTTTGATAACCCAGTTAGCTGCACTGGGGCGGGGGTGTGTTGGGGTTGGGGACAGCAGGGACAACCGTTGACAGTGCCTTTAAGGACTTAATCAAATTCCCATTCAAGGTACTAAAGGTACTTAAGGATGCAGTTCTGATGTAACTGTGCTACAGAAAGGAAAAGTAAAGCTTGCTGTCTTTCTTTTGAGGAGTTTACTGTTAAAATGCTAAATATCAAACAAATTTTCTGTAAACTGTGTGTTATATGTATATGATTGTACTGTATTATTAAACCTTCATAATCCTTCATTCTTTCATTCTCAGAAGAGTTCCCCTTGGTACTTTCTCTCTTTCCCTGCTCATCAACACCAAGCCTAGCATCTCGCCCCAGAGATGAAGGTGAGCTCCTCTGTGCCTTCACCTGAGTTCCCTTCACCTGTCCAGGCTTGTTTGAGTGCTCTACATCTTCACCCGTCCTGTTCACAGGGGACTCATCCATACTTAAAGTGCAGTAATTAAGCAGCAACACACAGCTGAGGCTCCGGCGGCCATGTTAGATCCCACAGCAGGGCGGAACCCTGCCAATTATAATTGTTATTATTCATATTGGCTCATTTTTAATTCCCAAGGAGAAAGATGCCCCCCCCCCCCCCTCTCTCTCTCTCTCTCTGTGTGTTGCCGTTGGCGAGTATGGGATGGGAGTGACACATGAGTGAAGTGAAGTGTAAGTGTGATGAAGATGAGTGCTGGTTCCTCGCTCCACACTTTGGTTAAAGTTTCATGCCTTGAAGCAAGTGATGCAGCCATTGCATATTGTGTTTTCTTTCGGTCTCAGAGGGTCATGTCCCATTTTGCTTCTGGCGAGTGCATGATCAGACTTTAACGGTGCCAATGATTGAATGATTAAAGCTTTACAGCAATTGATGCGTGAACTTTGTGTCCCCAGTACACCTGATAGTACAGTATATGATTATTCTCCACATGCTTGGATGGGCCATATCTCATTTCACGCCTCTTTTAAGTGATTTATACTATCAGGTACATCCGGTGTTCCACAGAGTTCTCTCTTACGTCCTCTTCTATTCTCGATTCATCACTTTTTTTTTGCATTCTTTTACATTTGGCGTAATGATGCTGAAAGTTCTATCACGTTTCATTTGAAACTTTAATTAATTTGATTTCTTTGGATCTTTAAACTTTAAGGCCTAAAGAAAAACAACACTCATGGTGTGATGAATATAATCCAAATCATACACTAACTTCTTTATTGTGTTTCTCTGTATTAATTGTGATACTCGTAACAGTTCTTTCGCTTTCTTTCAAAGAGTTTTTACATTCAGTGCAGAACTGAGTTTTTCCTCCATTAGTGTGTATTTATAAATTAGAGTACTGGACTTGTATTGCATTTTCTTCATGCTCATTAACACCTGAAATTAAATGTTGAAAGTCAGTTTGTCCTTTTTTTCACCTCCATGTGTAGGAGAACGAGACTAAACGAGATTTTTGGATTTTTTTGCCTTTTCATTATTTCTTTGTCCCTATTGTTTGTGGTCTGCGGGGTTTAACACGTCCAGCAGGAGATGTTCCGTGTAGGAGGGTTTCTATGACTCATTAACACCATGATTAAAAGTTATAGATGAAAGATCATTTCGCATGGATTACTGCACAGAGAACGTCTCAATTTACCTATACGTATTATTTTTTCTGTATAAATAGGCCACTGTGCTCAGATACAGTCAGGCTTTAAACGCTCTTATAGAGGTTTTACATGTTCCTTACAGAGGTACAGTATATAACTAATACACAATTATATAACCCTATTGTTAACATCAGTGATTAATTGACTAATCCCATGCCCATGTTTTACTCAACCAATCACTACCCAGCAACTGCTGCTGTAGTTCATCTCCTCATTCAGGAACTCAATGGCTGCAGATCCTGAATGCAAATCTGGGACTAATAATGAACCTAAATGTGATCCTGTGAACTGGAGATTTGTTTTTTTCTATCTGTTTATGGTCATGTTTATAACTCGGTCCTCAATAAATACTACTTTTTATTATTATTTGTTGTTTCTTCTTCTTCTTCTTCTTCTTCTTCTTCTTCTTCTTCTTCTTTTATTATTTGACTCATTTAGGAATTCAAGGTAAAGTAAAAACATCTTTTTAATACTTCTTATGGCCACCCGATGTGTGTTAATGCATGTATCACCACATATTTCCAACAAAGCCATGAAAACACAATTAGAAATTAAAATATACTGATTTAGAGATGAGGAGATGAGTGCAGGGCAGTGGTGGTCTAGTGGTATAAGGCGCCGGATCGCTGATCCAAAGGTTGGGGGTTCGAGTCCCACTCTCCACAAGGTTGTCACTGTCCTCCCAGTGCAGCTAACTGGGTTATCAAAGGCCGGCCATGTCTCTCACTGTCTATGGTGAGAGGCATGTAAAAGAACCATTGCTGACTTTCGACAAGAGTAGCTGCAAAGCCGTCAGCGTGTTTCCGCCCTGCGATGGCCTGGCGAGCTGTCCAGGGTGTACACTGCCCTCGCCCTGAGTTGGCTGGGATGGGCACCAGCCTCCCATTGACCCTAATTAGGATGAAGCGGTTACAGAAAATGAACTGAACTGAGATGAGTGCATGTAACACATACATTATTAAACATTAACACTGTATAGTGTATGCGGCGGCAGTGGTTGTCTAGTGGATAGGGCGCAGGATTGCTGATCCAAAGGTTGGGGGTTCGAGTCCCCACAAGGTCCCCCCCAGTGCAGCTTACTGGGTTATCAAAGGCGGAACATGTCTCTCAGTATCTATGGTGAGAGGTCCATGTAAAAGAACCATTGTTGACTTTCGTAAAGAGTAGCTGCAAAGCTGTCAACGTGTTTCTGTCCCTTGCTAAAGGGTTGTGACAGGAAGGGTATCCGACGTAAAAACCCATGCTAAATCAAATGTGAGAATCAGATGATTCACTGTGGCGAAAAGAAAAGAAGAAGACTGTATAGTGTATGCGGTGCTCAGTGATGTCAGGATACAGGTGTTTAAGATTTACGACAATGTTTTATTCATTTATTTATTCATTCATTCATTTTCCGAACCACTTAATCCTAATTAGGGTCGCGGAGAGGCTGGAAACCATCTCAGCCAGCTCAGGCAAGGGAAAAGTACACCCTCACAACTCACCAGGCCATCACAGCGCAGAAACACGCTGATGACTATGCAAGCCACACTTGATGAAAGTCAGCAATGGTTTTACATGCTTCTCAACATAGATAGTGAGAGACAAGGCCGGCCTTTGATAACCCATTTAGATGTACTGGGGGGGCAACAGTGACCACTATAGTCTATAGACTATACTGATGTATAGTCTATAGAGATAGTGGAACTCGAACACCTGAACTAGGGATCAGTAGTGTGGCCCCTATCACTGAACCTCCAATGCCCGTTTTGTTTTATTTTTTGATCAATTTAACATTTTTTTCTTTAGTGTCATTTTATTTTGTATCATAATTTCATCAGACATTTTAATATTGCCTTTATGTAATAATATTTAATAAATAAAAATAAACAATATAATACAACATGCTTGGACAATTTAACACATTCCTCCGCAACTACTGTTTACACTGCACTATGAAGTGACCTGTCCATGAGGAGGCTGATGGAAGAATATTAATAACAACCATTATTATTATTATTATTATCATCATTATTATTATTATTATTATTATATAAATGCACATGGTGGTAAAGCCTCCAAATTATGAGAGGTCTGTACTGGTTCCTGATGTTTCCTGATGGTTCTGTGACAGTTCGCGATGGACCATGGTGTACACTGTATTTTCCTGCTGTAACTACCATTAATATGTGTCTCCTAATATGTTTCTGTTGAATTGTTTAGTTCAGTTCATTTTCTGTAACTACTTAATCCTAAATAGGGTCGCGGGGAGGCTGGCGCCCATCCCAGCTGACTCCAGGCCTGGGCAGAGTACACCCTGGACAGTTCGCCAGTCCATCGCAGGGTGGAAACATGCCGACGGCTTTGCAGCTACACTTGTCGAAAGTCAGCAATGGTTCTTTTACATGAACCTCACACCATAGACAGTGAGAGACATGGCCGGCCTTTGATGACCCAGTTAGATCCACTGAGGGGACAGTGACAACCTGTGGTGAATGGGGCTTGAACCCTCAACCTTAGGATCAGTGATCCAGCGCTCTATACCAATAGGCCACCACCAGTAGTGGTTCCTGATAGGTAATCTAATTTTTTGGGGGGCAGCAAATATCTATGAATAAAAGAACAGTATTAATTAAATGCCAAACAAATCCCTAGTGGACAGACAAAAAAATGTATTGGGTTTTTTTTGTGCGAACAGAGATGAACAGGCATTGGATGTTTGGTAACATGATCTGGCTCGGTATGGGCACTAATTAAGATCCTAAACTCTGTGATTCTGCCACAACTTTTTTTTGTCACATCAAAGTAAAAATATCTGTAAAGTGGGAAATTAATCCAGTTTTGGATGCAATGTTTATTTCTATTTCAGCCTCAGATGAAAGCAAATCACGATGGAGTCTCTTTTTTTTCATGGTCTCATAATGCCATCAGATTTTCTCTTGTTCACTGGACAACGTCTCACACTCAGAGTCTCCATTCTGATCCCAACAAGGAAGGGAGAGCCGTTTAACAGGATCATTACTCCGTGTGTGAGATGCATCTTCCTCACAAGCAGATTGCCGTTGCTATAGTTGCTATAGTGCATGTAACGGTAATGACCACATGCTCAACGGCCATGAAACTCGGTTTTACAACCTTGATGAGACACGAGGATCCATCAGAGCTGCTTGGTATCAGATGCTTCTGGAAATGATGGCCACTCAGGCAACGTCACTGCGTTTTCAGAAGGAATGGCAGAATAGAGGAAATGATGACTACTTCACCTCATGAAAATCCTGCCGCACGTCTGTTGCTTTATTAAAAAGCCGATGTTTGGTTGCGAGCAAGCTTGTTTGTTTTTTAACGAGGAGGCCTGGATCTGGTGGGAGTTAAAATAAGTTCTGGTTCAGGGAAATGTAAAACACAGGAAATTAAACAGTTTGCAGCCTGCAGGTAGACGGATGACTCTTTGAGAACATATGCATAGCTACACCCCTTAAACATTAGTAAGCTAGTCTGGTATTATTATTGGTTTTAGATAATAAGTTTAGATGAAGATCACATGGTATTTAATTCTCACTCTTCACCTCCCCATCTGGACTATAAGACATGCCCACATTCAGTCTTGTGGTTTGGCCCCTCTAGACATTTTACAATTTCCATATATGGATTCAATGACAGTCCTATCACCATGAAAACTTTGGCCTCGGCTTGAGCGCGATTCTGGTACAACATTGCATTTAACCAATCACTCGCCGCTGGTGTCAATAGTGTTCATTAAATATGTTCAGTTCAGTTCATTTTGCATAACGGCCTAATCCTAACTAAGGTCGCGGGGTGGCTAGCGCCCATCACTGTTGACTCCAGGTGAGGGCAGAGCACACCCTGGACAGCTCGCCAGGCCATCGCAGGGCAGAAATACGCTGATAACTTTGCAGCTACTCTTGTCGAAAGTCAGCAAGGGTTCTTTTACATGAACTTCACACCATAGACAGTGAGAGGCATGGCCGGCCTTTGATAACCCAGTTAGCTGCACTAACTTTTATTTTGGTGACAACCTTGTGGAGAGTGGGACTCGAACCCCCTAACCTTAGGATCAGCGATCCAGCACCCTACACCACTAGGCCACCACTGCCCCCTCATTAAAAATGTCATTAAATCAAATTAATTGTTTTTTTTTACATTTTTACAAAAATGTTAGCGATCCTCAGCAGCTCTGTCCTCTTGTGTCCTTGTCTTCTATTGGCTCGCAGTCATGCTATGATTCCTAATGAACAAGTTCAGTGAATCTGAGCTTATTAAATCATTGGAAACACTGACTCTTTAAAAGAAAGTATGTCTTAATTCATCTCTGATCTGGATTAGCACTGTTAGCGTCGCTAGTCTGGGTTTCATAAACGTCCCATTCGCTGATGTCACACAAAGTTTATGAGTAGGAGGGTGAGGCTAAAGTCTGCTCTTAAATACCAACTTTTGCATGCAGAGTAACCATGGAGACCAGGGTGGCATTAGAGGAAATGCCATTTACAGACACAAGCATGCACAAAATGAGTCTCTTTCTAACTTCAGTAAACATTGAGGAGATAAATTGCATCGAGAGAAAAAGTCCTTATCAGAGACATCTGTCTTCGTTCCTCACCTGTCTCTCCGTTTCTTTATCTGTTTGCCTGTGTCTGTCTCTACTGTATAGAAGCTGTTTCTTTCACACTCAATTGATTCTAGACCGTGTGGGTGTGGGTGTGTTTACACACAGACTACTCATGGACAGACTAACAGGGCCTACTCAAGGTTGCGCTCGTGATTCTTTTTGTCCGGTCTGATGAATATAAACCGCTCGCTCATATCAGCTGAAAACAAATTAATAATGAAGGATGCTCATGATCACAAAATAGACGGATAAAAAAAAAATAGAACACGTTATATGCTAGCTAGCTAACAACCAAAAGTCATGCTAATGACGTTACAGAAAACTTCAATATTGTGTGTGTGTGTGTGTGTGTGTGTGTGTGTGTGTGTGTGTGTGTGTGTTGCACACTCAGACCCCACCTGGGAGCAGGTTTTAATCTCTGCTGTCGTCCATATCTCTGTAATCACATGAGATGGGATGATGGTGGCTCCTGGGCCTCCTGCAGTGTGTTAAGCCATGTTTACATCTTATGTGTGTGTGTGTGTGTGTGTGTGTGTGTGTGTGTGTGTGTGTGTGTGTGTGTGTTGATATAAAGACCCCTGGTGAGAATCAGACCTCCACATGAGCACTTTTTCATTCAGAGGTCCTCACTAATGGACACAGCAGTGTGCAGAGACACACACTACCCATCCTGTCGCTCTTTCTGTTCATGTTCGCGTCTCTTGCTGCGCGCCTGTTTAACACACGCCGTATGTGGCCTTCAGACTTATATGACGTGTCTGATTCACACCCATGCATGTTTATTATAAGTCCGTCAATGCGTGTTTTAAAGTCTGAATCCGCCATCAAGAGCTGTTTTTTATTTCATTATTAATCAGGTCGAATTCATTCTGATTGGATTTCTGTCATATAAATATTCTTATCATTCAGTGAGTGTAATGTACTTATACCACATTTCAAATAGAAAACAAATTTCGGTACACTTTTTGAATGATAATAAAATCTCAAAAATAAAAATAATTTAATTACATTTTAAAAAATTTTTAGTTCCCAGTTGGGGGCAGTGGTGGTTCGGTGGTAGGGTGCTGGCATGCTTACTGATCCAAAGGTCAGGGTCTCAAGTCCCAGTCTCACCATGGTGTCACTGCCGTCCCCGCAGTGCGTCTCACGGGTTTATCAAAGGCCGGCCATGTCTCTCACTGTCTATGGGGAGGGGCATGTAAAAGAACCATTGCTGACTTTCGACAAGAGTAGCTGCATAGCCGTCAGCGTGTTTCTGCCCTGCGATGTTGCGATGGCCTGGCCAGCCAAAAAAACAGGATTTTTTTGTTCATAGCGTGTCCAGTGGCTCCGGTGGAACCTTTGGGATCAGGGTTATTGTTATTTTGCACATTTCCTGTCTGTTTCCTTTCACAGTCCAAAGGCATGTACAGCAGGCTAATTGACTATTCCAAATTTCTCCGAGGTGTGAGTGTTGGCCATATGATGGCCTGGTGAGCTTTTCTCCAAACTCAGCGGAAAAAAATCAGTTTGGCAGATGGCTGAGTCAGTACAGAGTCAGTACAGATGCTATGCGTGCATTTTTACAGGGTTAATTTTAACTATATACTCTAGGAGATTGTTTTCTTTTGATTATGTTGGTTTGTTGGTGTACTTATTTGACTGTTTGTGTGAAACGTAACTCAAAACACAATGCAGATTTGAAAGAATATTATTTTAAGAGTAGGGTACGGTACAACTAAAAAAAATTTAAATACTGTATATAATAGGCTGGTACCGTCCGAGTCGTAGAACGACCCTTTGCGACCTGCCATGAAGGATAATGCCTTGATTATCATCCTCTTCATGGAGGTTTTCTTGGTAAGGATAGTGCAGTGGTTTGCCATTGCCTTCTGCACGATGCGAACCTACGCGCAATTTAGAACCGCCAATTAGCCTATTGTGCATGTTTTTGGACGGTGGGAGGAAACTGGAGTACCCAGATGAAACTGACGTGAGCACGGGGAGAACATGCAAACTCCACACAGAAACGCCCAGGCCAGGAATCACACCCAGGCCTTTTTGCTGTGAGGCGGATGTGCTAACCACTACGCCACCGTGCCATCACCGTATATAATACAAAAGATAAATATAACATATCAAACTGTTCCTCAGATGTCCACTGGGGAGACATTTCATTATAGCAATGCCAAGTTATAATAAGCAATTTGTGGGTGGCGAAGGGACCCCACCCATACACACACACACACACACACACACACACACACACACACACACACACACACACACACACACATGACCTAAATGAAATCCAGAGATATAAATCTCTTAATTTCATGAGATGATTTATGTAGGTCATGACTTTACAGAAAACGTCTCAGAGAAACCTCTCAGTTCTATGATAGCTCAATGTTTTGATTGTTAACAATATCACATAAAATAATTCCCGATTGGTACAAAGCCGAACTCAGACTGTTTAATTAACATCTGATTCATTACAACGCTTCCACTCAGGTTATGACATTTTATACATATTATAAACATTCCATCTTAAATGACTTAAAAAAAAAAAAAACAAGAATGTAATACAACACTGCACCTACTGTGATTCCACATAAACACAATACAGAATAACAATAATTATTTACATTTCTGTGAGAAATAAACAGCAGTGTTCAATCTCAGTGCCAGTGAATGTTGTTGGTCAGAAATAAATAGTTAAAAAAAAGAAAGAAAAAAAAAAGAAATCCTCCCAGTGTTTAAAAAAACAGTGTGAAAATATGCTAATGATTTATAATCATTACATCACCAAACTCATGACATCATCAAACTCGTGATATTATCAAACTGTGTGTGTGTGTGTGTGTGTGTGTGTGTGTGTGTGTGTGTGTGTGTGTGTGTGTTTTATTGAGTTTTATATTACATGAAATGAAGATGACGTGAAGACGGAGTACAAGACGCATCAGTTCAAATGAGGTCAATTAAAATGTAAAAATAAAAAATAAAAACTTTTTTTTAATAGTTTGAGTTCTATGAGCCTGCAGAGACCCGCCTCCATCTCATAATACAGATGTTAATGGGCTGTGTGAGGAACAAAATCAACATCCATGAGTTTTTTTATATAAAAACTTTCTTCTCCTAGTGAATTCATTTGAATTAATTTAAAACATGTGACGTGATGAGCAGCAGAGTCCACACATCATTTCATCACGAGACTTCAGTAGAAATACAGCCATCCAACAACTTTAAAGAGAAAAATATAATGAGTGGTCAAGCTAACTTTAAATTATTTTTAGTTTTGTTGTTGAGAGTCTCCGCCTTAAAAAAAAAAAAAAAAAAAAAAAAAAAACCCTTGAAAACCGAGCATGGTGTAATTATTAATTGATCTGAACTTCATTATTTTCATTTCCAGTCAGTTCTGTTTTCTTAAACTCATTACACTGCACAGAATAAAAAAAAAATTGCATACTAATATTTTCACGTATAATATTTATCGTTGATCATAGCACGTGATCTCCACAGCATTGTTGCTCCGGTTGGTCCGGTCGAGGCTCAGCAACATTAATGTGTCAACAAAATGAAGCAGCTGATTAGCAGGTTATCCCACCAATGGACTTTTTCTTCCCTGATGTCTCGGACATAAAATGGCAACTCAGATAAAGAAAGATTGGTTCAGGGAGCATGAGGAATCATTTTCACATATGTATTGGCCCCCCCAGAGTCCTGACCTTAACCCTATTAAAAGTGTTTGTAACGTGCTGGAGAAGCCTTGATGCAGGGGTTCAGTTTTCCCTCATCTATTCAAGACGTCGGTGAGAAATTAACCTAATATTGGATGGAAAGAAATGTTATGATGTTTAAGTCTGTTGAAACAATGGCATGACGACAATGTTCTGTAAGCGACGCTAAAGGAGGAACAACATATTCGTGTGTGACTTTTTTTTTTGGGGGGGGGGCAAGCAGCGTATTATGATTTTTTTTATCTTTGATGAAAAACCCCAGACTGAATGTCCTTTGTCTTCAGATTAAGAACTTTAGAAATAGTTTAAAGACAAAAAAATATATAAAAACATAAACCAGAAATCGCTCAAAGACATTAAAAGTGTTAAAAATGATTTTAAGTAGGTCAGGCTTGAGAAGCCTCACACATACGGTATAAACAACATGATATATACAAGATGTTATATACAGTACATCTCTGTACAACAGTCTCGGTTAAAACAATACAACGGTGACTCCATCGGAGTCTGCTCCAGGTCATTACAAAAGATCTAAAGCACACATGTAATTAAACCAGCATATACTTATTCTTATCATTACCATCATCATCATCATCATCATCATCATCATCATAATTATTATTATTATTAATAATAAATTCATTCATTTTCTAAGCTGCTCTATTCTAATTAGGGTTATGCGGAGACTGGCACCCATCTTAGCCGATTCTGGCGAGGTATACCCTGAAGAACTTGCCAGGCCATTGCGGGGCAAACACGCTCTCATTCGTGCACACATACAACCATTCACACTCTCCTAGGGTCGATTTGGAATGGCCAAGAAGCCTACTGTGCATGTCTTTGGACTGTGGCATGAAACCGGAGCAGTCAGAGAAAAAGCAATGCAAGAACATGCAAACTTCATACAGAAACCCCCTGAGCCAGGGAATCGAACCCAGGACCGTCTAGATACGTGGCAGACGTGCTAACCACTGCGCTACCGTGCCACCCTGAACAAAAATAAAAATATGAAAAATCTCCCAGTTTATGAATGCTATATTTTTAACATAAATTCCTTATTAATGACAGTGTGTGTGTGTGTGTGTGTGTGTGTGTGTGTGTGTGTGTATAGAGTTCAGAAAATCTTTTTTTTTTTTAAACAAAAAAGACTATGCTGAAAGTTTCCTGTTTTATTACTTTCTATTTCTCACCACATTTATTGTGTGTTTATTGTGTTTATTGTGTACGTTTGTTGTATTTGTTTATTTATTATTTCTCACCACGTTTATTGTTTGTTTGTGTGTGCACGTGTGAGCGAGTGTTCACCCCGACACCCAGCTATGCGTGTTGCTCTTGACAGCAGTGTGTGTGAAGCCCTGTTGGCTGGTGGCCGGGTCGAAGTTGAAGTCGAGCGCGTCTCCGTCCATCAATGTGTCGTGCAACACACTCTCCACGTCACACTCCAGTCGCTCGATCGCCATGTCGTCCAGGTCACTAGGCAACCGCTCCAGGTGGTTGTGATGGTGAGGATGGTGATGATGATGAGACAGGCCTGGAGCATGTCTGTGAAAACCATTGTTGTTGACAATGCAGTAACTGGGTGGCACTGAATCAACCGCTCCTCCCGCTGCTCCTCCTTCTCCTCCCATGTGCGGCAGGTGAGGGTACTGCTTCATGTTGCCATGCCGAATGAGATGTCCCTGAGGCAGGAGTGCACACCTGCTCATGCCCACTGCTGTTGAGGTGTGTGTGTGAGCGTGTGTGTGAGAGCCCATCGTTTTCCTTGCATGCCCCATGTGCCCTTGAGCACTATAGGGAGGTAAAACTCTCCCCCCTTGTGGACATGCTGCTTCCATGGGGGGCAAAATGTCCCCTCTGGGCTCCCCGTCGTTGCTCAGCAGCTCCTTCAAAAGCCCCGTCGAGCAATTAAACTGCCCCATGTAGGGGTTATAATTCACTGCCTTGCTGTCCGACAGAGGCTGGATGGTCATACCATTAATGCTAACGCCGCTCTGCCACTTGTGGTATTCCTGTCCTGTGCTGTATGTGGCGTACTGAGCACTTGCAGCATCTGTGCTGTTCTTGGGCGAAAGCAGGTTCAGATTATCTAACAGGTTCTCCATCATCAGGTTCTTAGAGCCAAAAGCACCAGTCACCTCTGACAGGCTCGGCAGTTTGGAGGCTAATTTAGTGGCCTGGTATCCGAGATGGAGTTCTCCTCCGTCGCTAACGTCCTCCTCGGGAAGGAAGGGGGAGCGCCGGCCACTCAGTGTGCTTGCGTCCGAGCTTGCTCGTGTTCGGAAACTTCCCCACGCTTCAAAATCATCGTTACTGTGAGAGTTTGGACTGCCAAGCCACTTCGAGTAGCCAGGACTGTTCGAACCACCGTCCAGTCCAACCTGTACACACACATCAGGACAGGCCCATCTAATTAACATTTATTATAATAATAATAATAATAATAATAATAATAATAATAATAATAATAATAATAACAATAATAATAATAATAATAATAATAATAATAACAATAATAATAACTTTCTATTGGAAATGTCATTCATTCATTTTCTGAACAGCTTAATTCTAATCAGGGTTGCGGGGAGGTTGGTGCCCATCTCAGCCGACTCTGAGCGAGGGCACGGTATACACCCTGGACAACTCATGAGGCCATCCCAGGGCAGAAACATGCTGAAGGTTATGCATCTACTCTTGTCCAAAGTCAGCAATGGTTCTTTTACAGCCTCTCATGACAGACAGTGAGAGACATGGCCGGCCTTTCATAACCCAGATAACTGCAATGGGGAGACAGCAATGATAACCATTGACAGTGGGGCTTGAACCCACAACCTTAGGATCGGCAATCCAGCACCTTACCACCGAGCACCCTACCATCACTGCCCTTTATTGGAAATGTTTTTTCTTTTATTGCTCATTATATTGACTGAAATTGTATTTTTTCGGTTTTATTTTTATTTTCATGAAATGACTTTTATGCCCTGTGATGGTTTGGAAAGCTGTCCAGGGTGTTCTCTGCCCTCACCCAGAGTCAGCTGAGATGGGCGGTGGCCACCCCACGACCCTAACTAGGTTTTAGCAGTTCATAAAAGAATGAATGAATGACTTTTAACTCTACTGAGTTCACCTTCATTCATTCATTTTCTGAACTGCTTAATCCTAATTAGGGTCGTATGGAGACTGGAGACCATCTCAGCCGACTCTGGGAGAGGGCAGGTTACACCCTGGACAGTTTACATGGCCATCGCAAGACTTATACAACCATTTACACGCACACCTAGGGGTGATTTGGAACAGCCATTTAACCTGCTGTGCATATTTCGGGACTGTAGGAGGAAACTGGACTACTCAGAGGAAACCCACACAAGCACGGGGAGAACATGCGAACTCACACACAGAAATGCCTGAGCTGGGAATCGAACCCAGGCCTTCTTGCTGTGAGGTAGACATGCAAACCACTATGCCATGAACGATCTGCCGCAATCATCTCTAACTTTAATTATTTATCTTTTAGTATTTATTTCTTCTTGAATAATAATTCACCTCATGTTCACTTATGCGCGTTTTTCACCCTGAATATTACTCTATATGTGAGAAATTAAATACTGGATTTGTTTATTCCTTTCTTGTTTTGTGTGTCTTTCACTACACAATACTGTACGTACTATAAGTTAGCACCAGCATTAGCATTAACATTAGCATTTTTCTGCCGTCTGACCTTCTTCTTCGCAGCTCGTCCTCGGCTCTTGATGAACTTGCTGTTGTTGTCCATGGAGGCGGCTCTGCGCCGCGGAGATTTACCGCTCTTTCCTCCTTCAGGGTTTAGCATCCACCACGAACTTTTCCCCGTGCCCTCGTTCTGTACGCGCACAAACCGGCTGTGCAGAGACAGATTGTGGCGAATCGAGTTCTGAAAAAAACACAAAAAAAGCAACGTGTAAAATATTAACTGCATGTTTTTTCTCTTTGATGTTCAAGTGAGATGTACAGGATTTATATTTGTACCTGTGCGTTCCCAAAAATAGGCTGATGGTTATATTTAGCTCATGAACTTCACATAGTGTAAGTAGCATGAGTTAGCTAAATATGGTGGATGGGCTCATATTCAAAAAAAAAAAAAAAAAAAAAAAAAAAAATATATATATATATATATATATATATATATATATATATATATATATATATATAAATCAAAAATGAAGAATTAAAACAGAAAGAGGGGAAATTAAGATGAAGGAGTGCCATACAACAAAATAAAAGAAATTTACCATGAAATATAAAAAAGTACAATTCGTTCATAAACAAGAAGAAAGTAGTCATTAAAATAGAAAAAATAGACATTAAATATCCATTAAGTTAAGAAAATAAAATAAAAAAAAATTAATTTATTACAGCAGCATTTAAAAAAAAATTTAAAAAGAATAAAATTCATGAAAGATAATCTCAATTCATTTTCTGTAACCGCTTCATCCTAATTAGGGTCGCGGGGAGGCTGGTGCCCATCCCAGCCAACTCAGGGCGAGGGCAGAGTACACCCTGGACAGCTCGCCAGGCCATCGCAGGGCGGAAACACGCTGACGGCTTTGCAGCCTACTCTTGTCGAAAGTCAGCAATGGTTCTTTTACATGCCTCACACCATAGACAGTGAGAGACATGGCCGGCCTTTGATAACCCAGTTAGCTGCACTGGGGGGGGGACAGTGACAACCTTGTGGAGAGTGGGACTCGAACCCCCAACCTTTGGATCAGCGATCCGGCACCTTAGACCACTAGACCACCACTGCCCCGGCATGAAAGATAATAAAGAAGTTAATTGAAAAAACAAACATGAATTAAAATAGTTAAAGAAATACATAAATAAGATAAAAAGAGAAATAAAACAAAATAAATTAAACGGTAATGAATTTAAAGTAGAGAAATAATAAAAAGGAGTTCACTGTGGATAAAACATTATTACTGTTGCTCTTGATGATGATGATGATGATGATGATGAAGATGATGAAGATGATAAAAAAACATGACGGATGTGAAGGGAAAATCCATCTCATGAGGAACAGAACAGTGAGAGAGTAGCGAGTGTTCATGAAAAAAGAAGAAAGTGTGCCATTAGGAATACAGAATTCCCTCATATCAGCTCCATCAGCTGCTTCATCAGCATGAGGTCGTGAAGGACGAGCACATGATACCATGGTTACCATAGAAACAACGAAAACACTACAGGAGAGGAGCTTCACCTCAACATGCCGTTTAACCTGAAACCCAACTCCAATCTTAACACATGGTTACAAACCTGAGTAACATATGGGCAGAGTTTGCATTTTCTCCCGACATTCGGAATGGTTTCCTCCGGGTTCTCCGGTTTTCTCTCAGTCCAAAGACATTCACAGTAGGCTAATTAGCTATTCCAAATTGCCTCTTGGTGTGGGTGTAAGCGTGAGTCTCAATAGTTTTGTGTTACACTGAGACGGTAAGGTGAGCTGGTCAGGGCTTACCCGGCCCTCGCCCAATGTTGGCTCAGATAGGCTCTAACCTTCCTGCAACCCTAGTGGGATAAAGCAGTTCAGTAAAATAGTGAGCGAGTGCATTCAAGAGGTGATCTGTTTATTTTATTAACATTTGTCTGAGATGCTGCCTATGTAGGGAGCCTATCATCAAGTGGACTTTTATTTTAGTGAAGGACATGAGAGACGGAGAAATGCTTTAGTAATAATAAGCCTGTAATGATGCGTGAGTCGTGCGTGTGGCTGTAAAATGATGTGGAATTTAATCGTGAAACCGTTGCATCACATTTTAGAAACAAAGCAAAACACAAAAGAAAAATAAAACATTCTGGGAAAAGTTTTAAAGGGACAGACAATTCCGCGTCATGGTCAATGTTACAATAACCACCGATTCCAGTTTCAGTTCCATAGAAGGAAGAGGATTGTTCTTCAAGATAAATCAGCTCAACCTCGTGATATACAGACTCGTCACCAGCAGCGTGTATGTTTCAGTGTAAGATGGGAAAGGTTTTCGTTAACCGTAAAAAACACTTTTACATGGTGTTGTCCGGTGCAGGGCCAGAGCAGTGGCACAGGCATTGGCACATTTACCTCTCAGCAAGAAGGTCACAGGATTGAGGTGTTTCTGTGTGGAGTTTGCATGTTCTCCCTGTACCTCTGTGGGTTTCCTCTGGGTACTTGGGTTTCCTCCCACAATCCAAAAACAAGAACAGTAGGAAATGAATGAATGACACAGTAGAGCAGCTGTGTCACACTCATGCCACAAAGGACCATGTGGCTGCAGGTTTTTGTTTCAGCCAAGCAGCAGCACACCTGACTCACTCATATAAACAAACGAGTTGGGACTTCAGGCAGTTGATTGGTCAACCTGGGCCCCAGTGGTTATGACTTCTCGAATATAAACATATACAGGGATCCCTCGCTACTTCACGCTTCAATTCATGTGGCTTCAGTGCATTGTGGTTTATTTTTTTTTAATATTCTTCGAATTAAAAAATAAGGATATTAAGGAAGTATAGGGGGGAAAGTTAAAGAAAATTCTGCAAAAACAAGGCCAATTATGCAAAAAAAAAACAAAACAAAACAAAAAAAAACTAAACAAACACAAAACAAAAAAACAACCCAAAACCACCAATCAAAACTATTTACATTTTTGTGAGGTGTGCATCTGAGTGCGTGCACGTGCGTCTGTATGTGTGTGTAAGGAAAAGTCCTTTGGGACTTTTTACACCCGAGCCTAGTGACTCATCAGGCCGGTGCTTATCCCCGGTTTCCATAGCGTGAAGCGACTAGGAGTACAACTCCTCCTGGATGGGATGCTAGTCCATCACGGGTTACCTTCCCAGTACAGTATATTTTTACTGGTCCCCATTTATACTGCTGGGTGAACAGAAGCACACTTGTGGTTCAGACCTTGCTCAGGGGTCTTAGCACAGTGGGGGTCGAACTGGGATTTGAACACACAACCTCCCGATCATGAGCGCAGCACCATAACCACTACACCACCGACCCCACTATATGTGTGTGTGTTTATATTTTATTTACATCCCAATGAATTTTTTTTAATATTTAATTGTTATTATAAGCATTTATAGCATTGAATATGTATTTATTGATATTATACACACATATACATGTAAGTATACCCCCCAGTGCAGCTAACTGGGTTATCAAAGGCGGGCCATGTCTCTCACCGTCTATGGTGAGAGGCATGTAAAGGAACCACTGCTGACTTTCGTAAAGAGTAGGCTGCAAAGCCGTCAGTGTGTTTCCGACCTGGAGTGGGATGGGCTCCGCCAGGCCAAATCAGCCCAAGTCTCACCATGAAGGCGTCCCAACGACATCATGTTAAGAGATAAGTGAAGTGAAGTGATATACACATATACATGTATGTATATGTCAATCGGGGTTGGGGGGGGTGGATCCTACTTCGCGGAATTCAGTGGCCGTGGGGGGGTCGGGGGTCTCGGTCCAAATTAACCGCAGAAAGTGAGGGATCCCTGTATGTAATCACCAGCCAATCATTGTCATCTGTGAAATCATTCATACATACAGGGATAGCACTTTTCATCTGAGTGTGTTGGGATGTCCCTTACATGCACAGCAGTTCATAAAGATACAGGTGGCAGCATCACGTGACACGCAGGGAGCATGTGCCTGCTTATGTACTGTCTTGGTTGGGGTTGATGAAGGATGAGAGGGAGGTAATAATTGATGGGTGGGAACTGGATATTACTAAATTCTGGTGGGGGGGGGGGATGCAAACTAGCAAACTGACATCTCTCTCTCTTCTTTTCTTTTATGTTTTAGTTACATTCCACTTGTGGCCTATAACCAAACAACCTTGTTTTTTGTTTAGCCCTAAATGAACCCCGGCAGACATTCTTCAAATTCCAGCCAGTTTGTATCACGATTCTCTTTCTTGTTTAGGGAAGCCCAATCCCAGGCTATAAACAAGAAGTGACTGGAGTGAGGAGGAAGCAGCCAGGAGAGAGGGGTGCTTTCCTGTCACGGAGGAAGTGGAATCAAAAGAAAGGCAGAAATGACACTTCGGAACACGAGACTGAGCGTGAGGTGAATGTGAGGACGACTCAGCGCCTATAATCTCTCACATCTCGCCGAACTGAATG
>CM045743.1:32138939-32151439 GCA_024760905.1 Plotosus lineatus | reverse complement strand
TATCATTAGACATACAGACAGATAGTTGAGATCTGATAAAAAAAAAAAAAAGATGAACACACACACACACACACACACACACACACACACACACACACACACACACACACACACACACACATGGAGCAGTGGTGTTTCAGTGAGACACAGTGAGGGGTTTAGCAGGAAACGATGCTGGCGGGAAGTGAGAATTTCTCACTCGTTTGTCTGTGTTCAAACAGACGTACCAAGGTCACGGGAATAAAGGCTTATCTCCCGTCTGATTCCACACGGCTCTCTCTCTTTCTCTCTCTTTCTCTCTCTCACACACACTCACACACACACACACACACACACACACACACACACACACACACACACACACACACACACACAACTCTCAGACAATAACACTCTATAATCCTTTCTAACACTCTACTAACAAAATGATCTGCATGTAAATCATTTATACACGATAATGTTTGGAGATGTACAGAGGAGGGATAGTGAGTATATTGGTAGTAGGATGCTGAGGTTGGAACTGCCAGGCAGAAGACCTAGTGGAAGACCAAAGAGAAGATTTATGGGTGTGGTGAAGGAGGACATGAAGATAGTTGGTGTAAGAAGATACAGAGGACAGGGTGAGACGGAGGCAGATGATTCGCTGTGGCGACCCCTGAAGAGAAGCTGCCAAAAGGAAAAGAAGAAGAATGTATCTGTGAGAATTTTAATGAACTTGTTAATATTTATAAGAAGATTCTGTATAACAACATGAATAATAAAAAGAAATTAAGAGTAAAACGCACTCATGAAAAAAAAATCAGCATATGAAACATACATCACTTTACACAGCAGAGAATAAGAAATGTCCAGTTGCTCTTTTCAAATACAATCTGCTTGTGATTCAGATTCTTGTTTTCATCAAAGTTTTCATGGCCAACCAGATCTGCAAATGTCACAATAATTTTCTTCTGTCCTCTGGATTTCAACCTCATCTTAATGTACATCGTCCACCCCACACACTCGGGATAATGCTCGAGCCAAAACGGCAAACAAAGCTCACCGATCACTGATTCTGAGATCCAAGAAATTCAATAAATACTGTCCCAAAAAATTACAGAAACAAGAACAACAACAACAACAACAAAAACAAAGAAATTTGCACAACAAAAGCTTTTGAGACATTTCATTACTTTGAATTAATTTCAAAAGATGTCATAATGGAATATCTGTGATTACTGTCAGGGTTTGAAAATGTAAATAAATAAATAAAATAAAAATCTTTTCAAGTTTGCTTTTCTTTCACTCCTGTGTAGTGTAAACTAAAACAGGTATCCACTTCAGGCCCAGTGGACATCACTGATGTTCAGTTGCAGGCACGATTCACCCGTATACACCGAGTCGTTGGCAGATAATCGTTATTTAGCCACACTACACCCTGACAACCCATAAAATGCAAAACTTAAAAAGACTAAATGACATCTAAACGTTAAAAGTGCATTGTGAGCTAAAATCTTTGAGTACCATAATGCATCACCAACCACAGACACACATTAACTCCTCCTCCTTTTATGGGGTGAAATTACTCGGTCATCATCAAAACCCTAGATGCAAGGAATTTATTTTTATGGGTTATTCATGTGAAACACAAGAATGGGATCTGTAAATGGTTATTAAATGCAAGTTTTGTATGCAAATTCAAGTACAGTCGGCCCCCAATTTACAAAGACCCCTTTGTCCGAAATCCCTGGATTACGAAAAACATTTTCTTGAGTTTCCGTCCCCGGGATACGAAACAACCCCCTCTTACAAAAAGAAATTCAAAATGCAAAAGCGCCAATCAAAATTTCACACGACGTGCGAGTTGCTCTCTCATTGGCTGTCTCTCAACATCCCGCCCGCTGGCCTCCCAGATAGAGACAGAAGGCAGCTTCACTCTTTAGTTTTTAGTTTAGTTTTTTAAGTTGTTTAAATGTTGAATAAATGTGGGCGCATTTGAGCTCATCTGGAATTCCGATCCCTCAAGGAATCAAATTAAAGTTGAGTTTGTCAAGCAGGGAATGCGCGGGCACAAGAGAAGGAGATAGAGACAGAGAGCGAGAGAGAGAGAGAGAGAGAGAGAGAGAGAGAGAGAGAGAGAGAGAGAGGTGTGTGTTAATAAAAAATGTTTAATAATGGTTTAATAAATATGTTAATAAAATAGTTTAATATGTTAATAAAATGGTTAAATGGTTTAATAAATAATTTTCTTTTACTTTTAACACACATTTCGTACAAAATTGGTGTACTTTTATCATTTTTAAAGGGTTTATGGGGTTTATCCAGTCCAAGGACTGGAGCCTTGGAACGAATTAGGCGTTTAACACGCAAGATGCGACCCCTACTTACGAATTTCCCGCTATACGAAAATGGCTCTGGAATGGATTAATTTCGTAAATTGGGGGCCAACTGTAAAGCCTATTGGATGCTAATCTATCACATGGTACCTTCTCAGTACCTACTGGTGCCCATTTATACTGGAAACAGACACACTTGTGGTTGAGAACTTGTCCAGGGGTCTTAGCATGGTGGGGATCTGAGGGGAATCACTACATCACAGGCCCGACATAAATAAATCATTTAAGACTGATGTAAATGCCAGAGTGTAAATGCATATTAAAAAAATAATAATAATAAAATTCACAACTCACAATTAAAACGGTTCATTCAAAGTTATCATTAGTGAATCTCCTTACATTTAAATTTACATGAGCCCATGAGCAGGCAGTAGGATACAAATATTTTTGCCAATGAAATAGATCTTAACAGACATCTCATCACTACCAACTCTCCTTTGAACAAATTATGAATAAATTTGCATATAATAATGCTAATCAAGACCATGGATGGTGACAATCTAAAGCCTCTTTGAGGCTTATTGCATGTTAAGGTTGTTCTGCTGAACCTGACAGATGATTTTATAAAATCTCTAGTATAAGGTACTGCTGGAAAAGGTTGGTTCCTGTTTGGCATGTTACTTCCTTGGTTCTGGTCCCATCTCTGTGACAGACAGCAAATCGTTTCCAGTTCTGTTCTTTGGCGTTCCTCAGGGCTCAGTACTTACAGTGAATTTTTTAACATTCTACAGTGTGGCCTATAAAGTTTTTTAAACATATAAGTCCCAGAATGATACGGACTTGAACAGTTTAACGTTCTGCACGTGTGTTGACAGTTTAAAACTCATCAGAGAGAAAACCACTGACACTAGGGATAGGTTTTCAGGACCCCTCGAGGGCTAAATAGCCTAAGTACCCTCAGGTTGTGTGTGCATGAATGTGTGTGTATGTGAGAGAAAGAGGGTGCGAGAAAGTGTGCATGTGAGACCCATGGGACACAAACCGCTACAGAATGTGTTATGGTTTTAAGTCCACACGTGCATGTGTACGGTACAGGAAGTCGTGCTCTCTGTAAAAACCCTAGAGATATACATTTGTGTGTGTGTGTGTGTGTGTGTGTGTGTGTGTGTGTGTGTGTGTGTGTGTGTTTGCGCGCTTTAACGTAATGAAGTTAAAGAAAACACCCCTCCCATGCCCACTCCACTGTTCTTCTCTTGTGTATGTGCTCATCATGCTTTTACTGCTTTTACTTGTTGGCCACAGCAGCATAGGAATTTACCAGTGATTATTATTATTTATTACAGGAAAAACATCTTACACCAGACTTTTAATCCATTTACAGTATAGTTACATTTATTGTTATCGAATATCATTTTCCCTCTGGGGCAGTGGTGGCCTGGTTGTAAAGGTACTGGATCACTGATCCTAAGGTTGGGGGTTCAAGTCCCACTCTCCTTGGGTTATCACTGCCCCCCCCCAGTGCAGCTAACTGGGTTATCAAAGGCCGGCCATGTCTCTCACTGTCTATGGTGTGAGGTTCATGTAAAAGAACCATTGCTGACTTTCAACAAGAGTAGCTGTACAGCCGTCAACGGGTTTCTGATCTACTTTCGCCTGGCGAGCCATCCAGGGTGTACTCACTCGGAGTCAGCCTCCACGCGACCCTAGAAAATGGATGAATGAATGAATTTTTCCTTTAAGTGTTCCCAAACACTGGGATTGGAGACTCCTTCCAGCCGTATTAGATTTAAATATTCAGTGTTCAATCGGATAAAATTGAATCCTGGTGTTTTTTACTGATCAATTATAAAATAAAAACATTTTATATGCATGTTTCCATCCTTTCTCTCTTCCTGTACCTCTCAGCTAAAGTTTGATTATATTTAAGCATTTTTTACTGAAACATGGGAGCACATATAGCAAACGGCATATAGTTCCTCAGTGCTATTATTAAATGTTCCTGGTACGTATCATGTGCATTGTGGGTAACACAGACGGCCGCTTAGCTTCTTGGTGACAATAATGCTGCATTAATGGGTTCTTTCTCTTCTAGTAATAACTCCAGATATGATTTCCTCTTAAACTTTGTGCTTCTGATGTCTATGCTGTGCGTGTGTTTCAGGCAGGAGGACGCTGTTAACACACGGTGTGTATTTTCCATGTCTCTTAGCAGGAAGCACACCATCGCTCATTGTGGCAGACGAACTGCTCTGTTTTTACAGGAAAAGTGCAAAATAAAAATAACCCTGATCTCAAAGGTTCCACCGGAGCCCCTGGACACGCCATGAACAAAAATTCCTGTTTTTTTTTTTTTTAAACATTATACAAAAATGTTTTTTGAGATGTTGAAAGACAGAAAGGTCTGAGCATTCATAGTGATAGACATGGTGCTTAATGTTTTGGTCATTTGATCATGCGCCAAGGGCCCTCAATATTTCATACATCCGAATTATAAATTCAAAATAATACAATTACCACGAAGGAAAAAAAATGACAAGCATTTAGTACTTTTAAATGTAATTTCTCAAAAAAGTTTAAAACAAAAATCAAACTGATACTGAACTGAACAAACAAATAGTGGTAATCAATAATTAGTTAGAGAGGGCACCATACTAATGAGTAATTTGTTGGAGGCAAGACCATGGTCATCCCTATTTGGTTGGAGGCAAGACCATAGTGATTAGCAATTGATTGTAGGTGGGACCATAGTCATTAGTCATTGGTTGTCGGCAGACCCATATTGATTAATAACTGGATGTGGAAATTAGTGATTACAAGTGAGCTGACCATCGTAATCAGTAATTGGTTATCGGTGGGACCATGGTGATCAGTAATTGGTTATCGGTGGCGGTGGGACCATGGTAATCAGTAATTGGTTATCGGTGGGACCATGGTGATCAGTAATTGTTTATCGGTGGGACCATGGTAATCAGTAATTGTTTATCGGTGGGACCATGGTAATCAGTAATTGGTTATCGTGGGACCATGATGATCAGTAATTGGTTATCGGTGGGACCATGGTGATCAGTAATTGGTTATCGGTGGGACCATGGTAATCAGTAATTGGTTATCGGTGGGACCATGGTAATCAGTAATTGGTTGGAGGCAGAACCATGGTGATCACAGACTGGTTGCAAATGCAACTCAGATGCTACAGTACCAGTGTGTGAAAATTTATATACTTGTGTTATGGCAGCCATGTTCTTAGCTGAAGAGCTGCCTGGAGTACCTGAACAATCCGTAACATTCCAAAACAGCAACAGCTTTATCACTCAGCATGTTGTAGTTAATGAAAGTCTCTATGGGGTCTGGAATGTCACCAAATATGGTCTTAAAGCCTCCCGCTGTCCAAATGCAAAGCAGATAATATAAGTGACAACAGAAAATATCTTATTTTATCAACACTGCACAATATTAAATACTATAGAAGCACTGTATTAATTTTGGGGCAGTGGTGGCCTGGTGGTAAAGGGTGCTGGATCACTGATCCTATGGTGGGGGGTTCAAGCCTCACTCTCCACAGGTTGTCACTGTACCCCCAGTGCAACTGACTGGGTTATCAAAGGCCGGCCGTGTCTCTCACTGTCAATGGTGTGAGATTCATGTAAAAGAACCATTGCTGACTTTTGACAAGAGTGGATGCACAGACGTGAGCGTGTTTCCACCCTGCGATAGCCTGACGAGCTATCCAGGGTCTACTCTGCCCTCTCCCAGAGTCGGCTGGGATGGGCACCAGCCTCTCCGTGACCCTAATTAGGATTAAGCGGTTCGAGAAAATGAATGAAAGTATTAATTTTAAACAACAAAAAGCACCAGGTGTAACTCACAAACTGAAATTAATGTTAACTTTGCTGTAAGAAGAATAACACATCTGAGGTCCATGCTGTGATAGGAAAGTGTTATAGTTCATTCATTCATTCATTTTCTTTAACCGCTTAATCCTAATCAGGTTCGCGGGAAGGCTGGTGCCCATCCCACCCAAGAGTACACCCTGGAAAGCTTGCCAGGCCATCGCAGGGCAGAAACATGCTGATGGCGATGCAGTTATTCTTGTTGAAAGTCAGTAATGGTTATTATACATGCCCCTCCCCATAGACAGTGAGAGACATGGCCAGCCTTTGATAACCCAATTAACTGCACTAGGGGGGACAGTGACAACCGGTGGAGAGTGGCGCTTGAACCCCCAACCTTAGGGTCAGTGATCCAGCACCTTTACCAGCAGGCCACCACTGCCCTAGTGTTATTGTGATTATTTTTACATTAATGATTTTATTAGAGCAGCATGATACTCTATATTATTCCTAAACCAAAGTGGGTTTTCTCATCCGACAACAATTAAGAGTGAACCAGAATGAGGAGGAAGAGACGAGGCGAGCGGATCTTACACTCCATCTCACATTCCAGACAGACAAAAGAGAACACAAGTTAACGATACACTCTTGTGGTTATAAAGACCGGTATGCATTCGGTATGTTCGGCATGTGACTCAAACACACCTAAAAACTTGTAAGAGAGGAAATAAAGTCGATGTGTATGCGAACTCTAAAGAGAAAGAAAACCCCAAACTCTCCATCACGTGTCGTGTAAATGGAGGGAAGTGAGCACACGACTCAGGAATGGAGGATGTGTGACGTTTCCCCCTCCGACACCTCCCACCGCTCTTCCTCCTTTTATTTTATTGTACCCTACACCGAGTGCACTTAACTCTTTTAAGTGAGACCTAAAAATATTCACTTTTATCCACTTTCAAAGCGCCCGAGGCGAGAGAATCCGAGGATTCACTGACTAAAAAAAACCCACCAGGATAGATTTCAGATCCGTAAACACTGAGTTTGACTTGATGCCATGCGATCACATGGGGCGGAAATGTTTAATTTCCAATTCAAGTGACAACAAAGAGAAGGGAGGAGCTGGGCTTAAACACCACACCTGAGCGCGTGCTATACCTTCTCTGATGTCCGTCATTACACATCATTCCGTCTCGCTGTCTCACCTGGATGAGTAAACGTCGAACACACACACACACACACACACACACACACACACACACACACACACACACCTCTTCGGTAGCGTGTTGTCTATGACTCATGCCTTCAGTATTCAGTGGGTTCAGTTTCCACATCGGAAATCCACTTCATTAAGAAATTAAAACAGACAATTTACAAATAAACAAGATCTGATTACTCACAAAACATCAGCTCATAATTTATCACAGTTACAGATTTTATCCTTCGGTATTTCAATACACGGAAATAGAGATATATAACAAAAATGCATCAGGATACACACAGATGTTTCTACATAACAAGATCACTAATTACTGCCAACAAAAAATGCTGTAGGGATTTGGGGCATGGTGGTATGGTTTTTGGAGCTCAGCTAAGGGGGATTTAACCCTTTAATGCGCAGCAGGACCATATGGTCCTCTTTCAAAAATGCTAACGACTAGATGCATTATACTCAGTGCTGCTGCCATTCAGAATGTGTTCTATACTTGTTGTGGCATCACCTGATACAACACGCTTGGTCCCACGCGCCTCAGTCAGCTGTGAGATGATCTTGAGTGCGCAGGATTGTGTTGTTCACAAAGTTGTAAGAGTGTTATTATTTATTATTATGTTATTATTGTTATTATCATTATTATTATTATTTTGTTAATAGAAATGTGTAGGGATTTTGTGGTGTAGCAGTGAGCGACAAGGGGCGTATTACTGAGAATTTTGGGCCATGGCTGTGAAGGATTTATTGTTTGGCTGTGGGTATTTGGGGGCGTGGCTAAGGGGGATTTGTGTTCAATCATTTACAAGAGCATTAGTTGTGAGGTCACATGATGATGTGGGGTTGTGGAGGAAGTCTGGGGTTCAGTCAGTGTTTTGCACTTCATCTCAGATCTATGCAGCGCTCAGGTTGGCCATAGCTCTGGACAGATCAGGATACTCGACTTATTCTACGTCCTTCCACCCGCCGCACATGCTCACAGAGCTAGTTTTGTACATGGAAGAATCACCATGCTGGAGCAGGGTTTGGGATTCAATACTTCAGCTCTCAAAGTTCCAGTTAAGTGTATCTGTGATGTTAAAGAGTAAAGAAATGTTCCATACAACTGTGCATTTCTTGCATCGTGCAAAAACGTTTGGTGATGACAAATACATGTAAAAATTAACTGGAGTACACGTACTTTTGGTCAATTTATTCCACTTCAATACCTGTGCTTTATTCTGATCACCAATAGTGAAGTTTTCACAGAAGTCAAATTTACTTATAACTCCACTAATCACATGGCTGAGCATCTACTCGACCTCTACCTACCCTGACTTGTATACTAACTGTGAACAGAACTCTGGGAAACACCGCTGCCGTGCCGCTCTGTGTGTTTATTCTGGATCTATCCTGGGATAGCAGCAAGATTCCTGGAAACCTAATTGTACAACTAGAGGTCATAGGATCAAACACCTCATGGCTCATCTTGATAAAAATAGCACACACATACATATACATATTGTTACCCTACTAACAGCAATGATGGCTCCAAAAAAAGATTGCTCCTGTTTCCTCATTTCAGAGAAAGTATACAAAACAACCAGCATCACTATTTATAATTCCCAAAGAATCAAGATGAAAGGTGAATTCCCATCGAGCTCGAAACACTTCAAGTGAAGGTTCAAGACATATTGTAAAAGTACCCCTCTACCTTACGCCATAGGCCTTAAGATTAAAGAAGATAATTCTCCTATCATACAACAGTGATCGAACAGACAGAGTAGAGATTTATGTGCTTCTTCTGAATCATCTAAAACCACCAGCAGCGTCAGTATAACCTGCATCACAGGGTGGAAGAAAATATCACGGGGAAAGTGCTATCTACCTTCTTCTGCATACATGGGCTCACAGATGTCCAAGAGTGTCCAGTGACAACAAATAAGAGTATGCCAATCAACCTAGAGTGCAGCAAATTTCCCGATACACTGCAACTGAAAGGAGATCTATGGATATGGTGGATGTGGTGAAGGAGGACATCAAGGTAGTTGGCGTAAGAGAAGAAGATGCAGAGGGTAGGGTGAGATGGAGGCAAATGATTTGCTCTGGCGACAGGATAGGGTGAGATGGAGGCAGATGATTTGCTGTGGCGACCCCTGAAGAGAAAAGCCAAAAAGAAAAGAAGATGCTGCAACTGAAACAGTGGCAACCAGAAAGCAGGACACGCCCAAAAGTGAGTAGAGTGACATTGAGTAGGGTGTATGATTTGAGTAGAGTGTATGATTTGAGTAGAGTGGATGATTTGAGTAGAGTGGATGATTTGAGTAGAGTAATATTTTGAGTAGAGTGTATGATTTGAGTAGACTGTATGATTTGAGTAGAGTGGATGATTTGAGTAGAGTGAATGATTTGAGTAGAGTGGATGAGTTGAGTAGAGTGGATGATTTGAGTAGAGTGAATGATTTGAGTAGAGTAGATGATTTGACTAGAGTGTATGATTTGAGTAGACTGTATGATTTGAGTAGAGTGGATGATTTGAGTAGAGTGAATGATTTGAGTAGAGTAGATGATTTGAGTAGAGTGTATGATTTGAATAGACTGTATGATTTGAGTAGAGTGGATGATTTGAGTAGAGTGAATGATTTGAGTAGAGTAGATGATTTGAGTAGACTGTATGATTTGAGTAGAGTGGATGATTTGAGTTGAGTGGATGATTTGAGTAGAGTAGATGATTTGACTAGAGTGAATGATTTGAGTAGAGTGGATGAGTTGAGTGACATTCGAGTTTAGGGTTTTGATTGTATATTTAAAAACTAAGCGAATGTGGAAGAAATCTAATGAGAATAAATGAATAAATAAATAAATAAATAAATAATGACAGAACTAATCAGAGAGCACTGAGTGAACCCCTTTGATAAACAGCGAAGATCGAAGGTGTATGACGACGACTGAAGACTGCTGACTGCTCCATATCGCTTCACGTCACTTCCTCTTGACATTTTTGACTTGGGGATTTTTTATTTTTTATATCAATTGATTTCTGAGAACAGTTTCGAGTTTCACGTGCCCTTTTTACAGCTGAGTATGATGCTTTGATTCCTTTGCACATCTGCACAATGCTAATTGTGCACTGCACACCTGCACAGAGACATAGATAATCATCAGAGAAACATTAAGCACCAAACTGATACTGATCTTAAAAAGCAATTCTTCACAGAATTGAAGCTGCACCAGCATTCTTCCAAGAGAATGTCCAGAACACTCAGACTCGTCCATCAGAAAGATGTTCCTAAATCTCCAGGGGATCAGCACAGGAGCACTGCTGATCACACAAGCACTGTGACCAACACACAACGCTCAAACATCCACCAGACACGATCATTAGGATTAAAGCACCACAATGGCTTGAATGACAGACACCATGACCACACCCCACCCCCCCCAGAGCACGCCCCTCTTGACACAAGTTTGAAAGTGGAATGTTTTTAGAAAGCTGCAGTATTTTCATTCATCAGTTATATGGCAATCTGTATCAAGTCTTCTGATTGACTGAGAACACTAGGGGTGATAGTACATCATAAGTCAATGAGTTACACATGCACACACACACACACACACACACACACACACAAGGTCAGGCACTGTAATTTAGTATTTGAGTATCACTGACCACATGTACACACACACACACACAGTCTGACTTCAACTTCAAATGATGAGAACATCGAACAACTGCAAACATCCGCCTCTTATATTACATACATTCACAGTGCGCGTGTGTGTGTGTGTGTGAGTGTGTGTGTGTGTGTGTGTGTGTGTGTGTGTGTGTGTGTGTGTGTGTGTGTGTGTGTTTTGCTTCAGAGAGTAGATGAGTAGATGAGGGGTTGCTGCTGCAAACTTCAAAGCATAAGGAGATTCATCTGACGAAAAGCGAAACCACATTCACCTTGCAGGCGAGAGAGAGAGAGAGAGAGAGAGAGAGAGAGAGAGAGAGAGAGAGAGAGCAGAAAATTGACAAAATATAAATAAAACAATCACTCACACAGTTCACCTTGCCAGATTTTCCAAAAACAGAAGTGAGTTGCCAAGTGGGTGTGGCACTTACTGTATGATGTCATGAGAGTTTTGTTATTTTTGTTACCACTCATACAGGTATGTGTGTGTGTGTGTGTGTGTGTGTGTGTGTGTGTGTGTGTGTGTGTGTGTGTGTGTGTGTGTGTGTGTGAGTGAGTGAGTGAGTGAGTGAGTGAGAGTGGAGGGTAACTGTGAAAGAGAAGTTAACGTTAATCTGCACAAGAATGAGTCACTCACTAAAACATTTGCACACACACACACAACACACAACACACACACACACACACACACAGTGTAAATCTATGTATCACCTTCTTTTGCTGCGTTACTCAGAGCGAAACAGCGCTGCACCTTCTGACAGCATCAGGACATTTTCAAGTCAACTCAAATAACCTCACACTTCCGTTCTAGCTTCTGTGTGTGTGTGTGTGTGTGTGTGTGTGTGTGTGTGTACGATGAATGATCCCTTACTTAATCGAAAAACTCTGAAGCCATGATCTACTCAGAGGCTTCACTTCTCCTGCAGTGTACAGAAATGCACATCACTCAGGATGCCAACCGAGGACCTTGAGGTCGTGTTGGAAATCTGCTTCTCTTCCAGCAGCCTCCAAATTGGATCATGAGACACCCAGAATGAGAGGAGAATATATTTGGGGTAGTTTTATTATTGGTAAGGTAAAGTCGTTTGGGCTTTTTACACCAGAGCCATAGTGGCTCATCCCCAGTGGGCCGGTGCTTATCCCCAGTTTCCGTAGCAAGTTCAACTCCTCTTGGATGGGACGTTAGTCCATCGCAGGTTACCATCCCAGTATATTTTATTGGTACCCATTTATATTGCTGGGTGAACAGAGGCACACTTGTGGTTAAGACCTTGCCCAGGGGTCTTAGCACAGAGGGAGTCTAACTGGGATTCGAACACACAACCTCCTGATCATGAGCCCAGAAACCTAACCACTACGCCACCAGCCCACAATTTATTATTATTATTATTATTATTATTATTATTATTATTACAGGGATCCCTCACTTTCCGCGGATAATTGGGACCGAGATCCCCCGCGACCACCGAATTCCGCGAAGTAGGATCACCCC
>CM045743.1:32078939-32128939 GCA_024760905.1 Plotosus lineatus | reverse complement strand
CCATAACCTGACAGAGAAAGGAAAGAAGGATGGGGGGAGGAGACTGTTATACTTGTAAATAAAGTTGAAACGCATCAGAAATGTTGACTTCAAGGTTTTTATTCTTTAAATTAAAGTGGAGCTGCAGAGGGAATTTAATCTGTAAATTAAATGACTGTGTTCCATAAAACAAATGGTTTTAATATTAAAAATAATTTATGAGTTGTAAAATAGCATCAACTGCACACAATTCACACAAACCTTTTAAGGGTGATGTTGGTAAAGGTCCGTTGGGTTTGTTACACCCGGGGCCTAGTGGCTCATCAGGCCGGTGCTTATCCCCGGTTTCTGTAGCGTGAAGCGACCAGGAGTTCAAATCCCCCTGGATGGGACGCTAGTCCAGCGCAGGTTACCCTCCCAGTATATTTTACTGGTACCCATTTATACTGCTGGGTGAACAGAGACACACTTGTGGTTCAGACCTTGCCCAGTGGTCGTAGCACAGTGGGCGTCTAACTGGGATTTGAACTCACAACCTCCTATTATTATTATTATTATTATTATTATTATTAATAGGTAACAACAGGTCGAATTTGTTTCCGATATGAGTTGGAGTCCACCAAGGCTGCCCTTTGTCACCGATTCTTCTTCTTCTTTTACTTTCGGCTGCTCCCTTCAGGGGTCGCCACAGCAAATCATCCGCCTCCACCTCACCCTGTCCTCCGCATCTTCTTTTCTGACTCCAACGACCTTCATGTCCTCCTTCACCACATCCATAAATCTCTTCTTTGGTCTTCCTCGAGGCCTTCTGCCTGGTAGTTCCAACCTCAGCATCCTACGGCCAATATACTCACTATCCCTCCTCTGTCCCTTTGTCACCGATTCTGTTCATAATTTTTATGGACAGAATTTCTAGGCGCAGTCGAGGTGTTGAGGGGTTCTGGTTTGGCGACCATCGGATCTCGTCTCTGCTTTTTGCGGATGTTGTCCTTTTGGCTTCATCAAGTCGGGACCTCCAGCTCTCATTGGAGCAATTTGCAGCCGAGTGCGCAGCAGCCAGGATGGAGATCAGTCCCTCCAAGTCCGAAGCCATGGTTCTCAGTCGGACAAGGGTGGAATGCACCCTCCGGGTCGGGAATGAGGTCCTGCCCCAAGTGGAGGAGTTTAAGTATCTTGGGGTCTTGTTCACGACTGAGGGAAGGATGGAGCAGGAGATCGACAGACGGATCGCTGCAGCCTCTGCTGTTAAGCGGTGCCTGTACCGGTCCGTCGTGGTGAAGGAGCTGAGCTACAAGGCGAAGCTCTCAATTTACCAATCGATCTGCGTTCCAACCCTCGCCTATGGTCACGAGCTTTGGGTAGTGACCGAAAGAACAAGATCGTGGATACAAGCGGCTGAAATGAGCTTCCTTCGCCGGGTGGCGGGGTTCTCCCTTAGTGATAAGCCGAGAAGCTCTACCATCCGGTTAGAGCTCGGAGTAGATCCGCTGCTCCTCCCCACTGACAGGGGTCAGTTGAGGTGGCTCAGGCATCTGGTCAGAATGCCCCCCGGACGCCTCCCTGGTGTGATGTTTCGGGCATGTCCAACCCAGAAGAGACCTCGGGGTCAACCCAGAACACACTAGAGGGACTGTCTCTCGGCTTGTCTGGGACCGCCTCGGTGTCCCCCCGGAAGAGTTGGAGGAAGTGGCTGGGGAGAGGGACGTCTGGACCTCTTTGCTTAGGTTGCTGCCCCCGCGACCCGACCCTGGACTTAGTGGAAGATGATGATGATGATGATGATGATGATGATGATAATAATAAATAATAAATAATAATAAAGGTGTGAGTGTGAATGGTTGTTTCTATGCTGAACCTGCCATGGCCTGGCGAGCTGTTCAGGGTATAATCCCCCACTTGCCCAGAGTCGGCTTAGATGGTTTCCAGCCTCCGCTCGACCCAAATTAGTATTCAGGATCTTAGAAAATTAATAAAAATGTGGAGGTAGGTGAACCACACCTCATCCAGCGGTTCAAGTGGGAGTCAAACATTTAGACACACACATTCAATTCATTATTATTATTATTATTATTATTATTATTATTATTATTATTATTATTTTATTAGTAGTATTCATACTACTCTATTATTATTAGTGTTATAAAACAGCTGCCACATGTTTTATTCAGCTTCGTCAGCTTTTTTTCAGAGTATTTATATGAGGACGTATTTCAGAGTATATACATCAGACAAGCATGACGTTGCCACAGTAACTGTTGAACTCTGACCTCATATGAACAGTTAAACCGGTTTGAATGAATAAAATTCTGAGTGAAGCCGGCAGCACATGGGCGACTCTTACCTCTGAGCTGAGACTTCCCAATGCTGAACTCCTCGTTCAGGCCGATCCTCATCTCTACACAACACGATTCACAAAACAAGATCAATTAATAAAGAACAGATCAGATTTTAAACGGTTTTATTTTGAATCAGCGCATCTGAGTTGAACATACGACTGGAACACAGCTGAGCTGTTATATACATTCTATACTAACACCAGTTACCTGAACATGAGGGAAGATAGCACTTAATCCTGATCTCTCCCTCCACGTCTGTTTTCAACACAACCCCCTGAACACACACACACACACACACACACACACACACACACACACACACACACCCTTTTGTGCCTTAGTGATAACAGGATTTTATTTAATCTAAAACTCATCATGATTTTATAGAGTAACAAAAAAATGCATCAGAAAATGCATCACTCACATTTGAACCAATAACCACAGAGAGTCTCTCCACCACATCCACAAAGATCTCATTCTTACCTCCCTACACACAGACAATTAATAAAGGGATAACTAATTATAAGTGAGTGATAAAATTAATAAATAAATGGATAGAGTTCTGTGTGTGTGTGTGAGTGTGTGTGAGTGTGTGAGAGAGACTGAGTGTGAGTGTGTGTGTGTGTGTGAGTGTGTGAGAGAGACTGAGTGTGTGTGTGTATGTGTGTGAGAGAGAGAGAGAGAGAGAGAGAGAGAGAGAGAGAGTGAGTGAGTGTGTGTGTATGTGTGTGTGAGAGAGAGAGTGACTGAGTGTGTGTGTGTGTGTGTGTGTGTGTGTGTGTGAGAGTGACTGATTTTGTGTGTGTGTGTGTGTGTGTGTGTGAGAGAGAGAGAGAGAGAGAGTGACTGAGTGTGTGTGTGTGTGTGTGTGTGTGTGTGAGAGTGACTGAGTGTGTGTGTGTGAGAGAGAGTGACTGATTTTGTGTGTGTGTGTGTGTGTGGTACCTCTCCACTGTGTGATGTCATGATAGGTCGGGTGGCAGCGGCACTGGGAGCCACTTTACTCTGCTGCGTCTCTGCCCCGAACTTCAGCGCGTGCGCACACACACACACACACACACACACACACACACACACACACACAATTTTAACCCTATTTAGTTTAACACAGCACTATGCTTGGTTAGTCTGCAGTTTCAGGATTATAAATTCTTACGAGCGCAACATTGCTGAGATCAAAAAGACTGAAGGGTTTGGAAGTGACCGGTTCTGTCTGAATAAAATTCTTCAGGATGTCCATGGAGGTTGTCTGGATGTAGCCGTAATCCTATGAGAGGGAGGGAGGTGGGGATAGGACTTATAAACATTCTTTAAAACGTCAATCTATTAAAATGAGAGATTTTTCAGTTTTCTTTGCACCTGCAGTTACAGCTTAACTTATAATGAAGGGAATCAAATTCAGAAGTGTGTAGGACCCACCACCATCTCATCCAGAAGTTCGTAGATCAGAGCAAAGTTCATGCGGACGGTTTTCTCACCAACACTGCCGCAGTAATCTTTAATCAGCGCAACAAGCCTGCTCCGCACACACCACACGGGCCTTAAGCACAAATCTGGCACATGCCACCCACAGAAAAACCTCAACAGTTCTGGACTCATCCAACGAGAAGTCCAGAAACAATCACAGGTGTGTTTCTGTCGCTCACCTGTTCAGAAACTCAATAACCGTGAATGGAGACGGAGCCGCCTTCGTGGATACGACCCAATAAAGCCCAGCATGACGGATGTGGATGAAATTCACACCTTTGTGACTCTAGAGCCCAGAGACAGAACAACTGGTCTCATTTCAACATTCTCTGAGCTGATCTTTAATTTAATATTCATTTAATAAAAACCTACCACCACGACAGGGGGCTGATCTCCACTCAGAGAGGAAACCATCTCATAAAACGTGCTCATGGAGTCTTTTTCAACTTCACCACGGACTGAAGAGAGTCAAGCAAAAATAACAACAAACACACACAACACAATCATTCACTCTCTCTCTCTCTCTCTCTCACTCACTCACACACACACACTCTCTCTCATTCACTCTCTCACACACACACACACATACTCACTCACTCACACTCTCATTCACTCTCTCTCTCACACACACTCTCATTCACTCTCTCACACACATTCTCTCTCACTCTCACACACACACTCTCTCATTCACTCTCTCACACACACATACTCACTCACACTCTCATTCACTCTCTCACACACACATACTCACTCACTCACACTCTCATTCACTCTCTCTCTCACACACACTCTCATTCACTCTCTCACACACATTCTCTCTCACTCTCACACACACACTCTCTCATTCACTCTCTCACACACACATACTCACTCACACTCTCATTCACTCTCTCACACACACATACTCACTCACTCACACTCTCATTCACTCTCTCACACACACTCTCTCTCTCACGCTCTCATTCACTCTCTCACACACAGTTTCTCTCACTCACACACACACACTGTCTCATTCACTCTCTCACACACACATGCTCACTCACTCACACTCTCATTCACTCTCTCACACACACACTCTCTCTCACACTCTCATTTACTCTCTCACACACATTCTCTCTCACTCACACACACACACTCTCTCGCTCACACACACACACACTCTCTCATTCACTCTCTCACACACACACACATACTCACTCACTCACACTCTCATTCACTCTCTCACACACACACTCTCTCTCTCACACACACTCTCTCACACACACACACTCTCTCTCACACACATTCTCATTCACTCTCTCACACACACACTCTCTCACACACATTCTCTCACTCACACACACACACTCTCTCTCACACACATTCTCTCACTCACACACACACACACACTCTCTCACACACATTCTCTCTCACTCACACACACACTCTCTCTCACACACACACACTCTCTCACACACATTCTCTCACTCACACACACACTCTTTCTCACACACACACACACTCTCTCTCACACACACACTCTCTCTCTCACACACATACTCACACTGTCATTCACTCTCACACACTCTCTCTCTCACACTCTCTCTCACTCTCACACTCTCTCTCTCTCTCACACACACACACACACTCTCTCTCTCACTCACTCTCACACGGCTATCCTCCGTCTCAGTGATTATCTGACTCTCTCTGACACACACACATGATCAGGATACAGTCTTTATAAATGAGATGATCGCCTTTTGATGACAGAATAAAAACTTGAGAAATCATTTTCTTCACTTTAATCTCTACCAGCTCGCCAATTCCTGTTTATATCGAAATAGATTTCCGTACCATCAGAGAGACTTCAACGTTTCCGAATAAACTACAGAATTCATTCAAAACCATCAAAACGGAACCAGCCATCCTGTCCACCTTAGCTACGCTAACAAAAACAACCCGCGTCCAGTTTCCGCTTCTTCTGCTTCTTCTTCTTTTGCGCTTTACCGCAGCTGGCATGCTTTGTGTTGCAATGCTGCCGCCCTGTGTTTTCACTCGACTATTACATCTGTTCTGATGCATTCTCTTTGTGACTGGACTCATGCGAGTCCAGTGTTGTTAAGGAAACTAAAAATCTTTCTTTTTTCCAACGTTTCTACACCTTTTCACTCATTATAACCTGTTTCATGCTGTAGCCATCTTTTGCAAATAAGCGACCATACAACGTCTGTTGTCGACATGACACGAACACATGTTATAGTCTCTTTGACCTGACATGCACTACAGAACCCGGTGCGGTGTTTCCCTACACAGCACTGTAGAGTAATGTAGAGCATTCTGTTCGATCCAATATGAGGATTTTCTTCTCCCTTCTATTTCCTGTCCATTCCAGAGCCAGTACTGTATTATTGTGTAATTTACCATCAAGAAGTCCTGAGCTGCAGAGTAAACTTGATATAAGATAATGTAAGCACTATTAGCACGGTAGCGTGGCCGAGCGGTCTAAGGCGCTGGATTTAGGCTCCAGTCTCTCTGGAGGCGTGGGTTCGAATCCCACCGCTGCCAATACTTATTATTCTTTTTTCATATTATGTTAACAAAAACGATCTTATCTTTGGATTTACAATCCTATCAGAAACTACAGTGGTTAATTAAGATATTATCTATCTATCTATCTATCTATCTATCTATCTATTATATAAATAAACCACGATCAAGCCATTAATAATAATAATACAGTACAAGTCTTTCGAAGATTAAAGTCTCTTTTTATATGCATGTTACATTATTCATTCAGCTGTGCCCTCGCCCAGAGTCGGCTGAGATGGGCGCCAGCCTCCCCGTGACCCTAATTAGGATTAATCGGTTCAGAAAATGAATTAATAAATTAATTACTCAAGGAGTATACTCTATTTTGATACAGTACTGTATAGCAGCGCGCGCGCAACGGGACATGCCTATAAAAGTTTTTTTTTAAATGGTGGCCTAGTGTGACGTCATCACCAAGCGACCTAAATAATGTTTTATAGATTCTAAACAATCGCAACGGATGGTTCTTTGATATGAAACTCGATGTCAAAACCATTGAACCGGTGAGTATTTCCGACAAGGAGACTGTCAATAAATTGAAATATAAAAAGGCACCGCTGGGATTCGAACCCAGGATCTCCTGTTTACTAGACAGGCGCTTTAACCAACTAAGCCACGGCGCCACGTTGTACGTCGCTCATTACTATGTCTTTTAAAGTAGAGTGTACGTCATACGTTTCGTAAACTTTCGAATATCCGTGAAATGGCACGTTTCTTTCTTTGGCCGGAACGTTTTCTTTCACAATCAGCTGTGTCTTCAACACAGCATTATCAGAATGACCAGATAAACTTTACAGAGAAGTCAAAGTACAACAATACGTATTTTTATCATGAACATAAAAACTAAACTGTACAATCTATTAACCATTATTTCTTTTAAATCTATCTGAAGATATACCACTGTCACTCATAACTCTGAAGTGACCGGTCTCCAGAAGGCCATGCTGTGCAACCTGTTCAAACTGATCTTTAATAATAGAGAAACAGAATTATTTCATTCCATTTGTTTATTGAAAAATAGCCGATAGTATTTTATTAGATTTGTGGAGGGTCAGTCAGCATTGAGACTGAGACACACTCCCTGCAGAACCCAGTGTGAGTGGTGTTTTGTGGTGAAGAGGTCGGCCTCGAATACCAGGCCTACTCCCATGGCATTCCTCCTCATGGACGTGGTGTAGACTGGCGTTCTCAGTGTGTTCTGCAGACAAAGATAAAGGTGTGATGAACATGCACTGTAAACACCCAGGAACTAAAATACTGATCAATTCATCTTAGATACTCAATTGAAATGAAAACATCTGCAATCATCATCATCATCATCATCTTGGTACACTTAAGCCAGGGTTGGTTGGGGGGGGGCAACAGCTTAAGCAATGAGGTCCAGATGTCCCACTCCCTAGCTACTGTACTTTTTCCAACTCTTCCCGCTGGGACACTGAGGCGTTCCCAGACCAACTGAGGGATAATCCCTCCAGCGTGTTCTGGGTTGACCCGGGGTCTCTTCCTGGTTGGACATGCCCGAAACACTACACCAGAAAGGCGTTCAGGAGGCATTCTAACCAGATGCCCAAGCCGCCTCAACTGGCAAATAACAGCTTTTCACCCAATCTCTAAGGGAAAGGCATGCCATCCTGCGAAAGAAGCTCATTTCAACCATTTGTACTTTCAGTCAATACCCAAAGCTCATGATTATAGGTGAGAGTTGGAACATAGATCGACTGGTAAATTCACAGCTTTGAATTGCGGCTCAGTACCGTCTTCATGACAGACAAGCTCCACTTTACAATAGAGGCTGCAGCGATCCACCTATTGATTTCTCACTTCATCCCTCACTCGTGAACAAGACCCAGGGATACTCTAACTCGTGCACTTGGGAAAGGACCTCATTCAAATCCCAAAAGGTGCATTCCATCCTTTTCCGACTGAGAACCATGGCTTCAGAATTGGAGGGGCTGATTCTCATCCTGGCCGCTTGGCAATCGGTTGCAAATCGCTCTCATGTGAGCTGGAGGTCCTGAATTGATGAAGCCAAAATGACATCATCCACAGAAAGCAGAGGTGAGATCCTATGGCCGCTAAACCAGAACCCCTCAATGCTGTGGCTGCCCCTGGAAATTCTGTCTATAAAAATTATGAATAGAATTAGTGACAAAGGACAGCCTTGCAGACAACAACCTTCACTGGAAATGAATTCAACCTGTTGTTACCAATAAAGACCAGGCTCTGGCTCTTGATACAGAGAACAAATGGCCTGTAGCAACGGGTCCAGTACACCATACTCTCAAAACACACCCCACATGATAGCCCTAAGTACACAGTTGAAAGCCTTCTCTAAATCCACCAAACACATGTGGACACATTGGGCAAACTCTCATGCCCCCTCCCGGATCCTGTGAAGTGTACAGAGTTGGTCGAAAGTGCCTCTGCCAGGAATAAAGCCACATTGTTCTTCCTGAATCCAAGGTTCAACCATTGGTTGGATCCTCCTCTCCAGTACCCCTGGGTAGAAGGAGTGCGATTCCACAATAATTAGAACACACCCCAAAAATTGGGACTACCACTTTGTTTTGTCAATCCAAAGGTTTGACCCTCAATGACCAGACAATGTTGCAGAGACATATCAACCAAGACAATGCAAAAGGCACTGAGAGCCCTGAGATATTGCCCTGGGTCCTGGGATACACAAAAAAGGAAAACCCACACAACAACCACCTGAGTTTGGCTGAAGGTATACTTATTGGGTGGGATTGAGGAGGTCCTTAAAGTATCCTTTCACCTCCTAGCAACATCCCCAGTTAAGGTGAGCATCTCTCCATTTCCAATGTAAACAGTATTTGTGGAAAACTGCTTCCCCCTTCTTAGGTGTCGTCGGATGGTGGTCCAGAACCTTTTCGAGGCCAACCGATATTTGCTTTCCAGACGCTCACAGTACTCCTCCCATGCCCAAGATTTGCATCAGTGACAGCTTGGACTACAGCATTTTTTCCCTGCTGGTACCTGTCGGCTACCTTGGTATCCCACAGGCCAATAAGACCCGATAGGCCTCTGTTTTCAGCTGGGCGGCCCTCTTCCCCACAGGTGTTCACCACCAGGTTTTGATGTTACTGCAACAACAAGCACCAATGACCGGCCACAGCTACGGTCTGCCGCCTCAACAATGGAGGCAAGAAACATGGCCCATTCAGATTCTATGTCCCACGCCTCCTTCGGGGTGTGGTTGTAGCTCTGCCAGAGGTGGGAGTTAAAGGCCCCTCTGACAGAAAATTCCGCCAAACGTTCAAAGGAGACCCAAACTACATGCTTGGGCCTGCCAGGGCTGGAGGGTGGCCACCCTCCACCATTGGAGTTAGCGCACCACCAGGTGGTGATCAACTGACAGCTCAGCTTCTCTCCACCCACATGTTCAGAACATGTGGGCGGTAAGTCTGGTGACATAACTACAAAGTCGATCATCAAACTGTGACCTAGGGTGTCCTGGTGCCAAATGCACTTATGGACACCACTATGTACAAACATGGTGTTCGTGATGGACAAAACATGACAAGCACAGAAGTCCTACAACGAATTGCCATTCAGGTTCAGACTGGAAGAGGCCGTAGCTACTGATCACACCCTTCCAGGTCACACTGTCATTGCTTGCATGGGCGTTGAATTCTACCAGGACAATGAGGGTTTTCCAACACACACCCTAAAGACTTCAAGAAGGGTTTTCTTCACCTGTAATACCCCGATGCTAAACTGATTTGGGGCAGAATTTATGTACAAGCTGGGTTAGTGATGTAAAAGAATTAATTCTGAAGTTATACATAGCAGACACTCAGAAACTCAGGAGTAACTCGTCCACTTACTATGTGTGTGTGTGTGTGTGTGTGTGTGTGTGAGAGACACTCACCTGTAGTTTAAGTCGATGAGCCTCAATGGGAATCACCTTGAGGACTGGAAGTGTCACCGTCAGCACTTTGGGTTTGCTGCGCACCAGACAGCCCTCTTCCAAGTCCCAGTCTGCTCCCTCTAGATATAGTCCGCATACATAACAACCTAACAGACCCCCCACAAACATGCACACACAGAGAGTTACATGCACTGAGCATTTTATATCTATGTATTTGTGATCATCTGGAGTTCGTAAAGTGTGTGTGTGTGTGTGTGTGTGTGTGTGTGTGTTCTTACCCTGATCCGGCCGCTCCTGCACCTCATCCTCATTGGTGTACTGTGTGACCTGGGTGTATAGAGTGGAGCGGTCTAATGGCCAGCTGTTCTTCCTGCATGTGGCCTGAACCAACGCGGTCAGGTACGATTCGGGGATGTGTAAACCTGACAACCACATCACCACAGGTTCTCCCCTGTCCACCTGCACATCACACGCAGCTTGAAATATCACATCGCTCAAAGACATTGTGCAGTTTTTAACACTTTTTTAAAAATCACATCCAAATGATCATCACTGTTGTTTATAACATCATTATCCTGATTTCACTAAAACTCCAATTATCTCATTGCCTCATTATCTAATTAACTCATTAACTGCTCGTCATTCTCACCGCAGCATCTCTCTAGTATTCATTTACACAAAATCCATAACATCCCAGAAATTCAGAAACCTAAAGATGTCTCTGTCTCTGAGACAGTGGGGTGTGTGTGTGTGTGTGCAGGTGCTCTGTGTTCGTACCCATGACTCATACTGATTGTAGCGTCTCTTGAAGTGGATCATCCAGTTCCCCAGAGACTTGAGAGTGTCTGGGGCAAGTTTCCTCCAGATAGCAGGGATGTGACCATTAAACAGCGCACGGGCAACTTCATCCAGCTCGTTGCTCATCCCGACCTCACCAGCGAGAGCCTGAAACACACACACACACACACACACACACACACACACACACACACACACACACACACACACACACACACAGAGCCCCAAGACACCTACATTAACCTGTCTGAGTGATTTCCTGACTTCTCTAATCACTCATCTCTCTCTCTCTCTCTGTCTCTGTCTCTCTCTCTGTCTGTCTATCTTACCCTCTGCAGTTCGGCGAGTGAGCGGCTCATGCGTATGACGAGTCTGTTCCAGCGTTCCAGTTCCTGCAGCAGCACCACGGTGGTGGGCGACACTTCCAGACCGAAATTCTTTCGAATGATGTCCAGATCGAAGGGTGTAGGCACCTTGTTCTGGATGTCCTTTGCTACCTGCCCGATGTACTCATCCCTGCTGATTCCACCTCCAGAGTCACCTGCGCCAGGAACACACCATCTTAGAACACTTTCACCCTCCCTCCTTCAGCTAGATCCCAAATGTCCCAGACTGGTTCAACTACATTAATTAAAGCATTAAAATGAACTGAACATCAAAAGGTAGAATTGATTGTTGTTTAGAATTAAAAATAACTACTGTTCCCATGTTGCTAGTGGGTTATTATAGTTAAGACGGTGGGGCTATTTACCGGTTTGTGGCTGTAGCTCAATGAGTTGTGTCCACATGTCCCGAGCTGCCTGAGTGTAGTAGCCAATCTCAGCATTGGGGTGAAGCCCAAATACCTCCGGAGTATTTGCGAGAGGGAGCGACTCGATTTCAGCTGCCAAAGACAACACACACACACACACACACACAGGGAGACAGTGAGAGAGGGAAAAAGAGACAAAGAGACAGAGTAAGAGGTGGGGAGAGAGCGACAGACAGACAGACAGACAGATGGAGAGTGCATCAGTTTCAGTTTTTATTCTACTGCACAACAGATTTAAAAGACGGCTTGACTCCTACACACCGATGTAAACATCCTTGTGTCCATCTCGTGGGATTTTGTAATCCACATCTTTATTGTGGAAGAAATGAAAAGGCTGGAAAGTATCGAAAATGAAATCTCCCAGGTATTCGTCCATGTAGACAGTGAGGATCCTGCGGTCAAAGCTGTCTATCGCTCTGCCCCCGTACATCACCTGTATCAGGGGAAATAAAGTGGGTTGGTTTCTTTATTCAATCATATCATATTGTGTTATATACACAATACAACACAATACAATACAGTACAATACAATACGATAAGTCTCTGAAATCCAACAACACAGAAAAATCCTACAGGCACCATTTCGCCACACAGAAATATATTTAAAATAAAATATATAAAAAGAGGGCAGTGGTGGCCTGGTGGTAAAGGTGCTGGATCACTGGTTCCAAGGTTGGGGGTTCAAGCTCCACTCTGAACGGGTTGTCACTGTCCCCCCAGTACAGCTAACTGGGTTATCAAAGGCAGGCCATGTCTCTCACTGTCTATGGTGTGAGGAATGTAAAAGAACCATTGCTGACTTTCGACAAGAGTAGCTGCATAGCCATCAGCATGTTTCTGCCCTACGATGGCCTGACAAGCTGTCCAGGGTGTACTCTGCCCTTGCCTGAAGTCGGCTGGGATGGGCACCAGCCTCCCTGAGATCATAATTAGGATTAAGCGATTACAGAAAATGTATGACTATAAAAAGAAAATGAAGAAATCCAGGTTGACACCCACACCCACCCATCCACACCCACACACAAATAACACAGCTGTGGTTCTGTTTGTTATGTTGAAGAGGTTGTGTTTTCATAAGTGAAGAAGATTCTTGCCTCTCCAATCAGGTACTTTAGGCTGCCCCATGGAATTGTCGTGTCACCTTGAGCATGAGCTTTATTCAGATAGGTGTTCAAGATCTCCAGACACACCTGACACACACACACACACACACACACACATACACACGTACATTATTTAACAAAAATAGTTCCGTTTAAATTAATTAAACTAAATTAGTAAGCATTACACATTCCAGACTCGTGAGTTCACCTGGAAGTCTGACTCATTGAAGTCGTACGGGACGTTCCAGCCGATCTTGCCGTACTTGCGCCTCTCCTGCACCACAGCGTGGAAGAAGGCCAGCACGTACACCAGGCTACGGAAGGCTGGATGAGGGCAGCTCATCAGCGTCTCAGGTGAGATCTTAAAGAACGTAGCCCTCATGTTCAACTTCAGGCCATTCGGGGGCTCTGTCACCACCTGAACCATTTCATTCATTAATTCATTCAGAAGTAATTTTTATTTGTGCAGTGATTTTAAACATCAACTTCAATGCAAAGCAGTTTCATGGAAACCTGAAAGGAAATTTAAATATTACGCCGCAATAAAATCTTAAATTAAAGCGTTTTTTTAGACAGCTACTAACTTCCACATTATTGACAGCTAGATAGATAGATAGACAGACAGACAGACAGACAGACAGACAGACAGACAGACAGGGGTGTGATGGGGTAACCTTGAGAGATTTCTGCAGGATACCGATGGGAAAATCTTTGATGGGGTCGGTGGTGAGCCACAGCCGGAAGTCTGGATGAGGTTTGGTGATTCTTTCTAAAGTTTTTTCCAGATCTTTCAGCCACTTCACTAACAGGTGACAGTTCTGAAGCATCAGCCAGTGACCCTGGGACACTGCACAGTCCAGTAGCTGCAATGCAACCTGGTCAATGGAAGGGGAAAAAATTAGACTATAAAGGTCCCAATCACTTCAAACTTAACCCTAATTATAAGACACTGCTGTTGTAAGGTGAACCCATATTACAATGTGTGTGTGTGTGTGTGTGTGTGTGTGTGTGTGTGTGTGTGTGTGTGTGTGTGTGTGTGTGTGTGTGTGTACTTTCTCCTGGCCTTGTCCCATGGCAAGGAACTTAAGCTTGTTGGTCCCGAACCCAGAGCGCTCAGCCAGCTTCATCAGGTCGTTGGCCGGCTCGCAGCCGGGACTCAGGATAAAGACGATTGGAGAGTTTGGTGTGCTCTGCTCAAATATAGCCTCGAAACTGATCACTGGAGGCTGTACATACCTGAGTGGGGGAAAAACCGAGACAGACAAGGTAAGAAAACAGAACGCACTCCTTCAATCAAGTAAACAATGAAATCCTAAATGAAATCTGGAGTGAATATAAACATTCATACTCATGAGCATATTGTTCAGTTTTAGAAATCTTATGTGAGATATATAACAAGTACCCAACCCTTAAAGGAGGGCTCATCTGTCTTACCTCTCTCCCATGGTGATGGAGACATAGTTACTGACTGCCCGGTACACTCGGTCCACCCTGAAGCAGCGCAGCAGCAGAAGTTTCTGGAACGCAGTCAGACGTTCACTGTAGTTCATGGGAAATAGAGCCTGTTCAGGTGTGTCCAGATCATACCACTAATAAAAAAAGAAGGGGGGATGGGGGGCAATATAATCACTTCCACTTCACCAGCATAGATAACAAATGTGTGTGTGAGCGATTAGCATCATGTACATCCTTCCATCTATTGAGATTCGTCTCGATGTCTCCTATCAGTGAGCTGAACTCGTCTGGGAAAAGTTCACTCAGACGGACAATATCCTCCCAGCCCTGATCAAGCAGCCAATCACATGGCTTCTTCCTCGGACTCTTCTCCAGTGAGAGGTTCCCTACAGCATACAGAAGGACACACACTACTGATGATTGCGTTCTCGCTCTAGAACAGTCACATCACTCAGATTGGCCAGTTTGTTGTGTCACCTTTAAGGAAGAAGTCGAGTTCTTCCTGAGGAGCACGATCCTCTGCCTGCTCAATCTTTATGGTCATGTTGAAGGAGAAAAGCAGTTTGTGGCTTTCAAACAGACCTGTAAGATAAAAACAGAATTAACATCCACTATGTGGATCAGTGGCATAGTGTTTAGTGCTGGGCTCATGATCGGGAGGTTGTTAGTTCAAATCTCAGTTAGACCCCCACTGTGCTAAGACCCCTGGGCAAGGTCTTAACCACAAGTGTGCCTCTGTTCACCCAGCAGTATAAATGGGTACCAGTAAAAATATACTGGGAAGGTAACCTATGATGGACTAGCGTCCCATCCAGGAGGAATTGAATTCCTAGTTGCTTCACGCTACAGAAACCAGGGATAAGCACAGGCCTGATGAGCCACTAGGGCTCGGGTGTAAAAAGCCCAATGGACTTTACCTATAGCTAGGCTAATTTCAACTTCCTGTTAAAAACTCTCAGTAAAAGCAGTATAACTGGTTGCTGTAGTTCCACATTGTACACTCTTGGGTAACTTATTGAACTGCAGTCAAATTAAATCACTTTTTACAGACACTCGAGAGTCCAGGTGTGTTTACGTGGGTGTTTAATACCGCTACGGTGTTTGGTTTTCTTACCGGTGCAGCCATAATTGTAGACGTTAAACGTGAGTGTGTTCATAATGTTCTTCAGTCTCTTAGCCAGGATGGCATCAGGGAGAGATTTACGCAGTGAGAAGTTAAACACCTCGAGGTAGGAGGCCAGAGAGTACTGGTACATGCTGTTCACCAGCGCCATCTCAGACAGGACGAAGAACAAGATAGCGCCACGTTTAGCTGCTGGGCGGTAACCGTCACGCAGTTTATCAATGTTGGCTGATGTGCTTTCCGCCAGTTTCAGTTTCTCAAAGACCTGCAGGATAAAACCAGATGGAATGAATAAACATTTTGGATTAAAGGATCATTTATTACGATTTTGTTCTATTTAACACTTCACAACTCATTACTGATCTACAGATGTGAACAAACAACTCCGTGCCATACAAGGACTACATGCTCTTAAAGCTGCACTCTACTACCTACCCACCCCTCTGCCTTCTCCCGATCCCCCAACCCCACCCAACACTAAACTATCACACCCCCACCCCACTACCTAACCCCACCCCCCCACCCAACACTTCATTACCCCATTCTCTGACCCCACCCAACACTACACTACACTACAGTATTCCCCACCCAACCCCACTATCTTACCCCTATACTTCCACCCAACCCACCATTACACTACACTACCCTCCACCCCACCCAACACTACACTGACACCCAACCCCACCACTACATTATCTACTGATGATGTACCTCACTGGCTTTAGACTTGGTTTCTTCGAGTGTGTGGACAAGCTCTACATTGTCCAACATGTTGCCTGTAGATGTGGCAAGCTCTCGGAGCAGCGAGTCCTCCAAGTCTTTGAGGAAACGCTTGTTCTCGCTCGTCTCCTGGATAAGACGCTCCCGCTGTTCCTCCAGCTCTTTCTGCTCAAAGCCCACGATGACACTGAGCAGCTGGTCCTCCAGACCCTTTAATGTGACTGAACAAACACAATCACTGACCAATTCAGAATGCTGTCCAGAACATGACATTCATGTGGTCTGATCGATAAATTGGATGGTTAAATCACTGAGCTGTAGTTGAGTTGATTTGATCTTAAGCACTATTCAGGAGTTAAGCATGAGAGGCAGAGATTTTAATCTCAATAAAGACTTATGCATGAAGCTCAACAGGGTCTCTGTTCCTTACCCGTGTAGTTGATGACCATGGCTTTGCCAAAAACCGCTGGTGAGTATTTAGGATTGGACAGTTTGGTGTTGAGGTACAGTTTAAAGTTGGGATCGTAGTCAACCTCCTTGTCTCCCAGCATGACGACCTGTCGTCCCTCGGCTCCCTTCACGTTTTTCTCCAGGACGTTGTCGATGACAGGGTCGATGTACTCATCCACATCTTGAAACAGGAAAGGAAATCCATATTTGATTGCCATCTCCAACTGCTTCAGGAAATCTGGATCGTTAAATGAAGAGACCTGCAAATTGAAGCCGCAGGAAACGATTCCTTATAAAACCTGCTAAAGATAATAAATAAATATCAGGGTTAGATGCAAAACCATGAACAGACCTTGAGGCCATTCTTCTCCTCCTTCTTCTTGATCCAGTTGAGCGCTTGCTGTTGAGGGTCGATGCACAGTGGGAAACGACTGGCTCTCGTGGTCAGAATGCCATTCTGCACCGACAGCTCATCAGGAGGAAGACCTTCTGACCCCCACCTGTGGTCACAAATCACAATTATGACCCCAAGTGAACACTGGGTTTTCCTTAACCCCAAACTGTAAGCACTCAATGCCCATTTGTCTCAGATTTATCATTAAAGGTGAAGTTTTAAAGAAAGTTAGTTATAAAGGTTCACAGGAATCAAACTGAGTCAAAAGGCAACAAAAGAATCAGAATAATTTTAAGAAAAACATGTTACTTATCATACCTGCTGATCTCCACCTCATCAGTGAGCAGGCTCTCAATGCGGAAGGGCTGGCTCAGAGGGATGCCTCTCTCCAGTATGTTCTCCTGCCACACCTTGTATACCATCTCGTCTCGAAAGTCCCAACTGAAGGCTCCTTCGTAGCTCAGGAAAGCTGCACTGATCAGGCAATCACCCAGCAGGCGCACTCGCCTATTCTTTAGCTCCTCCAGATCCTCCATCCATCTACAGCCAAAAGATTTTACATTTAAAACACTGGCCTTGTTTGCTGTATTAATGTCAATAGAAAAAAGGCTAATACAGATGCTCCCCGACTTACGTTCATTCATTTTACATTTTTTCGATTTTATGGGGGCTTTTTTTTCCAAAAAAAAAAAAAAAAAAAAGTCAAATTTTGAGCTTAGCGTGCTCTCTGTAGTACGAGATGTACCTATGTAGTACACCGACGTAATAACGCAATGATGTAATGACGCCGCGTCCATTGTTTACAAATGACAGACATGCCCCTCCTTCTTCCCAGTTCAGTAGTGCGTGTTACCCTTGTGTTAAGATGTCATCTCTGTGATCTTTGTGCTTACACTGTTTTGCAGACTTTTGTAACCTTAAGCAAATATGGTTGGTCAAAAGCGTAAGCCTACTAACATGGGTACAAGTTTTCCGGCATATGCCGGAATTTACGGTTTTCCCAAAACTGAATTAACTATCTGCTCGGATCGTCGCAATCTACCATGCATACTCAGTTAAGCAAAGAGAGTTGTAAAATGAATGAAAACCCAAATCCAGAAAAGAAAGAGAACTCTCCGCTCTGCTGGTGATTCACATCAGTGCAGGCTGAGTACTAAACAAGTATTCAGTGGCGCCCTTGCTCACTCGAAAGACCGGAAGTCCGGATAACCCACGCTTTGTCTCAAGTACAAGCAAGTGAACTACTTTCGGTTGGCGCACCTCACATATTGTAAGCATTGATTGGCTGTTTTGAGCTTCATGTAAAGTTACCATCCGTCGACCATCGGAACCATTTAGAAGCAGAAAGATTACATCATAGATAATGTTAAAGGTTATATTTGATACTGTATTTGTTATTTGATGAGTGAATTTAATTAAAATTTATCTATTTGAAATTATTTTGCTTGAATTTAATTTATTTGAAATTAATGTTGATATTATTTTACAATGTTATGTTTATAATAATTGATTTAGGGGTGTTTAATAAGATACGGTAATGGTATTTATGGATGTATAGTGCAGTATGTGCATCATGCATCACTGGAACATACAGTAACAACTTACTTTTTTTTTTTTCAACTTACGTTCGGCCGTCCGGAACCGAACTAAAACATAAGTTGGGTGGTGTCTGTACAACAAACAAGATTTGTCATGTGATGGAAAAAAACACCGCCTAATCTAATCTAACTGATAGAGCACCGAGATTCCTTCCATAAAAGACTCCTTGGAAAAAAAAAAAATTTCACCACTAACAGTTACAGGTCTTCCAGTTTAATCCGTTTACTGTATTTGGGTGCACTGTATACAATCTGTGACTACAGAACCAATATTGTATCAGTCCTAGTGCGTTACTACAGTAATAAGGTGCACTCACTGTTATAAAACAACAATCAACAACTTCTGACCAATCAGAATTAGTGTATACTACACGGGAACATCGATTACACAAACTCAATTTATATTTATAGGGGTTCAAGGATTATCTCGAAACCCACCCCTATTGTATACTAATTATTATTTTCATATTATTTTTCCATCGTCATGTTCTTTGCACTCCTCTTCCTCTCAAGACACTTCTCTTTCATTGGTCATGCTCTTTTTATTTCATTTCTAACATTATCCCTAGTTTGTAGAGTTGATGGTTTTAATGCACGACAGAGAACCAATCAGATTGCATTTCTGTTTCTGTGTGTTATATTTTATATGCACTTATTATTCATTTTCTAAGCCGATAAATCCTAATTAGAGTCGGTGGACGGATTCCACCTATCTTTGGCCAACTCTGGGCAAGGGCAGAGTACACTGTGAAGAGCTTGCCAGATTATCGCAGGGCCAAGCCAGACATATATCCTCACTCTCACTCTTGGAACAGCCAATTAGCCTACTGTGCATGTTTTTGGACTGTGGAAGGAAACCAAAATAGTTAAACCAACACAAGCACCGGGAGAACTTGCAAACTCCACACAGAAATGACCTGAGCCCGGAAATCGAACTAGGACCTTCTTGCTGTGAGGCGAACGTGCTAGCTATGGCACTTATATAAAGCTATTATTATTAATATCAATATAATTATTAATATTTTATGTACCGTTTGTTTTCTGATCCCAGTCCTGTGATGAGTTTGTCGGCAGCAATGAGCCTGCGCTCCATAAGCTCAGCTTCCTCTTGCAGCTGTTGCTTCTCCGACATGGCATCATCGTACTTCTGCTTTAAAGCACTGAGCTCCTTCTGGATGCCATTCAGCTCACTCTGAATCCGCTCCAGCTCACGTTTGCTCTGGAAAAAGTTCCTCTCCAATTTGGCCACCTGAAAAACAGCCGCGTTTACTGATCTGTGACAAATTAAAATAAATCTGACCTACTGGAAAGCTCATTAATATAATATCCCTATCATACTAATCTCTTCAAGACTGGATGCAACTGCGCACAGCTATGGCATGGAAATCAGCAGTGAAAAAAGTAACGTGATGGTTACGGGTAGAGGCGAAATGTGTCAGATTGTTGTGCCTCTTAATGGAAAAGATCTGGAACAAGTGAAAAGATTCACTGAGGTACCTCACTTTAGGAAAGTCTCACCAAATGAAAAATTCAGGTTACAAAACACATTTTCCTAAAATTTTTGTCTCTGGATACGAAACAAGTTCACGTTAAGAAAGCGCCATCTCAAAAATTCAAACGCGCCATTCAAACATTCAAACAATGCGCGAGTTGCTTTCCCACTGGTTGTCTCCCAACACCCCAACGTGCTGGCCTCCCATTGGCTAGGAGGGCGCTGAATCTCCATAATACAGTACTGTACCCATAATGCTTTTCGTGTGCCTTCGACCCATTGTTCGACACATGCTTGAAGGAGAGTTGTACTGTTGGTTCGTGAGTTTCGTGAGTTTTTTGGTGTGCTCATTGCAGCGTTATTTTTCGTTATTAATTATGAGCCCCAACAAAGTGATTCCTGGTGAGACTGAAAAGAAGAAGGGGGCTCCATTATCAATAAAAGTAAAACAGGAAATGATAAAAAAATATGAAAGTGGGATGTGGTTGAGTGGAATCACAAAGGAGTATGGCCGAAACCCCTCTACAATCGGGACAATATTGAAGCAGAAGGAGGCATTAAAAGCGGAGATACAGTGACAGATGTGATTATTTCCAAAAAAGCAACCGCCATATTTAAGGACCTCGTGAAGGAGGGTGGGGGTGGGGGTAAGGGTTCTTTGGACCAGCAACCCCCAGATTTTAAAGCATGGGTGGTTCGAGAGTTTAAAAAAAGGTAAATAATTTTCTTTTTCTTTTAACATATATTTCATACAAAATTGTTGTACTTTTATAATTTTTAAAGGGTTTATGGGGTAGTTTTGGGAGCCTTGGAATGAATCACGCATTTTACATGTACTTACGAAAAATACAGGTTACGAAAAAGGCGCTGGAATGGATTAATTTCGTAAGGTGAGGTACAGTACCACTTTATTTGGGCTCAGTGATCACAGAAAAGGCGACAAGTGTGGATGAAGTGAAATGCAGAATTGGCACAGCAACAAGTGCCTTGGCAAACCTGGAGAAAATCTTTAATTCTAGAACTCTAAATCTGAAATGGAAGATACGATTCATGAATGCAATGGTTACCAATATTCTGACATATGGATGCGAAAGTTGGACAACAACAGAGAAAATATACAAGAAGATCGAAGCTTTTGAAATGAAATACTACCGCCGTCTACATGATATCTCATGGAGAGACAAAAGAACAAATGAGTTTGTCTGGAACAAGATCTGCAAAATTAATGCCAATAGCCACCCAGAGAGATTCATGGAAGTTGTAATGCGCAGGAAGCGTATTTTCTTTGGTCACCAAGTGAGATGAGATGCTCTAACAAAATGGCTTATGCAGGGAACCATCAATGGAACGAGGTACCAGGGAAGACCACAGCAAGCTTGGCTGGATGATATCCAGGATTTGTCTGGAATTGCCAGCATGACCAGACTATATCACCTGACGGAAAACAGAGTGGAATGGCGAAGAGGAGTCAAACAGTGGGTGTGCCAACGGTGTAATCGACTACGGTCTCAATGATGAATGACTAATCCCTCAACAAATCCACCCAGAACTGACCAGGGTTCATTAATGTTCTGTTTAAATTCTATTTAAAAATAAAGCAGAGGTGTTCATGAAACCTTGTCTCTCTTGGGTTTGATTTCTCGGGCCACATCACAGTAACCCATGACGGCTTCAACAAATTTCAGCATGCCAGAGCCGGCTTTACTGATGGCCTGCATCTCCTCAAATGTGGTGTTCAGGCTCTTCAGAAAGCCTGAGAAGAGAAGAAAACAGAAAGTGTTCAGATCATGGTGAAAAATGGTTGATAGTTAAACTCACCACACCTCTCTTTAGTGCGTGTTCAGAAGCACTTCCCCCAAAACCATGGAGATGCAATGTCAAGATACAAGCAAAGACACACCCTTTTCAATTCTAGACAATTAGTATTTAGGCTGTGCACAAGCACAAACTACTCTGTTGTTGATTGGCTGGAATAGTGTTATGTGGCTCACACTATGTTTCCAGGGTAAAAACATGGCATTATAGTTCAGTGCACACAAAGCATTACTAGATATTCACTGATCATTGATTACACCTTTAATGCAATGGTTTCTATAGTAACAGCACTGGAAATCCTACAGGTTTTGTTTCCTCTTTAATCCCATTTCTTAACAACAAATTTTTGATGATGGCATATCTCACCTCGGACCGTGTTCACTTGTGCCTTGGTGATGGATTCGCAGTCCATATCCATGAGCGAGCGCAGGAAGTTGGCCTCTGACATCATCCCTTTCGCCGACTTCCAGTTGATCTCTTTATAACCACGCATGACCAGGATGCACTCACATACCGCTTGCACCTGTTTTGGTGGCTTGGCAAAGGATCTGCGTGGCACAGAGAAGTCAGAAAGGACTCGGGAATATGCCTACACTTCAACAGTCACATTTGCACACGCAACAGTACAGATATCATTTATAATCCTACTGGTGTCATGCAGATGAGGATGGATTTCCTTTTGAGTCTGGCTTCTTCCTCATGTCATTTCTCACCTGATCTCAGTGACGTCTGACTTGTCCAGGTCCTGCAGTGCGGTGCGTGCTGCCTCCAGTGCAGGCAGAGCCTCAGCTAGAGAGCTCTCGGCATCCCGTTTCTCTACAGAGATCACTTTATTCTGCTCCGCGATTTCTTCAGCCTTCTCCTCGGCCAGCATCTTCTTCTCCTCAGCTACGTTAAAAACACAGCAGTTAACATGAGCATGATGCTAATCATCTCATTATAGTCAGCATTCTATTATCTGATGTCTGTCATGATCAGGGATTAAAAGCTAAGCTGTGTTGCATGATCTGGATCCTCACTGACCGGTCAGTGTGTTGGTGGAGATCTCCTCCAGTAGGATGTCACAGGCTGTGGATTTCTCTGACAAAACCACTTTCTGCTCAGCTAGTTTGCTGTTTAGATGCTCAAGTTGCACACTGGCCTCCTGTAATTTATCCAAACCTCCTTCTAGCCGTTTACACTGGGCTACACACACACACACACACACACACACACACACGCACACACACACACATACACACGCATGCAAACAAACACACACACACACACACACACACACACACACATACACGCGCATGCAAACAAACACACACACACACACACACACACACACACAAACACACTCACACACACACACACACGCACACACACGCACACACGCACACACACACGCCAAGACACACACACGCGCACAAACACACGCGCACACACACACACACAAACACACACACACACGCACACGCAGACACGCACACACGCACACGCAAACACACACGCACACACGCACACACACACACACACGCACACACACACACGCACACACACACACACGCACACACACACACACGCACACACACACACACACACACGTGACAGAAAGGTTTACCAGGAGTTAAACTACACCTTTAATCCAGTTTTAAAAATTGCACTTTTAATCACTGCTAATTCCATTCTAAATCTCAAGTCAATCCCATCCATCATACATGTAGATTTAAGGCGTGCCCTCACCTAGAATGTACTTGTCCTTGTCCTCCAGGAGGTTGGAGTAGGTGCTGATGAAGTCCAGATAGTTTTTAGGAGTGACGAAGTTACTGCGCCGCAGTTTCTGTTGGAAGAGTCTACTGTATTTGCCGACCGAGTCATGCACCATGCACACATGACCTATTACAGCCTCTGTGTGGCCTTTGGGTATCATGTTGCTCTCACCTGGAAGCGGAAATGAACCAGCACCAGGAGAATATATTAATGTGATCGTAAATCGGTGATCCATTTGCCCCATTTAACTCTGCAGTTTATACCACATTATCTATCTAACTTTATATCATTTATCTCTACTGAGGGTCTGCAGATCCACAACCTGACAGGGTGTGACTGGACATGGGATTAAGATAAGTGTGACTTTAACATGTATGATTTTTTGACAGTTTTTCAATGTATTTTAGGACCGAGAAGATTCAAGATAGAGATTAAAACAGACATAGACTAAGGAAAAAAATATTTACATCTGCCATTAGAGCTGGAACAGACTTGTTTCACAGAAATATAAATAAATGAACAGCATGAAATGTCATGCAGATACAGAGAGAAGGATCTGTTGGTGGGAAGTCTCAGGATGGTAGCGCCCCTGTCTGTGACACATTAGAGAGTGTGTAGATCAGTTCGTAGGTGACGATATAACAAAGAGGGGCAGTACTCATCACATGGCATATAGGTCATGTGACATCCTAATGAGACATTGTGACAGTAAGACAAAGAGAAACAAGACAGAGGGACACAGGGTCCAGCCCCCAGTGGAGCCCTACTAAGTGGTCAGACCATTCATTATACATAATTTTGTATTGTTACAGTATAAGAAATAGAAATATAAACTTCCTGTGGAGAAGTAATAAAAAAATAATCAATATTATAGGCAAAGCAACAGTACAGACAGTCCTCGCTTTATGTTTATTTGCCTTACGTCTCTGACTGAATTTTTGTAAAAAATTTTTAGCGCGCTCTCCATAGTACGAGACGTTCAAATGCTACTTACGCATGGCGCTGCGTCCATTGTTTACATGGCGCTGCGTCCATTGTTTACATGGCGATGCGTCCATTGTTTACATGGCGATGCGTCCATTGTTTACAAACGACAGACTGAACCTTCCTTGCTTCTTCCCAGTTCACCGCGTGTTACCCTTGTGTTAAGACGTCGTCTCTGTGATCTTTGTGTTTCCACTGTTTTGCGTATTTGTAACCCTAAGCAAATATGGTTGGTCAGAAGCGTAAGCCTACTAGTTATAGTGGAAATCAGAATCAGTGGTAATAAGTGAATTTGATTAAAATGTATTTATTTTAAATTATTTTGCTTGAATTTAATTTATTTTAAATTAATGTTGATATTATTTTACAATGTTATGTTGAAAATAATTGATTTTGGAGTGTTTTATGAAATACGGTAATAGTAGTTATGGATATATAGTACAGTATGAACGATCGTACGTCACTGGAACGTACAGTAACAACTTACGTTTATGTTCACCTTACGTTCGGCCGTTCGGAACGTAACTAAAACGTAAGTTGAGTAGCATCTCTCTCTCTCTCTCTGTCTCTCTCTCTCTCATTCTGTATACTGTATAAAATTTTATTTTTAAGGATATTAAAGACTTACCCAAGAAGCTTTGTGCAACGGCCTGTAGAGCCTGAGGAGGCCACGGAAGGAACCAGTCAATCCCAGTATTATTCACCAGCCCTGAACAACAGAAACAACCCAAATGACCTGAATTGTTCAAAAATACTGACCTGCTTAAAGTGATAAAACGATATCAGAACGTCTCAGAAATAAAACCCCAACAGTTCAAAAAGAATGAGGTGCAGACCTCCCCCACACACACACACACACACACACACACACACAACTCCCCTTCTCAATTCCCCCACAAACACAAACCCTTTTGTTACCTGGGAAGTTCCTGCAGCGAGTTCGGAGAACGTCCCCTACAGGAGACATACCCAGGACGATGTGCAAGTTGTTGGCGCTCTTGTTTACAAAGTATTGCCACACACTGTCTTTGGATGGCCCTGAGCCCATCTTCAGAGCCTCATCACGGACCTGATTCAGGATGGAGTCCTTCTCCTCATCAGGAAACAGAGCTGGAACCATTCCTGAAATCACAGTTTATTTTCTCTCTTGCATCATGTGAAGTTTGTTTAGTGGTAAGAAGTGGACAAGCCAGTCATCCAGAACCACACACCTGAGGTGAGCATGTTGTTGATGAGTTCCAGGAAGCCCTCCTCGGCCACATGAGCATCTGTGAAGAGGAAGACGGTTTTCTTATTCTCGATGCCCAGCTTTAAGTACAGAGTCTTCAGATCTTCACGAAAGTTTGACTCCGAGTATCCTCGACTCAGAACGATCTCAAACACCTACAGATAAAAAAAAAAAAATCATAAATAATTTGTAACAGCTCCTAATGCTGACAGTCCTACCTGGATTTATTTTTGTTTTAAAAATATATTACATCACATCCTGCCGCGAAAGCAGCCAGTTTGGTTAACGACTGTTTCCCAGACCCTCCCACTCCCACTAAGAGGGCGTGGCCACGATCCATCCTGATGACACGATGGATTTTGGTCAGGTGGTCTAGTGCGTCATCGAAGAGCACCAGGTTCATCCTGGTCCTGTACTCATTGTACTCCTCAAGGATCTCCTGTGAGAAAATATAAAGAAACAGTGACAATGAGGTTCGAGGTGTTCATGTACCAGACATGTACCGAGTGCATCTGATGCTGTACCTGGAAAAGAGCCTTGCATGTATCATAATCCTTAATGTCTTCGTAGACTCTGGGCTCAGCCTCGCTCAGGGCAGTTCTGTAATCTCCAAAGAGGATGGGGTCAATCATTGCTGACTCCAGATCAGATGAGAAATGTTCCTCTATCAGGGCTCTAATGTGTTCCTGGACCTGGAGACACCAAAACATGTAGACTGTAATAATTAAAATTCAACACCTTCCGTCCAATCACAATCCAGAACTCGAGCGCTATGGGCACTAATAGAAGAAACAGTGTGTATAATGGGTGAATCTGACTACATCATCAAGATAAGGTGGAGTGACTCACGAGAGCTTTGTCGGTTTCGTTGATGAGTCTGTCATGGAACACTCTCAGACACTCATTCCTCCACACTCGCACAAACTCCGTGACCGTCAGAAACCTGCAGCGAGTCAAGAACAGAAATGGTGAAGATGAGTAAAGAACAGTTCTTTCTGATCAGAGGTGGATTGGAGCATACTGACCTCATTGCGTTGGTCAAGGTCAGGCCGTGATACACCCTGGACAGATCCCTCAGGTTGAAGATGTAATGGAACTTAGAAGGAGTTGGCGGAAGGTCTTTAATGATGGATTTGTACAGTTCCAGTGTGCAGGAGGTCAGTGTATCACAGATGTTCTGAACACTTACGGCAAAAGACTATACATATAAGAAATGTTTATAGATTAATAGTAGAAGCAGTACAATTATATTTATATATATTATTATGATGAGGAAATGGTCCCATGCAGAGATGCAAGGTCATGTAGGTGCAGCATTAGTGAGCAATAACCCTCATGAGTCAGGATACCACGTGACATCGCACACCCAGAATGGTGTTACACGGATATTTGTGCACATGTGCATTAGCAGCAGTAGAGACCCTTGAAATGCTTCAACCACACAATGGCGTATTGCTCAGCGTTTCTGTGTGATTTGCATATTCTTCCTGTGCTTGTGTGGGTTTCCCGAGAATACTCCAGTTTCTTCCCACACACAGCCATTTATACTCACACACCTAGCAGCGATTAATAGGCTAGCTAATAGGCTAATAGCAAGCTAATAGGCTGTTTTGAGTCGTGGCTAGCCCTGCAATGGCATGGTGAGCTGTTCACGGTTAACAATGCCTTCGCTCAGAGTCGGCTGAGATGGGCTCCAGATTCCCCGTGACCCTAATTAGAATAAGCAGCTTAGAAAATGAATGAATAAATTAATGCACCATGGCAATGAGACAATGTGTGGTGAATAATATTCACACTACATGACGAGCAGGAAATCACTGGGGGATTTCGTTCTGCTCCTTTTGATGCACAAATGGCATTTAACACCTCGTCAGTCTCGTTGCTTCATCGCTGCAAGGCTTGTTTAAGCATTTCATGAGTCTGAGTGCGACACAGAATTCAATGTCTTCTCCCCAGTCTAGTAAAAATCGCAAATGCGCACATGCATGTGAGATCACATGTCATAGTCACTCACGAGTATGTGTCATGCACTATTCATTCATTCACAACCAGAATGTAGTACTCATGTGTCTCTAACCATGGTGTGGCCCTTCAGGATGGAGGAGTAGATGAGATGGAGTGATTGCTCCTCAGGAAACGGGATGTTGAATACACTGAAAAGGGAGATGAAGCGAGGGTCCACCTCATTACGACCTCCTCCTGCTTTTCCCATGGCTGCAATGAAGCCCAGGTCCTTCAGCATCTTGTAGTTGAGTTCTTTTCCCCGATCATACATCCCGCCCCGGTCCAGTAGCAGCTTCAGCAGGGCTATGGGCTGCTGCGTACCGTATTCATCCACCTACGAGTGAGAGAAGGTAACACTAAAACGTATCAGTTCAATATCATTCCACCAGCGCGAGGCTCACCCCCGACCTTATGCAAAAACAAATTAAAGACTACAAAGCCAAACTTCAAACTCTAAAAAGATTTCCAAGAAAAGACATTTTATCATACACGTGGCATGTTGAGGTCATCCATAAACACAAGCAGTCTCTTGCCCATGGGAGGGCCGTAAGTGTCCTTGGTTCTCTTCTCGACACTGGCCTCCAGATTTCTCTGTACATCCATAGATGTGGTTCTTGATGAGAAATTGATAGTCAGAACCATCTGGAAAAATAAATAAATAAATAAATCATAAATTTAATAGACTTCCATTAAAAGAATCAGGGACAGAGGCGGCCCGGTGGTAAGGTGCTATATTACTGATCCCAATGGTTCAAGCCTCATTATCAGCAGGTGGTCAGTGCTGCCCCCCCCCCCCGTGCAGCTAACTGGGTTATCAAAGGCCAGTCATGTCTCTCACTGTCTGTCTGTCTGTCTCAAAGACCATTGCTGACATTCATCAAGAGTAGGCTGTATAGTTATTATGCTCTGCCCTGTGATGGCCTGGCAAGCCATCCACGGTTTACTCTGCCCTTGCCCAAAGTCCCCATGATCCTAATTAAGATTAAGTGGTTCAGAAAATGAATGAATAAATAAAAGAGTCAGTGTACGTAATGGTGAAGTAATGATGTAGGTGCGACTCACGGTGGTGTCAGGGCTCAGACTGTTCAGGAAGTTCTGTGTTGTGGCTGTTTTCGAGGTTCCAGATTCCCCCACCAGCACCACGGGCCTCTTTACCTTCACCATCTGCTCCAGCAGCCAGGTGGTGCGAGTGGTGTCAACAGTAGGCACTGGGAGAGACAGACGTAGGACAGTTACAGAACAATAGCTGAACATCTCATATTAAGACTTGGAAAGAAGTTCAGCGATAAATAAAAGCGATTAGCGCTCAGTGCGTGAATAACTGTACCAAGGATGTCGATGAATTTCAGGTCTGAGTTGTGGATGTATTTGGGGACCAGTGAGCTCCAGGGCATCCATGTCTTTGTGCTCATGTTGAAGTGGAAGTCATAAAGAGTCGGCAGGTAACCTGAAATCACAATAACACAGATGTGTAATGTCGAATCTGAACAAACCAAAGCAAAGTCCCACTGAATGACCTTCTCAGAAGTAAAATACTGTTTATTGTACTCACTTTTTATTGTTTATTTTGTTTTATGTACCTTTGATTATTCTCCTCAATTTAGTCACGACCATCACCACCATGTAAGCATGCACTTCATTTTATGTCTGAGGCTGCCACCTGCATCTTTATGAACTGCTGCTCATGCACATGTCTAAAATACTCCTCCAATGCACTCCCTCACATTTACGATATTTCACAGATACCATTATCCTCACATTCATCATTTTGTAAAACTGAACAAATAACAGTTAAGCGGGACTTGCTAAAGGAAAACAGTGGCTGCTTTTTGGCAGTAGGACTTGAACCCCCAACCTTCAGATGAGTGAGCCATTGCCTTAACCACCAAGCCGCCCTTCCCCACTTAACCCACACACCATCCACCAGTTTGTACAAATGATATGACAGATGCCTATGATTGGCTGATGGTTGCTGTAAGTGACAGGGATGTGAACACGTGCCATCCCTCCCTTTCTGTAGAGCATGGATCATGGACTCTCGGCTGCTAACGGATGCAGCATCAACACGGATTCGAACCTGTGATTTTTTTTTTTACAACTTTTTTATTTTTCGGTTCTGATTTACTTCCTTTCTTCATTTTTTCTCTCCCTTCTTCCTTCAGTTATTCTGATCTTTGATGTTATATCTTTCGCTCTACTTCACTTTTTGAATTTTTTCTTTTTTGTATTTCCTCCTTTTCCTTCTCTCCCTTCATTAGTTTTTCCATGTTTTCACTACTTTATTGTTTCCCTCCTTCCTTTCTTTAGTTTCATATTTTATATTTCTTTTCTCTTTTTGTTCAGTGTACAGTATTTAGAGAAAAATTCTAAACTATATGAACGCTAACCCTGTAAATTATAACACATAATTAAAACAATGACATAATAAATAAATAAACAAATAAATAAGCAGGTTCTAAAGTGACCTGGTATTTGTCCAGGACCGACGGGCGTTTTCTGGTCTTGGACAGAGGTGAGACAGGATAGTGTCTTGATGAATTCATCAAATTTCTTCCGGCCATTGTCTAACAGTGTGGCTCCGAGCGAGCAGTACAGTGCCTCAATGAAGATGCTCTCCAGTTCATCAGAGGAGAACTCGACAGGTTCTAACAAAGCGTTCAGCACCGTGGATAGCTGCACCACCTGTAGAGTCCACAACAACCAAAATGAGTAAGGATGACCTACAGGAGGAGGTTCTTCTCATGTTTGCATGGATTTCCTCCAGGTACTCTGGTTTCCTCCCAGAATCCAAAAACATGACCAGTGAGTGTGAATGGTTGTGTGTTTTGGCCCCTGCAATGGCCTAACAGGCTGTCAGGGTGCATCCACCTTCAGAGTGAGCTGAGATGGGCTCAAGTTTCCCCGCAACCATAATTAGGATTAAGCAGTTTAAAAAAGAATGAATGAGTGAATTAACTCACTCCTAGGTGTGAGTGTGAATGTTTATGTTGTGTGTGTGTGTGTGTGTGTGTGTGTGTGTGTGTGTGTGTGTGTGTGTGTCTTCAACAGTATGTCCACAAACAGCTACAGAATAACACGCCTGTGGCGGAAAAGTTTTTATCTCACCATGTTTAGATCCGTCTGGGGGACAATGGTCTTAAGTTTCTCTCCTTGTTTTCCATCGACTATTCCCTCCACAATCATGTCTATAGTGCTGGGGACGTATTTCTCAAAGAGTTTGTTTAGATCTTCTTGTTCCTGTGGAAAGATTTATATGCATATCATCGACGAAACATAAAAGAAATACCACAGTGTTTCTGCACAGCAGGTCCATCCCTTACTCTCTCAGGCCTGTCTATAACCCATTTCTGCCAATAGGGGGTATAACGGAGATTCTTGGGGTCCACAAACACCATTCCGCAACGAGACACAGTGGCAGGAGACGCATACTGCAGATCTCCAACCTGAAAGTGAACATCTGGGTGAGATGTCATTCATCAAATCTGTACAATATGACCAAAAACTGATGAATATTGAAGCATGCTGTTGAAATTTTATCCGGATTTTGGACAGAGTCACAACGGGACCTTGACCCCGATGGGTCTTCACCTCAAACAGGAGAGCACAGTGACCCTGCAGACGGATCCTCTCTCCATTAGCAAGCGTCAGCAGCTTGTTATCATCCATTACCGAGTTCATGTTCTCCACCCACAGAGCATCGACATCTCCATCAAACAGGATGTACCTGCAGGGTGCAGTAAATAATCATGACTCCTGTTAGAGATCTGAATAAACCAACCCAGTGTAGATGTTTATGCAGGACAGATAGTCATCAAAAGCTCATAATGAGTCTGGTACATGACTACCTTCTTTCCTTCTTCTCTGTAGGCTTGTTGACATCTCTGAAGATGTTGGACAGAATCCCGTCGGTCCAGTCTCGCGTGTCCGGGTCCAGGATACCATAGAGTTCGATCACGCTCATGGCTTTGGGATTCAGCGTGTAGAGTTTGGTCACCAGTCCAAGCCTGCACATCATACACAGTGAGCACAGTATAAATATTTAAAAAGAAAATTAGTATTAAGTGTCCAGACATTTAACAGACAAAACACCTTGTCTGGGCTTGACACAGAGTATTAATAACCACGGATTTTCCCCCGCCTGTGGGTCCCACCACCATAGAAGTGTGTCTGGTCATCATTGTCTCATACATCTGGACAACTTTATCCACCTGCAGCAAAAATAAATACAAAGAGAAAAGTTTTTAGCATATATACAATTTTATTCACTCATTTGTTAAATTGTTTAATGTTATTAGGGTCACAGGGAGGCTATAGTCTATCTCTGCTGATTCTGGGTGAAGGCGGGGCAGGGTACACCATGAAAAGCTTGTCAATGTTGCAGGATCAACACACACACACACACACACACACACACACACACACACACATACACACAAAACCATTTATACCCACACTCGCATCAAGGGGCAATTTAGAACATCCAATTAGCCTACTGTGCATATTTTTGAACTATAGAAAACCAGAGTACCCAGAGGAAAGCCACGAAAGCAGAGAGCATGCAAATGCCACTCAGAAAAGCCCCTAAAAAAGACTCAAACCTAGAACCTCCTATCCACTATGCTACCGTGCTGCCAAAAAAAAAAAAAAAAAAAAAATATATACATATATTTCTGACTGGATTTTCCCCTCATCGTTCAGGAGGTAGAAATCCCGGGATCTTCTTCTTCTTCTTCTTTTCCTTTCGGCTGTTCCCTTCAGGGGTCGCCACAGCAAATGATCTGCCTCCATCTCACCCTATCTTCTGCATCTTCTACTCTTACTTCAACTACCTTCATGTCCGCCTTCACCACATCCATAAATCTTCTCTTTGGTCTTCCTCTGGGCCTTCTGCCTGGTAGTTCCAGCCTCAGCATCCTACTACCAATACACTCACTATCTCTCCTCTGTACATGTCCAAACCATCTCAATCTAGCCTCTCTGACTGTCTCCAAAACATCTAAATGCAAATGAGCTCCCAACATCCCACCCCACTGGCCTCTCATTGGCTATCTCCCAACATCCCACCCCGCTGGCTTCCCATTGGGTATTGTGGAGCTGCATCTCCATAATACCATGATGCTTTTCGACCCATTGTTCTTTCATGGAGTTCTAACATGGCGTAAAGGACATAGTTACTGTTGTTTCGTGAGTTTTTCGAGTGTGCTCATTGCAACTTTATTTTTTGGCTCAGGGTTTTAACCTTGCATAAACATTTGTAAGATTATAATTATGCTAAGAAGACATGGTCAACACACGTGCGCGCGCACACACACACACACACACACACACACACACACACACACACACACACACACACACACACACACACACGCACATGCGTGTGATTCCCGGTGAAAGTGATTCCTGGTGAAGGTGAAAAGAAGAAGCGGGCTGGTGGTATGCGGTTGAGTGATATCGCAAAGAAATATGGCCAAACCCGTTTACCATCGGTACGATATTGAAGCAGAAGGAGGCCTTAAAAGGTATACTTTTATCATTTTAAAGGGTTTATGGGGTAGTATTGGTGGCCTTGGACCGAATCAGGACCTTTACATGTAAAATGCAGCTCAACTTATGAAAAAATCAGGTTACGAAACCACTTCTGGAACAGATTAATTTTGTAAGGTGAGGAGATACATGGAAAAAGCCGAAGGGAAGAAAGAGAAAGAAAGGAGATACATGTGTGTGTGTGTGTGTGTGTGTGTGTGTGTGTGTGTGTGTGTGTGTGTGTGTGTGTGAGTGAGTGTGTGAGTGTGTATATGCATGTATGCATGTATTCATTTATATTATATCTGTACAGCATATACAGTCAGATAAATCTTCACAGAGGAACCTGATTTGGCAGCAGAATGTATTTATTCTCCTGCAGGATGGTCTCAACGGCATCATTAAAGTCGGGGTAGCGCACACGCGGGCAGTCCAGTCCTGGGAACAGATCTGAAATCAAGCCCAGGAACAGCGGAACATCCTCAAAGACAAATTTTGGCAGGTTCATGTCTCTCAGAGCTCGCATCAGCACCACGTCCTGAGAAAAGATAAGTGCTGCATGTTTAGTAAACCTCTCAGTGGGCCATGTGACCGTTCATTATTAGTTTTAAAGGAAGTATGGACATTTGTTTAGGATGTCCAGTGCATTCTTTACCTCGCTGAGCTCAGGAGATCCTCTCTTCAGCTCTCCTGCCATGACTAATACAGATTTGAGTGCTCGCAACCCAAAATCATAGTGAGACTGTTTGGAGAGCTGCTCCCGTGCCAGCTTATACAACACCGTCATCTTCTTCGCCAGCACCTGGACACCAGGACGATTCATCATCATCACTGAAATTCACTTAGATCATCTGATCATACTTATATTATTACATGACCTGATCAAAGAAGAGTACCGTCTTTGATATAATGACATTTTATATATTAAATGTTACACATGTATATGTGAGAATCTGAGATGTTCACCTTGGCCATGAGGAAGCCCTCTGAGAACAGCATGATCTCACAGATCAGCTGGAGGTCAGGGACAATGACCACCACTGGCCTGAACAGAGCCTTGACTGACTCGGGCAGCTCAGTACGGCCGGCGTAACCAGGGTTCATAGTGATGAAGATCCCCATTCTGGGGTCCAGATCAATCTCCTGACCTCCAAACTATCACCATAGTCAAGAACACAAGTTTAGGTCATTACCACAAGATCTCATTTCCCTCAAAACCTCCGAAGAATATCTTAAATGACAAGAGAATAAACGATGATAATGATGTTGCAACTCACATGGAACCTCTTGAGCTTTTGGATGAGAGCGTTGCGGATAGTGTGGATCTGAGAGGAGATGACAGACAGCACGGAGGCATCAATACGATTGAACTCGTCGAAGCAGCCCCAGGCTCCACACTGAGCCAAACCAGAGAAAATCTTCCCAACTGCCTGGAGTAGAAGAGGAAATCATTCAATTTGTCATCATACTACTGCAGAGGAGAAACGGATCACTTAGTTGGGAATCTCTGGCAAGTAAAATAATGACAAACCCACTATAATTTCAGATGGTATGACACAAGTGTTACTGCTGATCACCAATTACACAAAAATAATAATTATAATCGCTTAAGGCAATAAAGAACTAGAGGCTCATACACCACCACTCAGACTCACACAGAATAAACACAATATTACTCAGGAAGAGAGAAAAATTCACTGAACAAAACATTCTCAAACATAAACAGGAACATAGAACATGAACTTATTAAACGGATAATTAAACTAATGAGACAGCTGATACAAATGAAGGAAGAAATCGGTGTTAACTTTTCCTTCTTTTGCTTCAGAACACATTTAGGAAATGCAGGTGACATTTATTTATTTCCTCTGGAACTGCACCACTCTTATAACACCTGTCTTGAACACGCAATAGTACAGATATCTATCAGGAGCTTTGCCGTAACTCAGTGTATAAATCTTTATAACTAATTATACTGTGATATAAACTGACAAGAGTATGTACATCACTACTCATCTTAATAATTCCAGAAGTTAGAATAATCCTGTCTTTGATTTTGATGGAAAAAAAAAGTTTCAAAAGTTAAAGACTTACCAGCGAGTCCATTCCCTCACCACAGTTAGTGACCACACACAGCAAACCCAAAGCCTTAGCCAGGTCTTTAGTGGACTCAGTTTTCCCTGTTCCTGCGGGTCCGGCTGGAGCGCCACCCAGATACATGGATAGGGCCTACAGATGCCAGTACACACCAAATATATGTGATACACACTATTAAAGAAGAAGCAGTGAGTGTGTGTGTGTGTGTGTATACCTGTGTACCTGTGTGATTGTGAGGTAGATGCGATCAGTGAGTGGAGTGATGACCAGTCTGCCGTTCAGACCCATGTACTCATATCCATAGGAGAATTGAGCAGAACACTGGCGTATGAACAGATCATCCAAGTCTTTGTTCCAGTAAAACTTCAGCTGACTTTCCCATTCAAACTCACGTGCATCTGTAATACTGCAGAACGACACTGAAGTTGACAAAACCTGATCTAATACAATATAGCATTTAACCATTAGATTAAGCAATGTTGACACGCTTACCTGTCCCTCACAAAGCTGTCCACAATGTCTCTGGCATGCACATCGACAATGAGCACGGTGTTGAGTTTGCGTCTGTCGTTCTTTTTTAGAGGCTGCGTGATGCGCATGACGAGTTCATCGATCTGCCCATGCATTTTTTTGGCGTACTCCTTGAGGGCCCGCTTGTCTCCAGTGCTCATCTTATGGAAGACGTCCTCCACCTCCCACGTCCACCACACCTGGTTCCCCACCAGCACAACCATGCCCTGGTAGTCCAACATCCATTCCACCCTGAGACACAAGATGGACAGATCTGGGAGATGCTCTGTGAGGGACTGTTTTTGGGTGTGGCTTATAATTAACTTTTGGATAGAGAAATTTTTTTCCCTCCCTTTGGTGCCTTCACTGCATCATAAATCATTTTAACTCGATACCTGAGATACAAGGTAAACATTAGATTTTGATTCTGATTAAACATTTGGGCATCAGTTCACACACCTGGATTTGTTGTACTGGTAGAAGCAGATGGCCTCCTTGGTGATGAGCCTGTTGGTTCTCCTCATTTCCATGAGAACCGCTGTCATCCATTCCTCTACTCGTCCCTCCACTGGGATGGCCTGCCTAAAGTCCATCACCTCCCCTTCTGCTGACACCATGGCCCCCACTACTATCTCTTCGCTTGTCCCTGTGTCGAAACGCAGGGACGCAATATTGTCGTACATCTGCAGGATCACAGATCACACCTGACTGTAACATTAAATAAACTATCAAACGTTTCTGTTAACACCATGCACAAGCATACTCCCTCTACCTTGATCATGTGCTCCTGCACACAGGAAGCCTCACTACTACCCAGAATGCTCAGTAGCTCATCATCTGAAATAAAGAAAAATCGTGGAAAGGCGTTTCGTTTTGAGTCCAGATAGTCGTTCAGACTCTTCTGGCAGCGTTCCAGCCCATCACTCAGACTCTGTAGATCTGCCAGACGATTCGGCACCAGGCAGCACCTCTTGATACCTGGATCTATCGCCGTGTCTGCCATGATCTGTGGACAAACAGAACACAAAATTTCCATCATCCCATTTCTCCTCATCTTCATCCACTTCATCTATACTCAACATTACAGAAATCCAGAGAGATATAAAAAGATAGTAAAAAAAAGATAGGAAAAACAGGTTACCGCTTTGAATGCTGTATCAATTTTTCCAAATTTCTCAGCCTCCTCGGGCAGCTGAGAGGAAATATCACCTCCAATAAAGATGCTCTCTAAGTACATCCACTTCCTCTGAACCAACACCCAAACCTGAACAGAATGGCATCATGAATATGCATGAGTTCATTATAATATCATCCATTCATTCATTTTCTAAGCCACTTAATCCTAACTGGGTCACGGGGAGGGTGGCACCTATAACAGCCAATTCTGTGTGAGGACGGGGTACCTTTAGTACAGCTTGTCAGGTCATTGGAGGGCCAACACACAACCATAAAGTTATAAATGTTGATATGATTTTTACATCCTGACCTCGATGACCTCACTGATAAGTGACAGGTTCTTTTCCCACTCTTGGATAGTGGACAGGAAGGGCCCAATGAAGCGGCTCCCCGCCATGCTCTGCAGGTTCATGGCATTATCATCCAGGCTCTGCATGATTTCATCCACTGGCCCCAGGATGAAGCCTCGCTCCTCTGTTCCTTTAATATACCGCAGCACTGCAAACTGCATACTCTCCCACGTGTCCACCACCTCTTTCACACCCTGTACCAAACAAAAAAAAATACAGAAAAACCTCTATCAGATTAAGTTATAAGATACACACAGAGACAGAAAGTGGAGCTAAACAATGCGTTTTGACCTTCTCGATTCCGAGCTGTTTGACAGCTGAGGTGACGATTTCACTAATGACGTTGCTGTGTTTATGGAGCTCCATGGTGAACATGTTCTCCAGTGTGAAGGTCTCTGGGTTCATCTCAAACTGGGTTCCTGTTTGTGCCATCAGCTCCTCCCAGTGCCTGAGACAAACAAACAGCATCAAACCCAGAGTCCATGAGTATGTGCCATTTTTCTCAAAAACAGTTTTTTGTTGGATACCCCGCTCTGGTTCTCAGCACTTAAGTTCTAAACAGACTAAAACACTCCAGAATGTCCACTACAGGGATATGATGCTCTGACACAAGCCTCGTGTGTGTAAGTTTTGTGCAGTGTGACAAATTATTTCCTGTTTTTTGTTTTTTTTTTTACTTTAATGTTGATGCAGAGAACACCCCTGAGGTTTCACCTGTCTCTCAGAGCCTCATTCTTCAGGTCCGTAAGCAGCGGCAAAGAATCTTTGAACTCTTTCAGACGTTCCTGCAGGAGGCAGGCCACGGGAAGAGCTCTTGCAGCTTTAGGCAGTTTCCTAATCTTTTTAATGAAACCCTCAACACCATCTTGAAGCAGGTTGACATTCAGGTTTACCCACAGAGTCTGAGACCACTCTGCCTTTGCAGCCTAAAAAAGAAAACACAATGAATTGTACAGCAACATAGACAAGTTTGTTTGATATTCAGACTCTATGAATCTGTCTGCAGAATGGAATGGAATGGAGTAACGGACCTTCTGTTCATTATAGATCTGGTAGATCTCCTTGAGGGCACTCATCTCCTGTTGCACCCTTTGCAGTTCAGGGTAGACGGTAATGGGAACGTCAAAAAGCTTTTCTGCGTTCGCTAGCTCCTGGCGGCTCGCCTCAATCTTAGCCAGATCCGCCTCATAAGCACTCATCATCATCATTCCTGAAGATGGAAAATATTTAGAATTCAATTAAAAATTTATTCACGTTGCATGTATTTCCACTTGTGCTCTCCAGAGAAATTAAATAATTAAATATTTTGTTGTAAAAATCAAATACATTACAGTACTGCACCTTAATTATCAAATACAGTGGTACCTCACTTTACGAAAGTCTCAACAAACGAAAAATTCAGGTTACGAAACACATTTTCCTAAAATTTTTGTCTCTGGATACGAAATAAGTTCACGTTACGAAAGCACCATCATAAAATTTCAAACGCGCCATTCAAACATTCAAACAATGCACGAGTTGCTTTCCCATTGGTTGTCTCCCAACACCCCACCCCACTGGCCTCCCATTGGCTATGAGGGAGCTGAATCTCTATTATACAGTACTGTACCAATAATGCTTTTCATGTGCCTTCGACCCATTATTCGACACACACTCGTGAAGGAGAGTTGTACCATTGGTTCATGAGTTTCATGAGTTTTTTTTTTTGAGTGTGCTTATTGCAGCATTATTTTTCGTTATTAATCATGAGCCCCAAGAAAGTGATTCCCGGTGAGACTGAAAAGAAGAAGCGGGCTCCGTTATCAATAAAAGTAAAACAGGAGATGATAAAAAAATATGAAAGTGGGATTCGGTTGAGTGAAATCGCAAAGGAGTATGGTCGAAACTCCTCTACAATCGGGACGATATTGAAGCAGAAGGAGGCATTAAAAGCGGAGATACATTGACGTGGGCGATTATTTCAGAAAAAGCAACCACCATATTTAAAGACCTCGTGAAGGAGGGTGGGGGAGGGGTGACAGTTCTTCAGACTAGCAACCGCCAGACTTTAATGCGTCGCATAGGTGGTTTCACAACACCAACGCCCTGTACAAGAAGGGCCAGAGTCGCCTCCACCTTCTGAGGAGACTTAGGTCCTTCGGAGTATGCAGACCTCTGCTCAGGACTTTTTATGACTCTGTGGTAGCCTCTGCAATCCTTTACGCTGCCATCTGCTGGGCCCCGGGCAGCACAGAGCGGGACAGAAAGAGACTGAACAAGCTGGTCAGGAGGGCCAGCTCTGTCCTAGGCTGCCCACTGGACTCTGTGGAAGAGGTGAGTGAGAGGAGGATGGTAGCAAAGCTCACATCCATCATGGTCAACAGCTCTCATCCACTGCACCAGACTGTAGAGAAGCTGAGTAGCTCCTTCAGTGGACGACTGAGACATCCTCAGTGCCGGAAGGAGCGCTACCGCAGGTCGTTCATTCCCACCGCTGTCAGACTGTACAACGCCACTTTGTAACTGTCTGTGAAAATACCGGTTATGTGCAATAAAAACCCCGTGCACTTTAATCAACCACATCTACCCCACTGACTGTGAACCATATCAACCCATCTACTCTGCACTCAGATACATGTACACTTGAATATAGGCCAGTCCACAAAGTTGCTCCCTTCTTTTCTTTTATTGTTTATTAATTTATACTATTTATTTATTTACTTATATAATATATATGTATGTGTGTATGTTTGTATTTGTATCTACTTTTGCACCCCCTACCGATGGTACCTGAAGAGCCTGTAACAGTGAATTTCTCCACTGTGAGATTAATAAAGCTGTAGCTTGTTATCTTATCTTCGAGAGATTTTAAAAAAGGTAAATAATTTTCTTTTTCTTTTAACACATATTTCATACAAAATTGGTGTACTTTTATAATTTTTAAAGGGTTTAGTGGGTAGTATTGTGAGCCTTGGAACGAATCCCGTGTTTTACATGTAAAATGTGGTTCAATTTATGAAAAATGCAGGTTACGAAAAATGCGCTGGAACGGATTAATTTCGTAAAGTGAGGTACCACTGTACTCTCCCTTCAGCTGTCTTAAACATTTCATGTAATATCAAGAGCCTAATTTGTATTGGCTCCACCCACTATATTGCATAATAGCAATCCTTCTTCAACCATGTTTGTAATACATCTGACACTTATTTGGTTTTGTGGTTGTTATTAAGTCTGCAACCATTTAAAACCTTCAAGAACAAGAGTGTGTACCTTTCTCCAGGTCGTCTCCGACAGCTCCCGGTCCATACATGTTAAACTTGTCGGCAAAGACGAAGAGTTCCTGCTTATACCCCTCTACTTGTTTTGCTGTGATCTGTGCAGAGAGATTACAATGATTCATTGTAATTATGTGTATGTATTTATAATGTTTATTCTTTTTTGAAATATTAATAATTCTGTATATTTTGAGACAGGGCAAGTTTCAGAGCACATACTTCAGTGAAGGCCTTCTTCGCTTTGCCCAATCTGCGATCCACATATCGGGCCTCAGTGAACACCTCTTTCCACAGATCCTCGATGGATGCCACCAGCTGCAGCTCATCCTCCGCAGCCTGTGCAGGAAATAAACATCTTTTTACTTATTCATTTATTTATTTAAAGATTTCCCCCTGTAATTTAGTCTTAGCCAATTCCCAACTTTCAAGTAGTTCCTTCCCTTCACACACCATCAACCAACCTACAAGGGGCACAAATAAGAAAGTAAGTGTCTCCTTTTTGACACGTGATGCTACCACCTGCATCCTTAAGAGGTGCTGCACATGCACAATCAGGGAAGGTCTAACACACTTTGGAGGAAAACTTCAATCCACTTCTTTTATATGAAAGGGCTCACAGATTCCTGTGATTGGATGGTTATACTGCATCCCACCCTCCCATGAGAATTCGTCCAATCAGCTCCCATGGACTCCCAGTCATGATCTTCAGGTGGCTCGTCATTTACCTTGTCAATGTGCCACTCAGGAGCCTTCAGCAGCTTTTTAAATACCAGTATCTAACCATCAGTGGAACTGACCTGTATGTTATGCATCTCCAGAGTCATATATCTTTCCTGGATGTCTCTGTATCTGAACTCCACTTCCAGAGACATACTCCGGATATCGGAAATTGTCCCGAGGACGAACTTTAGGTCTTCCAGTGTGTCTGGAGATTTTTTTAAACGACTTGATAGTTCCTGTTTACAGTGAGACACACACACACACACACACACACACACACACACACACACACACACACACACACACGCATACTATGTCAGGGTGTCAGGGTCTGTGACTGTACCTATGTCCTGAACCATATGTGAGAACTGTAGCATGTGATTCCAGATATAGCCTGGATCTCATTTAACCTATATATATATATATATATATATATATATATATATATATATATATATATATACACACAGTATATCAGTACCAAGTGTACTTAAGGAATATATGCTCTGCATTATAACATAATAATAATAAAATGAAGGGTAACTATTAACATGCCACAGTTTACTTGTCTATACCAGCACAACACAAGTGTTTTGTTCCTCTTGAACCACCACAATTTAAAAATGTTAACATTTTATATTTATTTAGAACTACATAGAGATGCATGCCATCCATGAACTTGTTATTGCAACTATAAACATTCGTTCCCTCTGCAGTCTGTCTTCACTTCCCTCTCTTCAATTTTATAAACTTGTCATAAATACAAAAAGTGCAAACAAAAAGTGCAAAATGTCACAAAAGTTTAAAAGCACGAACATCTTGCAGTACTTTTCAAGACCTAACAATCAAATTTCTTCCTAAAACTTACTTTAAACTCACTCTGCAACGCCTGTAAGTCTTCGCGAGACACATCATTGAGTAACTTTCCAAGTGAAGTGAACCAAGCCTGAATATTTTCCAGGACACTGGCCTGCACCATCTCCAGGTTCAACCTGATGATCTGGATATCCTTCACCATTGGTTGCTGCGCTACCTCCTCACTGACCAGTGAATAAAACTGGAGGTTGTCATCATAATCCACGAACGAGGGCTTCCTGGCTGTGAACTTCTGCAGAGTGGTAGTCTTGTTCAGCATCCAGAAGATCCGGTAGCGTCTCCAGGTATTTAGGTACTGGTTGATAGAATCCAGGAGCCACTGTGTGTTCTGCGTTATGGTCATGATGAGCTCGTTCACTTGCGGCAGCTGGCATATGTCAGTGTAAAAGCTGAAGATAAAAGGCTCGGCCTTGCCGTGCAGGTGCTGTGGAGGACACTCGATACACGTGCTATGCATCCAGCGAACAAATTGCTGGGGGATTCACAGATGACAGTGTAATACATCTCATACTATTCCTAAAAATACTACTACTACTACTAACAATAATAATAATAATAATTGAAGTTGAATAGGATACCTTGGTGGTCTCCACACAGTCTCTCACACACTGCAGAATCAAACTGTTCATCTCACTGCTGTTCGGGTGGAGCACAATCAGAGGAGTGGAGAGCATGGTGTCTATTTGGAACAGTGGGGTGGAGCCCAGCAGGGCGGAGTTAAATGTCTGAAGATTTCTAAGCCACACACAAACACACATATACACCTTTATGTTTATACCTTCAAATCAGGTGTTTCAAAATTAGGTGTCATCAATTAGAACTTCCTGCAGGTAAAGCCTCTCTTGTTTAAATGTGATGTCTTGGTTCTGGTGTTCTGTTTATTACTGATGTGTGAGGTGACATCATGGAAAAATATGACATCTACCTAAATCCTTCAGAAAGAGAGTCTATGTGTCTATGAGGCACCCATTCTTTCTCCAGCAAGAAATCAGGCAATATGCATTCATGCGTTCTAGAGGCGTGGCAGTCGAGGGTGGGATTTTTCAGCCAGACACTCTTACTCTTGTACTGTTTATTCCAAACCTTCCTTCCCTGCCTTTAATCATAGCACAACACCTACAATAAAATGAATTGAAAACCGAGAACAGGAAATAGATTTATGATTGGCTGACAGGTATCCATTACATTGTAATAAATCAGGCTACGAAGGTAAAATACGACAGGTGTGTTGAGTGTCTTCTTCTTCTTTTGTTCCTTTCGGCTGTTCCCTTCAGGGGTCGCCACAGCAAATCATCTGCCTCCATCTCACCCTGTCCTCTGCATCTTCTTCTCTTACGCCAACAACCTTCATGTCCTCCTTCACCACATCCATGAATCGTCTCTTTGGTCTTCCTCTGGGCCTTCTGCCTGGAAGTTCCAACCTCAGCATCCTACTACCAATATACTCACTATCCCTCCTCTGTACATGTCCAAACCATCTCAATCTAGCCTCTCTGACTTTGTCTCCAATACCTCTAACATGTGCTGTCCCTCAGATGTGCTCATTCCTGATCCTATCCATCCTCGTTACTCCCAAAGAGAACCTCAATATTTTCATCTCTGCTGCCTCCAACTCCGCCTCCTGTCTTTTCCTCAGCGCAACTGTTCCTAAACCATACAACATCGCTGGCCTCATCACCGTCTTGGACACTTTTCCTTTCATTCTTGCCGATACTCTCCTATCACACATCACACCGGACACTTTTCTCCAACCATTCCAACCTGCCTGCACACGCTTCTTCACCTCTTTTCCACACTCTCCATTGCTCTGGATTGTTGAACCTAAGTACTTAAAATCCTCCACCTTCTTTATCTCTGCTCCCAGTAACCTCACCGTTCCTGTTGGGTCCTTCTCATTCACACACATGTATTCTGTAGGTGTGTTGAGTGTACCACTACATATAAAAACATAATTTTAAAACTTTCATCTACACATCCCTCTATAATTATTGGCACCCCTGGTTAAGGTGTGTTCTTTAGCTTCTAATAAATTCAGGTTTTTCTAAATAATATCTGAACACAATGAAGAAAGGAGGAAAATTCAACTTTTAATTCAATGCATTTATTCAGTGGGAATTATCAGTAGCATCCCTGATGGTAATACTTTGTACAACATAATCCCTTTTACCAACAAAATATCACCTAATCTATAATGCTTCACAAGATGGGAGAATACAGAAAGAGGGATCCTGGACTATTCCTCTCTGCACAATCTCTCTAAGTCATCCAGTGACCTGGGTCCTCTCCTCTGCACTCTCCTCTTCAGCTCACGTCGCAGGTTCTCAGTGAGGTTGAGGTCTGGGGACTGAGATGTCCATCATAGGAGGAGCTTGATTCTGTGTCTGGTGAACCATTTCCGTGTGAATTTGGACACATGTTTAGAGTCATTATCTGGCTGAACGATCCAGTGACAACCCATCTTCAGCTTTTGGGGCAGAGATCACCAGATTTTGATTTAAAATATCCTTGTGTCCACATCCAGGCATGTTTACCACTATTAAATTTATTTTAAACTTCCTACTGACTCCTCTGACACTAGATATGGGCAGGTGCAGGTGCGGAGCTATTTTCTTGTAGCCATTGTCTGACTTGTGAAAGTTGACACACATCAGCATTACTTGAATGGTGTGTTCCTTTGACTTTCCCATATTGAAGAGTGGATAAGAAAAATGGTCTCTGTGTCACATCATATTTATACCCCAGGGAAACAGGAAGTGATGAATTGCGAATTAAAATGTTCCTAGATACTCTGATCAACTTTGTAAACTACTGTAGAAATGACAGAAATGTTTTAATCACACTTATGTCCTAGGAATTGTTAGGGGTGTCAATAATTGTGGAACAGGTAATTTTATGAAAAATAATTATTTATTATTCAGGGATTTGTTCCCCATTAAAATTCACTCGAGTTGAAGGCTACATGTTTCTACAATTTTTAGTGCGAGAATAACTTCTGAAATAAAAATCACATTTATTTTATGACTTTTAACACATCTTAACCAGGGTGCCAATAATTATGGAAGGCAGTGAAAATACTCTCAGTTATGGAGTTACGTAATGAGGTAGTTATAAATACTCTCCAGACCATTTCCTGCCATGACATTATCGTTAAGGAAATTACTCACTTCAGCACCATCGTGGTGAGAGAGTTGAAGACTCTGCGTTGCCAGTATGCGTAGTATTTGACCATGTGCGCAGCCTTACTACTGGCTGTCTGCGAAGTTAGCCACTCGATCTTGGCAAGCCGAGGACGGATGGTCAAGTATTTCACAGTCAGAATTGAAATGTCTTTCTCTCGCTTCTTCTGTACCAGTTCCCGGAACTCATTCAAACCTTCATCACAAAAAACACCCCACATTTCATATTCATTCCTGCATTCATTCATTTGTTGAATCATTTAATCCTAATTAGGGTCATAGCTGGAGCCTATCACAGCCTACTCAGGGCCAAGGCAGGGTACACCCAGGACAGCTCTCTAGACCAGTGGTTCTTAACCTGGGTTCGATCGTGGTCATGGGTTCGGTGGAGGTCAAGACACACACCCAACTCAAATTCATGACGACACACCCCGCTTGGCCATCACTGGCTGAAGGTGATCACGCTACATTGCTTGGCCAATCTGTGCTGCAGGAAATTTGGTGTGCTCAGTAGTTCAGTTGTAACTGTGATGATGGTACGTCATGTGATTTCTTTCTTAATGTTTTAATCCATACAATGTTGATCAAAAAAGAAAGCGGTCGGACGAATATGTACAACATGAATTCACATATATATAACGGAACATGTTGCTAGTCAGCGTCCTAAGTAGGATTAACCCCACGCTGACTGACGTATACGTACATGTATATGTGTATATAATATCAATAAATACATATTCAATGCTATAAATGCTTATAACAATTAAACATTCAAAAATAATGCATAAGATGTAAATAAAACATAAATACACACAGACACGCGCGCGTGCACACGCACACATACGCGCACCTCACATAAAAATGTAAGTAGTTGTGATGGGGGAGTTCATGCATTGTATTGGTTTTGTTCTTTGAACCCAGAGATGTTAATGCACGGTTCATTTTGGTACCCCAGCAAAAACATATACCTATGTCTTGAATTTGAAAAAAAAAAGTCATATTTTATTTTTCAATAAAGAATGGTTCGGTGAATAAGCATATGAAACTGGTGGGGTTCAGTACCGCCAACAAGGTTAAGAACCACTGCTCCAGACCTTGGCAGGGCAACACACACACAACCATTCACACTCATATCAAGGGATGATTTAGAATGTCCAATCAGCATACCGTGCATGTTTTTGGATTGTGGGAGGAAACCAGAGTACCATGCAAGCACAAGGCGGACATGCAAACTCCACTCTAAATGGTCGTCGAATTGTCCTTCAAATTGTCAGTCATAGCTGCTGGAAATTACATGTGAACAAAACAAGCTACCTGGAAGTGCTCCTCCTCTTCCTGGGATGGGGAATTTAAAAAGGTGGGCCAATTCGATGGTCTCAAGCTGGGTGTGGATTTCTCTTTCTACCTGCTGGATCTGTTTCATCAGGGACTCAAAGCGTGAAATGGCCTCATTGGCTTTGATAAGGAAGTCTGATGAACCTACAGGACATGGGGAATGAGAACAGCTGTGAGTGCTCATCGCAAAATATCGACAGTTCATGGTTTGACATTCAAACGAGTGACAGTGTTTCGTTGTGGGATTTGAGACAAGACGTAGTTTATTTCCTGAACATAAAGTGAGGTTATGGATTATGTGATAGTGATGAGATAATACCCAGACATTGTAAGGTCAATCGTTTCGATCCCCGGGACATTATGTTCCTTAGCTCCAGGATCTGCGTAGCCATTAGTTGGTAGTCAGTGTCCTTCAGATGGTCCAGCACAGAACGGTGGCGTTCTGTCAACTTGTCCAGCTCATCCAGTAATCTATAAATCCAAAAGTTGTGATGAAATAAGATAAGATAAGATACAGCTTTATTAATCTCACAATGGAGAAATTCACTGTTACAGGCTCTTGAGGTACCATCAGTAGGGGGTTCAAAAATAGATACAAGTACAAACATACACACATACATATATATTATATAAGTAAATAAATAAATAGATACATAAATAGTATAAATTAATAAACAATAAAAGAAAAGAATGGAGCAACTTTATAGACTGGCCTATATTAAAGTGTAATGTATCTGAGTGCAGAGTAGATGGGTTGATATGGTTCACAGTCAGTGGGGTAGATGTGGTTGATTAAAGTGCACGTGGTTTTTATTGCACATAACCGGTATTTTCACAGACAGGTACAAAGTGGCGTTGTACAGTCTGATAGCGGTGGGAATGAACGACCTGCAGTAGCGCTCCTTCCTGCACTGAGGATGTCTCAGTCATCCACTGAAGGAGCTGCTCAGCTCCTCGACAGTCTGGTGCAGTGGGTGAGAGCTGTTGTCCATGATGGATGTGAGCTTTGCTACCATCCTCCTCTCACTCACCTCCTCCACAGAGTCCAGTGGGCAGCCGAGGACAGAGCTGGCCCTCCTGACCAGCTTGTTCAGTCTCTTCCTGTCCCGCTCTGTGCTGCCCGGGGCCCAGCAGATGGCAGCGTAGAGGATTGCAGAGGCTACCACAGAGTCATGAAAAGTCCTGAGCAGAGGTCTGCATACGCCGAAGGACCTGAGTCTCCTCAGAAGGTGGAGGCGACTCTGGCCCTTCTTGTACAGGGTGTTGGTGTTGTGGGACCAGTCCAGTTTATTGTTAAGGTGAACACCCAGGTACTTGAAACTGTCCACTGTCTCAATGTCCTGTCCCTGGATGTTCACTAGTAAGTGTGTGTGTGTGTGTGTGTGTGTGTGTGTGTGTGTGTGTGTGTGTGTGTGTGTGTGTGTGTACGAGTGCTTCTCCTGAAGTCGACCACCATCTCCTTCGTCTTCCTAGTGTTCAAGCACAGGTGGTTGTGCTCACAAATAAACTAGGCTCGGTGTGATAGCCAGATCATCCAATAAACTTTTTATTCATTAGTACATATTAATTATTGGGGCCGGTGGTGTAGTGGTTAGGGTGCTGCGCTCATGATCGGGAGGTTGTGAGTTCGAATCCCACTGAGACCCTCACTGTGCTAAGACCCAACCACAAGGGTGCCTCTGTTCACCCAGCAGTATAAATGGGTACCAGTAAAATATACTGGGAAGGTAACCTGCGATGGACTAGTGTCCCATCCAGGAGGAGTTGGACTCCTGGTCGCTTCATGCTACAGAAATCAGAGGTAAGCACCAGCCTGATGAGCCACTTGGCTCAGGTATAAAAACCCAACAGACTTTACATATTAATTATTTTAATAAGTTTCACACAATAATGAAATTATAGCCGTCTTCCATTTGCTTTTCTTTTTACTATATAATAATATTTTCTATAAAAATGTTCACTCATTTTCCAAAACACTTATTCTTACTAGGGTTTTGGGAAGGGTGGAACCTATCCCACCTCAGTCCAGGTGAGAGTGGGTTGTCCTTCAAACTGGCAGTCATATCAATGAAATTATGTACTGCCTCACAAGAAACTCATGGGTTTGAATCCCGGACCCAGCAAGGACATTTTTGTATGGAGTTTGCATGTATTTTCAGCAGCTACTTGGGCTTCATCCGACAGTCCAAAAGCATACACAGTAAGCTGCTGGCCATTTCAAAATTCGTTCCTAGATGTAAGTGTAACTGAACGGTTGTGGTAGGTCTGTTAGCCCTGTCATGAACAGGCTCGCTGTTCAGGGTGTGCTCTGCCTTCCCTAGTCGGATGAGAGTCGATGGTTCCACCTGCCCTTGTCGGATAAGGCATTTTAGAAAATGAAAGATTGATTCGGTACCTGAGGTATTTCTCCTGAACTACAGCCACATCTCTGACATGTTCAGGTATACTGAATCCCAGCTGCTCAAAATATCTGGCCTCAGTCATGATCTCCTTCAGCTCCGGGCCAAAATTCACCACAAACCGTACCCTCTCAGGGTGCTGATCCTAAAAAAACAATCATACCGCATGCTCAGAATCAAGCATTAGGTCAGTGTTTACATTCAGAACGTTGCTGATTCTCACAGTCGGCTTTGCGCAGCGCCTTCTGTAGGCCATGAATTCATTATTAATTGGTAATTGATTATTGATCCTGAATAACTATTCCATATACCAACAGTTGGAATAAAAGCGATTTTGGTGTTTGCGTAGTTTCTTACGTCATGGTGGGCAGTGTGTTCCGAATTGTCCCAGGTGTTTGTCATGAGCAGCACTTTTTTCCTCATGAGCACTTTCAGCATTTCTTCCGCCTCCTCACTCCAACATTGGTGTTTCTTCACCTCGTAGTCCCGCATGCAGCTGCCCACATCCACAAACATTGATTTTGCCTGCCCACACACACACACACACACACACACACACACACACACAAAGATAAGGGACATCAACACAAGGTTTAGAATATTTTGTTA
>CM045743.1:32061439-32076439 GCA_024760905.1 Plotosus lineatus | reverse complement strand
ACAAACCACTCCACTCATACAGAAAATGTATTCCTGACCTCACCTGCACTTTCTCCTCAAAGTCCTCAATGACTTTGTTCCAGTTTTCCTTCTGGGTGATGCTGAAGGGATTGAAGTCCAGCTCTTCAATGGGCGCCACCAGGCTGTCCAGGCTCATTAGAATTTCGTCTATATGCTCGTGATCATCTGTCACTACTTCCCTCATCTCTGTACCAAAGATTTCATAAAAGTCCTCTCGGGTCTATCGGATCAGAAGGTTAACACATTGTAGGGTCAAAGAATTGATCAACAATCATCTGCAAATTGTCTTGCACCGGTGCTGCAATTCTAGTTTGCTAGCAGTTTAGCATGCGTACATCAACAAGAGTATGTCTCTCTCTCTTTCTCTCTTCAGACGAGACAGTATAACATAATTCAGGACTTGAGCCTCAAAGTGGAATGTAGAAACATCACAGGTTCCTTTTACATGATGCTAACCTGATGTTCTTACCTGTTAGCCAAATCAATGTCTCATCTAAACACCCACACTGGAGTTACCTCCAGAGCAGACATATGTTTATAACAAAGTGAAGGAACCTGCAGGATGCTGTGGAAGTCCAGACAGACTGAAGCCATGTAGTCTGTCCTCTCAAAGAGTCTTTGCCGATCAAACTCCCAGCGGGAGTCCTTGAAGGATTTTTCAATTAGTTCCTGAGCCTCAAAGTAGCAGGACTTCCACTCCTCCAGAACTTTTTTCCCATCAAGAACTCTGGCTTTGGCAACTTTATATTTGCTTCTAAAAAAAAAAAAAAAAGAAAAAAAAGAAAAGAAAACAAAGCAAAAAGTAAGACATTGGTCTTTAACAGAATAAAAAATCCATGAATTGAAGACAATAATTTGAACCTTTCAATCTGGGTTTTTAATTGTTATCATTTGAACAAATAACCTTGTGTAGCATGAAGCGCCATCATGCCCGGCTCACCTGAAAAGTGTGCGAAAATCGATTATAAACGTGATCCGATCGCACAGCTCCCAGATGATGCGGTCCATCAGGGGCATCATGCGATCCTCTGTGTTGTAGTGGTTGGAAACGATCCAGATGATCCTCAGCCCTCTCATCAGTGGAGTGATGGTGTCATAGATCAAGTTGAAGTTCACCGCTGTGGTCAGGTTCTGTTGTGATATATTGAATGTTTAGACGGTGTAACGGAGCAGATTTATTAAAACCCATTAAAATGGTTTACGCGAATATCCTGTCGTGATTTTTTTTTTTCTCAATACAACAGACGGCGTCATCACATTTAATTTAAAACCACAAACCTGCTGATTTCAGGAACCTCAGCACAACTGACTCACCTGAAAGTACCTCTCAATGATGCTGAGGAAGCGTACGATCTCTGTGGCCTCCTCACAGAAGAATTTCAGCTCAGCTATTGTCTCGGTGAGAATCTGTATGGAGTCCAGTTTGGCCCGACACATCAGGTCCATTATCTTTTTCACCACTGGGAGCTCAAGCTGATCACACAGGTTGCTCAGGTCAGTCACTCGCTCACGCCAGGTTAGTAACTCCTCCATCGGACCTGAGCCCTGTGGATCAAAACCAGGATCGAACTCAAACGGATGGAACGTGACAGCAAACATGATATAATAATCATCACATTTTCTTTTTAAAAGGCAGGAACAAGAAAGAAAGAATGAAAGAAAGCAGAGAAAATAGAGGGGACGAAAGCAAAAAAAAAAGGAAAGAAGAATAAAAAAAAAGAACATTTAAAACATGAAAGATTTCAGCATAATTCCACTTTAGGAACTGCAATGGCCTGAGGAACTATCCAGGGTGTACCTCACCCATGCCTAGTTGGCTGACATGGGTGCCAACCTACACATGACCTGAATCCTAATTATCCTGCTGTGTTCCAGACCTGTGGTGTCTTTTCCTCTTGATTGGTGATGAAGGTAACAATTTGGTTTTGCCAGTTCACTGCACACTGGTCCAGCGTGTGTACCGCCTCCGGACAGGCCAGCAGTGTCCCCATATCCTGGTCCAGGTCCAGTTCGGGGATGTGGAGAATATTGGTGCCTATAGAATAGAAGTAAACAGAACAATGTGAGACGATGAAACGTCCATCATTAATGTGTGTGCGATTTTTCTCAAAACTATACCAGCAGCTGATGGAGGTCTTTTAAACTCACTTGATAGCTGCAGTCCGGTCTCTGGAGACTCCTCGAGGACCTCATCTGGTAACAGGGCTGTGCTGACAGGTTCTTCTCCTTCACCTGGAGTTTCTGTCTCCGCTCCCATCTGTCCCACTGGCAGCAGCAGAGTGGACTCCTGTTAAAGAGACACAAAATTACACCAGATTCGAGTCTGTTCATAATTTTTATGGATATAATTCCGAGGTGTCGCCACTGAGGTGTTGAGGAGCGGTTCTGATTTGGTGGCCATGGGATCCCGTTTCTGCTTTTTGCAAATGACGTTTTCCTTTTGGCTTCATCAACCCGGGACCTCCAGCTCTCATTGGAGATTCAATTCACAGCTGTGTGCAAAGCGGCCCCTCCAAGTCGGAGGGCGTGGTTTTCAGACAGAAATGGGTGGAATGCACCCTCAGAGTCTGTAATGAGTTCCTGCCCCAGATGGAGGAGCTCAAGCCCCAGGTGGAGGAGTTCAAGTATCTTGGGATCTTGTTCATGGGCCTTCGCCGGGTGGCGGGGCTCTCCCTTAGAGATCGGGTGAGAAGCTCAGCCATCCGGGGAGAGCTCGGAGTAGAACCTCTGCTGCTCCACCACAATGAGAGGAGCCATTTGAGGTGGCTCGGGCGGGCATCTGGTAAGAATGCCTCCCGAACCAAAGAATGCGCCCCCTGGTGTGGTGTTTCGGGCATGTCCAGCCGAGTAGAGACCCAGGGGTCGACCTAGAACAATGCTGAAGGGATTATGTCTCTCGGCTGGTCTGGGAACGCCTCGGTTTCCCCCAAGAAGAGCTGGAGAAAGTGTCTGGGGGGAGGGACGTCTGGGCCTCGGTGCTTAAGTTGCTGCCCCCGCAACCCGAGTCTGGAGGAAGCTGATGAATATTTCATTCACGTGGGAAAAAGTGCATGAAGGGAGCGCGTGCACCTCCATTCAACCAAACATGAATTACAGACTCAGAACGATTTCATTCATGAGAACGAATTGTAAGTTTGACGTTACCATAACAACCATGGTGCGCCTGCGCGTGCTGTGGTTCACACACACACACACACACACACACACTCTATTGTGTAAGAAAATGAAAATGAATGCGATTAGGTGAAATAAGAAATTACTATCGTTATTATTGTTTTTGTTGTTGTTAGCATCAAAAACCGGTCAATACTGATCACGATGTGATCACCCAATCAACAACGTCATCAAAATGTGCATGTGTACCAGATCATTCGGATCATCCTTTAAACTTTCTGTCTTCACTGGATCCTCTTCGTCCTTTTCGGCTTTTTTCAGTAAATCCTCGCTTTCAGGCTCTGACATCACTGCATGTCTGTCTCAGCGCGTCCATCAGCGGTTTATATCATAGTTTGCTATTACGTCACAGAATCAAAGTCACGCTTATTGCGAGTTTTTTTTATTTTTAAACAAAACTTAGACGGACACATTGGACTGCACAGTTTTTATTCATTACGGCAATAAGATGGAAGTGGAAGATGTGGGGATTGTGCTGAAAGTGAAAGTGAGGACATGTGATAATCAAGTGTAAACAATATGAAAATGAGAGAGCAAAAAACAACAACAAAAAGACAACAACAACAAAAACAAATAGAGAATACATGAGGGTTTAGTTTCAGTGGAATGATGAGTAGGCCAGAAGATGATAAAGTGTTCAGGTATCTAATAATGTTTCTGGAAGTGACAGGACAAGAAAAAAAGAATCTGAGGGTTCCCCCAAATAATCTGAGGGTTCCCCCAAAACAACGAGTCTGTAAAACCAGCCTGAAGCACAGAATCCACACTGATGATAATACTGTCCACAATCACTGTTAAAAAAAAACAACACCAAACAAGCAAAGTTACAGAATAGTGAAAATATGTACACACACACACACACACACACACACACACACACACACACACACACACATATATATATATATATTTATATATATATATATATATATATATATATATATATATATATATATATATATATATATATATATATATATAGATATATATATTATAGTGGTATAGGGCGCAGGATCGCTGATCCTAAGTTTGGGGGTTCGAGTCCCCACAAGGTTATCACTGTCCCCCCAGTGCAGCTAACTGGGTTAAAAGGCCGGCCATGTCTCTCACTGTCTCTCACTGTCTCTGGTGAGAGGCATGTAAAAGAACCATTGCTGACTTTCGTAAAGAGTAGGCTGCAAAGCCGCCAGCATGTTTCTGTCCCTTGCTAAAAACGGTTGTGTTAAGAAGGGCATCCGACGTAAAAACCTCTGCCAAATCAAATGTGCGAATCAGACGATTCGCTGTGGCGACTCTCGAGAACGGGAAAAATCTGAAAAGAAAAGAAAGAATATTATAATGCCAACAAATTGAAATAAAAGAGCAGACTAAAATTGTAAACGACCACAAATTTCTCTCTTATTTATTTTAGATAATAATTCCTCAACTATCTCTTTTATATTTTATATCATTTCAAATTGAAGATCAATAATTGAATCTCTCTGCAACATGCAAAATCAGCAAAATAAAATGCTTCTGAAATTAAACATAATCCACCACCTGTTTTGAAGGAGAATAAAAGCCCGAAATCAGAAAAGTCCTGAGAATCTAAGAGCTTCCTCCCCTCAGTAAGTTAGTGCTCGGGGTTGACATGGTTCATTTCAGGCTGTCAGATGCCTGGAGCCCAGAGGAACCCAAAACTCAGAGTCATATCTTTCTCACTGATAAGATAAGATAAGATCAGATACAGCTTTATTAATCTCACAATGGAGAAATTCACTGACAATCTAAAGCGAGATCACAGCAATAAGGTCATTTTAATTATCCACCATCACACAACCTTGAGGTCATCTAACATAATATGAGTACAGGTGACCTTTTTATCCTTTATTTTAAACCAATGCTTCTCAATTACAGTACAGTACTGTATTTTCTGTGGCGGAGGAAGAAAAAAACATTTCACCCCCTCACCGCCCCACAAACGACTTTAAATAATACTGTCTATAACATTGTTATTAGTGCACCTCTGCATAACACTGTATCTTTATTAACATTAACAACAAAAAAGTCAGCAATATAGTTCAACTTACAATAATGAAAAACTTTATTAACATTGTTTTTTTAATCTGTAACTGAAAAGATTTAAAGTGCATCAATGTGCCTGGAATTAAAAAAACATCCTTATTGAAACTCATTCAACTTATTTATGTCTTAATATCTCCGTTTCTCTCCACCTTTGTCTTTGTTCCTGTTAGAAAAATTTCCGTGTTGTTTCTTGAGGAGTTGTTTACTGCGCTTCATATCGCTTGCTTGTGCAAAAAACCTGCCACACCATAGCTGGACAATGAGAACGCCACTGCTAACTAGTGGAGCGGAGGTGTAATTACACTTAATTCTCATACACAATTCCAGAAATGCATGTTCCCAGGATCGTAACCACCCCCCCCACCCCACCCCCCGGCATCCCACCGCGCCCCACTGTTAGAGAAGCACTGTTTTAAACACACTGAGTTCCAAGTATCTCTTTCATGAGAATGAACTGGTTACAAAAACAAAAGCACAAAACAAACATGATAAAGAAAATATTAAAACAGATTACAAACAGTACGATATTCATTCATTTAGCTCCTTAATCCAATTAGAGTCAGGGGAAGGCTGGCACCCATCTCAGCCAACTATGGGCAAGGATGTAGTGCACCGTGTGCCTGGCTCAGGCATCGAACCTAGGCCGCCTTGCTGTGAGGCAACCACTGCACCAAAAATACTCACATACAGTACTGTAAATTTAGGAAACAAGACAAAACGTACACAAGGCACAGCTGATGACAGCAAAACAATCTATCTTTATTATTTTTATCAGGGCCCCCCCCCCATTTTCTTTTAGGCGTATCCAGTTCCCACCCATCAATTATCGCCTTCCCCACCACTGAGCAGGGCGGGGCGAAAACATGCAACACGCCCCCTCTCCGTGACGTAAACAGTGCTCACCACCAACCTCTTTTGCAGCAAATGCAGACTTGGAGGCGGTCTAACACGCACGGGAGGAATAAGCTCAGAAACGCCCATGATTGGCTGGTGATCGCTTTGAGTGACAAAGAAATTATGTCCCGCCCTCCGTTAGAGCTCAGCCAATTAGTTCCACGGACTCTGAACTACACACGCCCGTGGCATTAACCCGGATTTGAAACTTGTTGACACGCCACTCGGGAGCCCAAAACAATTTCTCAAGATGAAACTAAACTTGGTTAAATTTTTTTTTGGAAGAGCAGCTATATTTTGTTTTGTTTTAATTTTGTTTTCTCCTCAGATCTGTTGCCTTCCTAAGAAATGTTCAAAACGTGTACTCGTAAACACTCGTAGCAAAGCTCTGAGGGGGCACACCTCATCCCAGTGTGGCAGCGTCACAAAGTACGTAACATCACAGAGTATGACGTCAGCCTATATAGGAAGAGGTCATAGAGAAGTTCTCCTCATCATGACAGGGTGATAAAGGGACAGTAAGCCAGACGGACAGGAAAGCTGGGGCATTGCTAAGTGGTCTATCTGGAGATATGATCTATCTTCCACCAAACAGCACATCAAATAAATGACTTTAAATATAAAAAAATAAATATATTCATAACTGTCCAACGCAGCTTCTGATTTGATTACTGAGCTGATTACTAACATGACACTAGATCTCCACAGTGAGGCACCTGCTGGTTGAGTTGAAACTGCGGGTTGAAGATGTGGTAGATCTACAAGATCATCCTCCACATGCACAGACTCGGTGGCCTCGTTCACCGTTCGCATGACGTAGTTCCTCTGACCAGTGAAGAGGGGAGAATTCCAGAATCGTTCATTCTAGTGTTATATTATAGACTGTTAAGTAGATATATATGTAAATATCATTGTTTCTAAAAAAAATGACGGTATAAAAGTAAACAAAATTCAAGTACTGTATAACTCAGACTGGAGTTAAAGGGCTACAGCCGCAACCCCCCACAAGAGGGCGGTACGCATGATGTAGCGTCCTCAGATTCATGTAAACTAGAATCATGTAGCGTAAAACTCACTCAAAATAAAGCACGATTCAATTACTCTGTCGTGAGAATAATCTCTTATTGTTATAGAATTGCTGTAAACAGAGACATATTTTCGAAGGAAAAGGCTTCCAACCGACGAGGATGGGATTCGAACCCACGCGTGCAGAGCACAATGGATTAGCAGTCCATCGCCTTAACCACTCGGCCACCTCGTCCGGCTGGAAAAAGAGGAAATAGACGAAGTAAATAAACATGAAGTACCTGATTTAAATACAGTATACATAGCGACTTGTGTAAGGAAAGATTAACCTAATTCGCGCTAAATTTAACAATCATCAGACGCTACAGCTATAACAGTTGAAATAGTAACCACAAACTAAAATACACTCCATCACGTGATAACACGGATTCAAATTAACAATCTTTATTAACTGAATTGTAAGAATCAGACAGGATCAATCAAGGTGTTGCAGTTCCTTGACAGATGCGGACTATAATCACGCAATCATGAAATCCCAGTCATCATGTTCTGCAACCTTATTTCTAAGGTAACAGGTAAGGATATACCTCACTGATGTAACTGACTTCCGCTTCACAGAGCAAGGTTATAAACCGAACTCGTATTTTCCACCATGGTAGGTTCTAGTATTTTTTTTGTTTGTTTTATTTTATACATGTTTGTGAAACAAAACACAAATATGTCTAAGAACACATTAAATCCTTACACTATAGACACAATACTTACACATTTAAGTTTCAAAAAGTCACTTATTTATATATTTTCACACGTCCTAATTTGCATACATGAAACTGATTGGCTCAATTTAAAAACGTCTACTTTCTGCTATTCTGACATTTAAATTAACATTTCAGCAGTTACTGTAAAAGTATAACGCGTGTTGTACATTCTCGCAACGCTAAGAATAATTCACAGGTAAGATAAAGATAAAAAAAAATATATATATATTTTTTTTGGTCAGGCCCGAGTCAGTTTGTGTGAGCGGAAACTGTTTCGTTCACGGCCCCACCATGCACGTGACATGTAGCAGCCTACCATAGCTCAGAAGGCGGGGCAGTGTGTAGTGACGTTATACATGGGGGTTTAAAATGTATACATGACAGACATACTTATTGATCTTGTTTTAAAGTCGTTTCACAAAATAAGAATAGAGTGTTCGTTTATTATTCAGGAACAGATTCGTGATTTTTAAGCATTAACTATGTCACAGAAAAACGCATATAAACTTTAATAATACGTTTAAAAAAGGACTGTATTGATAATTGCTCTATTGAAGTACACTAAACAACATGGTTGCGCACGGTAGCGTGGCCGAGCGGTCTAAGGCGCTGGATTAAGGCTCCAGTCTCTTCGGGGGCGTGGGTTCGAATCCCACCGCTGCCAGAATCACTTTTCAAAAATTTATTAAAGTGATGCAGATTTTCCATATAAACATGTTATTTCTCACGGATTAAATATGCACATCACTGGACTGAGTCACGCATATACTGTCGATTTAGAAATCCAGGCGACTATTGATCATTTCGCCGTTTTTATTTTCAGACATTCTCACCACCAACAAAAATAAACCACAAGACTAAAACAGACTTCAGAATAAACTTGTCTTTATCCAACTTTCACTAAATAAAAACAACGCATATTTTCTTTTCTCAAATAAATGTAATTTTCCGAGTACTGTATATCTACCAAGAGAAATGTCCTTCACCCTTATGTCACGTTTTCATGGCTCTTGTCCCAAACAACGGGATATAGTCCATGTTGCGCACTTTTTAGGCACACTCCATTCAGAAGCATCGGATTTGGGCTGTAGCTATGAGAGAGTGCACTAGTTATTATTTAATTTGTGGAATAAGGCTACAAAGAATTTCATCACACAATAAAGTTCAGCATATATGAAGATAAACAGTTTGCTATAAATGAAGGCTAACAAGTTGAAAGGGTACTTAATACAAAATGTTTCTTATTTGAAGGTGTTATTAAAATTAAGGGTTGCCATAACTGTAAGAAAATTAAACCCAAACTCGATCATGATGAGAAGAGTAAATTAGATTAGATTCAACTTTACACATTGTCATTAGACAGATATAAACACAGAGTTAAAAACTACAGTTTTTACAAATTCAAAATACAAATTCAGAGAGCAACAAGTGCACAATCTATACAGTATGTACAGTATGTACAGTTAGAAGTACTGTAGTTATGGTCAGATAAGGGAAGCGTATAAAGTGGGAATAGATTGTACAAATAAATTATGTGAGCAGTTATGTACAAATGTGGAACGTGTAAAGGTGAGAATAAATTAGCATTAATTTACATAGCACAAATATACAGATGTAGTATACAAATGTCAGTTCAGTTCATTTTCTGTAACCACTTATTCCTAATTTGGGTTGTGGGGAGGCTGGTGCGCATCCCATCGAGGATGTACTCATCAAGAGTACACCCTGGACAGCTCGCCAGGCCATCGCAAGGCAGAAACACGCAGATGGCTTTGCAGCCGACTCTTTACGATAGTCAGCAATGGTTCTTTTACATGCCTCACACCACAGACAGTGAGAGACATGGCCGGCCTTTGATAACCCAGTTAGCTGCACTGGGGGGGGGGGACAGTGACAACCTTGTGGAGAGTGGGACTCGAACCTCCAACTTTTGGATCAGCGATCCAGTTCCCTATATCACTAGACCACCACTGCCCCCTGTATACAAATGTATAGTATGTATATGTAATATGCACATATATAGATTGACTATAGCTATAATGTAATGAATAGATGTAATATGGTGATATTATACCCATCAGGTGTATTGGCTCCAGGCTGATGCAAGTAATTAAAAGATGTCCCATGTAAAGAGATAAATATTTCGCAATGCTCTTAAAAGGGGAGGACTGCATGTCCCTCTGATTTTTTTTTTTGTCTTTTTGCTTCTCTGTCATGTTGAGACGTCACTCACAGGTGACTTCATCACGTCCTGATTGACTTCCCTCACACTGATGCTACCAGGCCTTGGCAAATCACCCACAGAGGTTTATGCACCGCTTCCAGTTTTCCTGTTAATAATTCATATTTATTGGAAGGATTTTACGGATCCCCTTCCTCACACACACACACACACACACACACACACACACACGCACATATAATAACGTGAGAGCCATTACACGTTACTTGCGCCTAAAACTCATTTTTCCATCATTTGAGATATATTAACGTGAAAATTACGCACTTGGCAACGTCCACATATAGCAAAAACTGGTCGTGTGCTCAGTGTGCGCGGTTGCCATGGTGACCCTCTTCAACCTGCAACTACCCCGGATGACGAGTGACGTCAACGTGCTCTCTCTCTCTCTCTCTCTCTCTCTCCCTCTCTCTCTCTTTTTGTTCCGTTAATCCCAGAGCATCCATTTTTTATGTACGCAGGCTGCTGCTCACTGACGGATTGCATACACATCGAACCTGTTCGTTTTAATTCAAATAAATAAATAAAAATACAGTGCCGAAAAACCATCGTGCGTGTGCTCGTGTCTGGGAGAAGTGCGCGCATCCTTATAAATAACCCGAGTAGAGCGAGAGAGAGAGAGAGAGAGAGAGAGAGACGAAAAAACCCGTCGTGTCGTTCACACCATCTTTCTGTCGGATTTGCGTGTGCACGCGCCAACACTAAAGGAAAATGTGAGTCGTGTTTCATTTACATTGTGTTTAATTCTCATTATTAATAATTCCTTGGTTTCCGGTTGGGATTTGTGAGCGCGCACACGAATGCTTATTTCTATAAGGTGCTCTGGGACTGAGAGGGATTATCCTGAAAACAGTAGAAATAGAATCTTCTACGTTTTTTTTTTAAAAGTAAATACATTTTATGGATGTGGCTGGATGTTTATGTTTGGGTTTAATTCTTTAATACATCCTCAGGTGGTGATGAGATCTCGTTCTATGAAGGAACTATAATAATAACGATGATGATGATGATGATGGTGATGATGATGATGATGATGATGATCCGATATATATAAATATATATAAATATATCAAATCTCTGGCCATCCGAAAAGCTGTCAGTCAGTCCTTGCAGTGTAGTGAATTAGATTAATTATTTGTAGTATTTATTATTTATAGAGCTGGAAATGATGGCAGACATGGTCGAAACACGCCTATAGGCTCTGGATCACACAGGCTTTGTTGGATTTATTTATTTATTTATTTTATTTTTTATTGTGATTTAATATATTCTATTATATAAGATATGCCACCCAGGAGCATGTGTTGAATGTCTGTATTGATAGTATAGTTTAATATAATTTAAAGACCTCGGATGAGGTTCGGCCTAAACCTTGGGTTGAGTTTAAATGACAGTAATAACCTGCAAATGATTAAATTCTACAGCTGCACCGGTTTCTTCATTCTTCTTATTGGAAATCTAGACCTTGTTGGTGTTGATGGTGTGTGTGTGTGCTTGTTCGGGTTGGGGGGGTTTGGGAGGGTCATATTGTCATATTGCTCTTGTACCAATGAAGCAAAACAGGACAATCCATCACACACCCTTTCCAAAACATATCTATAACACATTTAAAACAAACAAACAAACAAACAAACAAAAACCCTTTAAATTTATTGTCTTTCCGTACCCATGAACATATTTATTGAGGAGCTTCTAAAACTCCTGTCGTTGTGCTCCTGCATGGAGACTGTAACCAAATGGCTGGCACTACGTCTCCTGCGCAAGATGGCCGAGCCCCAGCCTCCTCCTCCTCCTCCTCCTCCATCATGCTGAGCGAGCTGTGAACACTACACCACCAGATTACCTCAAAATCCTGATCACATCCCTTACGTTTACACACATACACTTCATTTCCGATCGTCTACAAAATAAAAGCAGTAGGAATTCACAACATTATTATTATTATTATTATTATTATTATTATTATTGTTATTATTATTATTAAAATTATGTTCAGACAGAAGGGTGACTATTTATTTAATTATGATTTTACTCCTCCAGAAAGAGGATGTACCTCAAAATAATGTTTTATTGACAAATTTGTGGAACATGTGATAATATAATATACCTAAAAACCCATTAAAATTAAACCTGCTATTTGAATTAATGATATAATTTCTGTAATAGCTTTCACTGTATATGATGCCGGTCCTGATTATGAAATAGTCTCCCATTTATCAGCACGTCAAGTATAAAGTTTTAACTCCATGCTTTTTGTACACCGATCAACATTTTTTCTAATTCATTCATTCATCCTTTCATTTTCTGAACTGCCTAATCCTAATTAGGCTGGCACCCATCTCAGCCGACTCTGGGTGAGGTACACCCCAGACAACTTGCCAGGCCATCACAGGGCAGAAACACGCCGACAGCTATGCCGGCCTTTGATAACCCAAATACCTGCACTGGGGTGGCAGTGACAACCCACTGAGCGTGGGGTTTAAACCCCCCAACCTTGGGATCAGTGATCTAGCACCTTACCACCAGGCCACCACTGCCCTTTTTTGTAATTTTGTACATTTTTAATAAAAAAATATATATATTTTAAGTCAGCATTAAACTTGGCTGAGTGATATGTTATGATACAGTTGGCTTTAGGACTTGTGTGCGATTAAAAGGTGTTGTGATGAATCAGTAACAATATTAAGAATAAGATCTCAGGATATTAATACCGTATTAAAATGTTTATTATCGAAATATATATGACTGTATAATCATTCGGTAAAGATCTCTGTGATGTATGAGAATCCCCAGAAACACTCTTTACATGCTACAATGTGCGAGCTTTGGAGCTTTGGATGGTTAAGTCAGCATGTTTGTGAAGCTTCTGGATTATTAAAATTTACACAAAATGTACACACTTATTTAGTACAGCTTTATATTATCTATAATGTAACATTATTTGTGTAAAACATGTCATTTTTAATTTATTTGTATGAAATCGGAGCTCCGAAACCCCACACGCTATGGGATCCCCAAATGGATCAGTTCGTATTATAGTACAATGCATAGAGGATGTGTTTTTCATTGATGTCATTTTTCCAAATGTGATTCTGAAATAAATCATCGGCTTAAATTGTGAAGGTGAAATATCTCAGTAGGTTATCTCAACAAAGCAGCTTTATTATGCCCATTGACAGACTTTCACATGAACAACTTTATTCCTACCTGGATTCAAAACATTTCAATAAAATCGCCTAAATAAGTGAAATGGTTTGAATAGGACATTTTTTTTTTCTGGTCACGAGTGCACAAGCCAATGGATTCCTAATCATGTGTATATGTGTGGCTGGTTATTTTTTGTCCTCTCTGAAGGGGACTGAAGACTCTAAATATAGACAGCAGTGAAGGAGAAGGAGAGGCGGTAATGGAGGCCGATGAGGAGAAAATACCATGTCGGCGGCCCTGTCCTAATCCCACCGCCATTTGTCCTGTAATCCTGAGTGCTCTGTCTGTTTGAGCAGAAATTAAAAGGAAAATGCTGAGATTGTGTTAACAGCAAAATAACACCAAAGTCTGATAAGATGGATCAGAAACCGTCGGTGTTCAGAGGTCACCTTTATATTGCGATTTGTCTCCGCTTGGTGGTTGGATCAGGAAACTGCAGTTTTCGTAATTTCACATGCGCACACTTTGGAGTCGCGGCTCACGATTTCTTCAATACAACAAACAGTGTGTGTGTGTGTGTGTGTGTGTGTGTGTGTGTGTGTGTGTGTGTGTGTGTGTGGGTTGTGATCATGATTATATCATCTGACAGATTATTAATGCATGTCTGTGCAGTGGATCACAGTAACGACACATTCTAATTCTGTCCATTTCACAATAAGAGAGAGAGAGAGAGATTATTTGAGTATTATCTTATATTATATTATTATAGTCAAAGCATTCTTTCTGTTTGCCAGATGTACAAACTTTTCTTTTCTGGTCACCAGAATAGACTTTTTATTTTTCAGAAGGATGTGTAGAATAGCGCCTTCCGAAAAATACAGATTTTTATATTGGAGTTTCCCAAAATCCACATCCACTTTACGAAGCTTCTCGAATAAATCACCAGTTACCAAGAAAGCAAAATCTGTGCTGTGTGTGAGGAAGTGGGTTTTGCCATTTCTTCCTCCTCCTCTCCATCACAGTCACTCTAAACCACTGCATTCATATTTTGAGCCCACGTGTTTAGTCTTCCCTCTATCCTGTCAGTTATTGATAAGGCAGAGCCAGCTGATGGGCGGGGCTTAAAAGATGACCAAGATGTTCTTTATGAGCATGGCCTGTATGATCATGATGATTAAACCACTGATGCAGTTTGACACAAATGCCTCGTTGCTTCATATTGTTTTTCTAACAATTAGCTCTTTCCATTTTAATTACACTATTTAAATCTTTAATATGCTTTTATTATTTGCTTGTGAGATTATCCTAGTACTGTTAGGATTTTTTTTTTCGGAATTTCTGGAATATGAGAGAATTTAATTTGATACATGCTCTAATTTTTGTTGACATTTATTCATTCATTTATTTTCTGTAACCGCTTAATCCTAATTAGGGCCACGGGGAGGCTGGTGCCCATCCCAGCCGACTCGGGGCGAGGGCAGAGTACACCCTGAACGACTCACCAGGCCATCGCAGGGCAGAGCAGCTACTCTTGTCGAAAGTCAGCAATGGTTCTTTTACACGAACCTCACACCATAGACAGTGAGAGACATGGCCGGCCTTTGATAACCCGGTTAGCGGCACTGGAGGAACAGTGACAACCCGATGAGAATGGGGCTTGAACCCCCAACATTAGGA
>CM045743.1:32013939-32056439 GCA_024760905.1 Plotosus lineatus | reverse complement strand
GTTCAATCTCCTCGATTTGCGACTATGAGATGAAGAACTGCGAGCCTGGTTTCTTCTTTATTTATTTGTTTAATTAAGAAATGTTGCTTTATGTTGCCCCTGTTTGTCTGGCCTTTTCGGAGGGACCTGGCCTGATAAACGGGCGCAACGCCACCTAGAAAGCTAGATTTTATTTATTTATTTATTTACTCTATCCACATACTGGTGTTCACCTATATTGTTACGGATATTAAACAGGACTAAGTACAATTTACCGGAAAACCGTTCGATAATCAGACATTCACGGAAACAGTTGTAGGGTAAATCTGTCAACGTCTAATTATATCGATGAACATCTTGGAATTATATATAAATATATAAATATATAAATAAACATATACACTGGGGAAAATAATGACATTATGATGACCTATGTTTGTTGTTCCAAGTTAGAAATTACAATGTGTGTGTGTGTGTGTGTGTGTGTGTGTGTGTATGTGTGTGTGTGTGTGTGTGTGTGTGTGTGTGTGTGTGCGTGTTTGAAAACAATGTTCAACATAAATAAATATATAATTAAAAATATATAATGATTACGGCTGTGGTGTTTATTTCATGTTTTAAATTTAGTTTTTTTAAAATTTAAAAGCTGATGAGATTTTTGCTTCTTAAAAGTTTTATCCACACAGACACACCCTGGACAGCTCGCCAGGACAGAAACATGCTGACGGCTGTGCAGCTATTCTTGTCGAAAGTCAGCAATGGTTCTTTTACATGAACCTCACACCATAGACAGTGAGAGACATGGCTGGCCTTTGATAACCCGGCTAGCTGCACTTGGTGACAGTGCAATACAATCCAACCTGCAAATATTCTTTCAATCATTTTCTAATCCATTTAATTCTAATTAGGGTAGTGGGGAGGCAGGCCCTTATCTCAGCCAAATCTAGGCAAGGGTGGGGTACACCCTGAACAGCTCGCAAAGCAATTGCAGAACAACACACACATTAACCACTCACACTCTCTCTCAACCTTCATGGGTATTTAGGACAGTTAGTTAATCAACTCTTTTTTTTTGGTCTGTTGGAGGTGCTCGCCAAGCCCGGGAATCAAACCCATGACCTTCGTGCTGTAAAATGGATGTGCTAATCATGCATCTGCAATCTAATACACAATGCATGACCGCAGTGTGATGTAAACATAAAATAGGACAATGTAGAAAAGCGAGCAAACACTTAGCATATCAACCAATCGAATGTGAACATCAGGACACAGAAGCCTTCATGACTGGAGAATCATGTTCGTAACCTGAATTTCTGATCCGAAAAAATTCCACTAAACATGAATCACAATCAAGATGAATCTCACCACTAAAAATATTTTTAAATTGATTTAGAGAGAACGGATAAAGTCTGAATTATTAAGGTTAGCAATAAAAGTATCAGCCTATAATTTGACACAAAAATCATGTTCTGTTGCTGTCGATTTTCCCAGTGTAGCAAAGGGTCCCTCTCGTGGCGCATTGATGTAATTGCGCCCGACACCATAAATATAAGATACGCCTTAGACAAGGTGGAGGTTCCAATCCCCAGTTCTGAAAAAGAGTTTTTAAATTGCAGATGACTTGATTTAGGTGTTTGGGCAGGGAGACTGATTTTCAATTATTATTTTAGAATATAATATGTTTATAATATGATATGGATGATCCTGATTATTTACAGGAACCTTATGTTTTTACTCATAGATGTGCCACAAAATTAAATATAATATCTAATGTGCACAAAGGTTTGTCTTATTAATTATTTCATTTTCTGAACCAATTAATCCTAGTCAGGATTGCAGGGAGGCTGGCACCCATCTCAGTCGACTCTGGGTGAGGGCAGAGTGCACTCTGGATAGCTCGCCAGGCCATTGCAGGGAAGAAACACGCTGATGGCTATGCAGCTAATCTTGATGAAAGTCAAGAAATTGTTGTTTGACATGATTTTCACCATAAACAGTGAGAGACGTGGGAGAACAGCAGCAACAATGTTCAATGTTCAAGCCCCAACAATACCAAGTTTAGGGCTTGAACACCCAACCTTGGAATTAGTAATCCAACATCTGACCACCGGGCTACTACCGCCCAAGTATTGTGTAATTCTTCATTTAGTTTTTAGATAATAATAATGATACCACTATAAGTACAAATACAATTACTACTGCTACTACTACTACTAACAATAATAATAATCATAATCATAATTGATAATTCTTCCCTCAAGAAAAGAGTATAAAAATTATAATTAATTAATAAATAATAATAACAACAATCATCCCATACTCGTAATGCATCTACATTTCTCGGCTGTACCTAAATTTCTGCAGTGTTTAACTTTGTTGATGCTGGAGTAGACCTTCCAATAAACTTTGAGTTGAGTTTAATAATCAACTGCTTGTTGCCATGGTAACTCATAACAGAAGATTCTTCATAATGTATTACAGACCTTTCCTTTTGGTGTTGACTGTAACACACACACACACACACACACACACATACACACACACACACACACACAATATACACACACTTGGAATCATTCACAATGTCAGTGTTTTCATGTTCCAGTGTGTGTGTGTATATGTGTGTGTGATATTAAAACATTGTGTGTTTGTGGTGAATTTCTGCTATAAGCACTGAAGACGGAACAAAATAAATCAAGACAGATGAAGCAAAACTCTTAGCAGCCCTAACATTAAACATCCAGATGGTACAGTGAGTAACGAAAAACTCCTCTCAATCTCTCACTGCCAAGAAAAACACTGAAATCTTTTCAAACCTTTCAGTTTTAATCCTCATGATTTTGTATTGGGGGGCTTGCGAGGGTTTCCCCAGGGTACAATGGTTTCATCCCACAGTCCAAAAACTGACAAATTATTCCTAATTACCCCTAGGTAAGTGTGTGTGTGTGTGTGTGTGTGTGTGTGTGTGTGTGTGTGTGTGTGTGTATTGGTCCTCTGATGGACTGGACTGGTGAGCAGTTCAGGATATACCTTGTCTTCACCCATACTTGACCTCGATAAGGCTTTCTCTGAAAAGCCCGTATGGTTCTCAGCTACACAATGGTGCGGGAGGACGGCCTCCATGAACGGGGAGCCGCTCCACATGTACTTATAAAGAGCTTAAGGTTATGAAACCTTTTTAATTGACACCAACGGCATTTTAATTGATTATAGATTCTTCAAAAGTTATTTATCGATGATACACTGTACCTTTAAAACAAGAAAATATCTAGTAGGAGTATAATAATGCGAAGACAACGCCGCTGATGCTGACTAGTGAGCTTCATGCTAATGCTGCTTGTTGGTGACTTTCTAAGCTTTTCATGAACTTTAGGTTTGCTGACAGAACAAACTCATCCATGCTGAGGTAGGAAATGACAACATTACAACTTCCTCTGTGCACAGTTAATGCCACGTTAAACGCAGTGCTGGTTTTTCTCTCTTTTGCTGAATAAGAACATGCTTCAAGCAGCACTCCCACAATATCACATTCCTGAATGATTCCTACACGGCCTTATCTCTGAATGTCCAGTCAGTCTGGAACAACCACACATGTATGAAACATTTTCTAAATACAACTATTTCATATCTAAAAGTAGTTTTAATTTAATAAAAGTTACCAAAACCTTAAAAGAACTGTTCCAAATGACGCACGACTGATTCCGCATGACTGGACCGAGTTTGCGATCCTCTTCCTGACTCATCACTTTGTCTCTGCTGCCTTTTTTTAATGGTTTGGGAACGTGTGTTTTCCTTACTGCAGGCCTCCAAACAAGCCAAATAGTGCAGGGGGGCAAATTCTTGCACCATTACGTGTTTTCCCTTCAGTGCTTGGATGGATCAGATACAACCAGAGAATTTTTTAACTTCTCGCTTCACAACCAAACTAATTATGTATTTTATTCATTCTCCATACTTTCTCCAGTACAGTAACCATCAGGAACTTTATAGCTGGAAGAAATTCAAAGCTTTGAAATAACAACCTCAGGCACTTTCTCAACATTAACAGAAACCATTATACCAATAACTATGCAAATAAAATGCTTAAATGCACCAATATGAACATTTTCGACTCTCAGGTTGATGCTCTTGCCTAATTTGTGACTCAACATGACACAGCTGGAGCAGATCATAAAATTGAATACTAGCAACTGAAACACAACCTTTACAAATAATGTAATATTGTATTTATCATGTGGAAAAATGGTAATAATAAAAACTTTGTCTTATATATTAAGTCTGTCTGTCTTCATTTTGGCTTTTTCCCTTTTTTTTTTTTTTTACTCAGGAGTCGCCACAGCGAATCATCTTGATTCGCATGTTTGATTTGGCAGAGGTTTTTACGTCGGATGCCCTTCCTGTCACAACCCTTTTAGCAAGGGACAGAAACACACTGACGACTTTGCAGCTACTCTTTACGAATGTCAGCAATGGTTCTTTTACATACCTCTCACCATAGACAGTGAGAGACATGGCCTGCCTTTGATAACCCAGTTAGCCGCACTGGGGTGGACAGTGACAACCCTGTGGAGAGTGGGACTCGAACCCCTAACCTTTGGATCAGCGATTCAGTGCCCGAAACCACTAGACCACCACTGCCCCAAACCACTAGACCACCACTGCCCCTGTCTTATATATTAAGTAAGATCTTTATTTTTCCACGGCGCAATATCTGGCAACCAAGATAGATTAAGCACTGAAAACATCAGTTCGTCTGTAAAATCAGGCTCATTTACTCAAATGCCCCTATATGTAATTTTCTAGATTTATGACCCATCACACATGGAAAAGGACGGATATACGCAATCTGGCAACCATGTCAATCATGATGAATCATACTGTGCATATGTCTCAGTATGAACAGATTCTAGGAAAAAATATTAAACATGGCAACCATGCATACTGAATATCTTGCAGCGAATTCAAGGACATTAAAAATCAAATCAGACACATTTTACAAAAGGGGGGGAAACAATAAATAAATAAGTCGGAATTTTTCTGTAAAATTAGGGCTGTTTGCTTCTATGACCCTCAACGGGTGTTGAGAATTTCCTCAGTAAACAACTAACGAAAACAACAAATCTGGCAACCAAACGAGTGAAGTTATTTAAATAAACTGAACACAAAGGTTTCCTGACCAGACAGAAATGAAAGATGTTGAAACTAAGCATACAAAAAGCAGCAATGATTAAAAAGAGTAGTAATAAATAAACAAACAACAAACAAATAAATTAACAAACCCGTCTAAAGTTATAAACCTCATTACCTCACAACAACCTGTGATACAGTCGATTAAAATCTGGCAACCAAACTCGCTGCTAATTCAGTGCTTCTCAATTATTTTCTGTGGCGCCCCCCCTTGGGAAAAAAAAACAAACATTTCACGTCCCCAACGCCTCACAAACGACAAATAATATTATTTGTCTATAAAATTGTTAGTACACCACTGCATAACATTGTATCTTTATTAACATTAAAAACAAAAAAGAAACAAATATAGTTCAACTTACAACAAAGAAAAACCTCATGAGAATTGTTTTTAATCTGCAATTGAAAAGATTTAAAGTGCACCAATATGCCGTCTCTCCACCTTTCTTTTCATTCCTGTTGGAAAATTTTCCGTGTTTTTTTGAAAGGTTGTTCACGACACTTCATATCGTTTGCTCGTGCGAAAAACCGCTACACCATAGCACAACAATGAGGCGCCAACTAATGGAGTGGGGGTGCAATCACACTTAATTCTCATACACAACTCCAGAATAGAGGGCAGTGGTGGTCTAGTGGTATAAGGCACCGGATCGCTGATCCAAAAGGTTGGGGGTTCGAGTCCCACTCTCCAGCTATATGTCACTGTCTATGGTGAGAGGCATGTAAAAGAACCATTGCTGACTTTCGACAAGAGTAGGCTGCAAAGCCGTCAGCGTGTTTCTGCCCTGCGATGGCCTGGCGAGCTGTCCAGGGTGTACTCTGCCCTCGCCCTGAGTTGGCTGGGATGGGCACCAGCCTCCCCGTGACCCTAATTAGGATGAAGCGGTTACAGAAAATGAATGAATGAACTCCAGAAAAGCATGTTCCTGGCATCACCCCCCCCCCCCCCTCCCCTGCATCATACCATTCCCCCAAGGGGTTGGGGCGCACCCCACTATTTGAAAAGCACTGTGCTAATACTGTGAATGAATCTCTCAATTTATATTAATGCAAATTTTCTTTAATTTTTCTCTTCCGAGTAAGCTTGATTTCAACAGTCAATGAGCAAAATAAAATAATTTGGCAACCAGAGATACTGAATGAAACCCAACAGTGTACTGTACTGTATTTGTGTTTGTAAAGTCAGTAACTTCCACATCACAGTCATCTGAAATCTAAGCAGCATTCTGGAAATAAACAGCATGGAATACTGTATACCAAACCAAGCAAATGTTTAATAGTTTAAATGTTTATTTTTAGTGTGTTAATACTGAAAGTATAAACTGTCTATAGGGTGTAGTGGTTAGTATGTCTGTTTCACAGCAAGCAGGTTCTGGGTTTGAGTCTCAATCCTGGCAAGATTGGTACTGTGCTGAGTTTACAACTAATTCCTGTTCTTGTTGGGGTTTACTCGCACAGTTCAAAGGCATGCACATTAAGCTTTTTTTTTTATATAAACACTCGGGCCAGAGTGGCTCATCAGGCTGTTGCTTATCCCTGGTTTCCATAGTGTGAAGTGACTAGGAGTAGAACTTCTCCTGGATGGGACGCTAGTCCATCGCAGGTTACCATCCCAGTATATTTTTACTGGTACCCATTTGTACTGCTGGGTGAACAGAGGCGCACTTGTGGTTAAGATCTTGCCCAGGGGTCTCAGCACAGTGGAGGTTCCCGGTCATGAGTGCAGCACCCTAACCACTACCACAATGCCACAGGCCCCATGCACATTATGCTACCTGTTCCAAATTTTTCCCATGAATGGTTGGGTGTGTTCTGCCCTGTGATGGTCTTTTTAGGGTTTACCCACCTTTGCATTGTGTCAGTGGAGATAGGCTCCTCCCTCCCTGCAATCCTAGTAAGATTAAGCTGTTTTGCCTATCAGTGAATGAAGGAATATAAACTTGAAATTGATCTGCCATTGGTTCTGATTCATCAGGAGATCATAAAATTCAGTCCTATTCCTAATCACTAATTTGAGATTATAAGAGTGCAAAAAGTGTGGCTCTTTGATTGTTTTTTTTTTTGTCCAGATTTCAGCTTCTGACCTGGAATCTGGCAACCGAAGGCACATATTTCTGATCTGAATCTAATCTACACAAAACTTTGCTGATGTCTTATTCTTCTACTTCTTCTTCTTCCTCCTCCTTTTAATACATTCTAACCAACACAAATGACCTTATGCCTCAGGGTCAAATATTACATATGTTCAAATTATTAATCAGAATCCAAGCCAGACTCTTATGTATTTTTTTTCCATTCTCTCTCTCTCTCTCTCTCTCTCTCTCTCTCTCTCTTTGTATGTGTTTCTGGAATTTTCAAAGTCCTGTAAGAGGTGGCTAAAGTCCAGACTCACATCTGGATCTGATTAAAACCAAAATCCCTTCCCCCCTTCAGTTTGGATACCCCCCACGTCACTCTACGAGCTCACACACTTCTCCTCGTCTCACTCCTCCTCCTCCACTCAGCTCTTTTTTTCCCTTCTTCCCATCTCTCGTCCCACTGAAGGAAAATGGAGCATCTGAGCAGGACCGTGTCCTCTCTGGGGTTTTTTCTCCTTCTGATTTTTGGATGGACACATGGTCAGACAACTAATTATTCCAGGTAATAAGTGTGTGTGTGTGTGTGTGTGTGTGTGTGTGTGTGTGTGTTTGGGTTCCTTTTGCAAATTGAGCAATCACATTAGCAGATGTGCTGGAAAGTTCTTCAAGCTCTTCAGTCTGCAGGATTTCTGGGAATTTGTTTACTGAGCTCAGAAAATCTTGAACCCAGCATTAAGAAATTAATTTATTTCATCATTTACGAATTTGCAAATGTCTAAGACTCATCTGTGACCTGAGGTAACCCCTATGAAGTCGCTACTGATGCATATTAATAAGAGATCAAGTCTGTTTTCCACTCATAGTTTACCACACCTGAGTAAACTCATTAAAGTTCATTTGTAGAGACAGATGGAATAAAATCGGTTATTTTCTCTTTATTTGTACTTTGGCTTGGAGCTGAAGTTCATCAGAACTGTAGCTCTAGTGTTTTCGAGGTGAAGTGAAAATGCAGGCGGGTCTCCTTTGCTGTCTGCCTGAATTTGTTCCTTTGAGATTGTACTTAGTTTTATAAAGTGTGCATAGCACTACAGAGACATTATAATATAATAAAGCCAGTACACCTCCCCACATATTGATGGAGACATTTTCTCCTCAAAAATAATAATAGAACACATTTATTTTAAAGGGTTAAATTTTAAATGCTTCAGCAGAAATCAGTGTCTAGACAGCCTAAAGCAAGCTGGAGACTGCATTACAACATTGTTAAACTGAGTACAGACGCTCCCCAACTTACATTTTTGTTTGGTTCTGGACGGCCGAACGTAAGATGAAAAAAAACCCGTAAGTTGTTACTGTATGTTCCAGTAACGTATAACATTCATACTGTACTATACATCCAAATATTTCATTACCATATCTCATAAAACACCCCTAAATCAATTATTATAAACATAACGTTGTAAAATAATATCCAATATATCAAATAATATCAACATTAATTTAAAATAAATTAAATTCAAGCAAAGTAATTTCAAATAGATAAATTTTAATCAAATTCACTCATCAAATATCAAATACAGTATCAAATAGAACCTTTAACATTCTCTATGATGCGATCTTTCTGCTTGTAAATGGTTCCGATGGTCGACAGATGGTCACTTCATATGAAGATGAGCCGAGTCACTTTACATGAAGCATAAAACAGCCAATCAACACTTACAATATGTGAGGTTCTCTACAAGTAGTTCACTTGCTTGTGCTTGAGACAAAGCGCGGGTTATACGGACTTCCGGTCTTTCAAGTGAGCAAGGGCGCTGTTGAATACCTGTTTAGTACTCAGCCTGCACTGATGTGAATCACCAGCAGAGCAGAGAGTTCTCTTTCTCTTCTGGATACGGGTTTTCATTCATTTTTCAACTCTCTTTGCTTAACTGAGTATGCATGGTAAATTGCGCCGATCCGAGCAGATAGTAATTCAATCTTGGGAAAACCGGAAATTCCGGCATATGCCGGAAAACTTGCACCCATGCCAGTAGGCTTACACTTCTGACCAATCAAGCATATTTGCTTAGGGTTACAAAAGTCCGCAAAACAGTGTAAACACAAAGGTCACAGAGACGACGTCTTAACACAAGGGTAACACGCAGTGAACTGGGAAGCAGGGCACGTTCAGTCTGTTGTTTGTAAACAATGGACGCGGCGTCATTACGTCATTGCGTTATTACGTCAGCATACTACGTAAGTATGTCTCGTACTCAAAATTTGACTATTTTTTGAAAAAACAAAAAAAAACAAAACATAAAATAAAAAAACGCAAAACGAATGAATTTAAGTTAGGGAGTGTCTGTATGTATTTCAAAACACCAGGATTTGTCATTAGGGACATGATGATATTTTACATCTTTACACATAGATTTAAATTTATAAAGCTACCTACAATCACGACAGGCGCAGGGGCAGTGGTGGTCTAGTGGTATAGGGTGCTATATCGCTGATCCAAAGGTTGGGGGTTCGAGTCCCACTCTCCACAAGGTCGTCACTGTCCCCCCCCCCAGTGCGGCTAACTGGGTTATTAAAGGTGGGCCATGTCTCTCACTGTCTGTGGTGAGAGGCATGTAAAAGAACCATTGCTGACTTTCGTAAAGAGTAGCTGCAAAGCCTTCAGCGTGTTTCTGTCCCTTGCTAAAAAGGGTTGTGACAGGAAGGGCATCCGACGTAAAAACCTCTGGCAAATCAAACGTGTGAATCAGATGATTCGCTGTGGCGACTCCCGAGTAAAAGGAAAAAAGCCGAAAGGAAGACAGACTATAATCACGACAGGCTGAAAATGACCCTTACAGATTAATTATTAATATCTTTTAACTTGCCAAGGTCAAGGCATCTTCACTTCCTGTTACTAATGATGATGGCCTACAGCTGATAATGGCTCTGTGCAACATAAGAATATTTGTTTATCACCATTCATGGCACTGACAAACACAATTCAATGTGAAAAGTCAAGGGGCTCAGTACAGATCTGAAAAAGAGGATCATAGATTCCCAAACATCAGAAACATCTCATGGAGCAATCTCTAAACCATTACACATTCCAACATCATCACTTCAAACAGCTGTACATTAGTACCAGATATCTCGCACAGCTTGTCTCGCTCAGCATGTTTGGATGATCAGAATGAGCCAGGAACCACTGAGACACAGAGCAGCTATGTAACTGGAAGCTAGAACACCAGCATCCCCATCTACAGTCAAGAGAACTTTATATCCATAAAGAAGAACCTTCTTCAAAATCAACACCATCAAACTGAAGTAATAATTGTAGGTGGTCACATAAAGAGTGAACAAAGATCAGGGGTGTGTTTGGAAGAGAAAAGGTGAGGCAATCACTTTGAAGAGTAGAGTTGGTGGTGGTAATGGTAATGGTAATGGTAGCTTTGGGGCAGATTTACTCTTCTTCAATAACATAATATAAATTTTAAAATGGCCCATCATTGATTTGAGGACATTAACTTTATTTAAAATATAATTTTCAAGACACAGAGAAGTACTAATGATTAACTGTACATCAGGATCGGTTCTGAAGATTCGGGATAATTTTAACCATTAGATTCCAGAGTAGCACCTTCCCTTCCACCACCTTCTTGCCTAAATGCTCCTGAGCAAGGCACATTTAAGACTTCAGTATCTCTTCAAGCAGTTTTGGAGTCTGGCTCCGCATGGGTACAACATGAGAAGTGGTACAGGTCTCCTCTGGTGCAATGTGAGAAGTTGGTTTTTGTTGTCAGAGGCTGAAAAAATGCCATGCATGTCCAATCTAATCATGTCAGACACTGTCCAGCTGTTGTTCTGCTGGATAGTACCTAAGTGTTTCCTATCTCTTAGAGAAAGTATTTTATTGGGGGCAGTGGTGGCCTGGTGGTAAAGGGTGCTGAATCGCTGATCTTAAGGTTGGGGGTTCGAGTCCCACTCTCCACAAGGTTATCACTGTCCCCCCCCAGTGCAGCTAACTGGGTTATTAAAGGCCGGCCATGTCTCTCACTTTCTCTGGTGAGAGGTTCATGTAAAATACCCATTGCTGACTTTTGTAAAGAGGAGCTGCATAGCTGTCAGCGTGTTTCTAAGGGGTTGTGTCAGGAAGGGCATCTGACGTAAAAACCTTTGCCAAATCAAACATGCCAATCAGATGATTTTCGTGGTGACCATGAAAAAGGGAAAACGCTGAAAGGAAAAGAAGAAAATAATGCTTTATCCTTTCTGTCCTGCCCTCAGGCCGGTGTTTAAATGCGGAGGGACTGTGGATGGAGACTCAGGGTTCGTGGCTAGCGAGGCTTTTCCTTCATACTACAAACCAAACACCAAGTGCACTTGGTACATCACTGTGAGTATGAATTCATGTTCTTCTTACTTATGAGCTTCTCCTGAACAAACCTCAAAATAAAATCAGTACGTTTATACTGTACTCATTAGTCTGCTGTTCTCTCGCTGTTATTATCTGGGAATTTTAGTGGAAATCAAACACCATAGAATCAAAATAAAGCTGTAACAAATGTGAACTACAACATGGCCGCCCTGTTTACCTGGACCCTACAGATTTAGACACTGAGTATGATTAAGGCTGGATATGAACAGACATTGGGGGCAGTAATAGCCTAACGCTTAGATAAGTGGGTTTGGAACTGAAAGGTCGCAGGTTCGATTTCTGAGCCAGCAGTAGAATACAGTATGTGGCAATGTTGGAGTGAGCTGCATCTTTCTTTCCTCCACATTTGTGGCTGAAGTACCCTTGGGCAAGGGCTCCAGCCCCCAGCTCCCCTCCCAGCACCCCCTGCATGTGGGTCATCTTAGATGGTTTAAATGCAGAGGCAATAATTTACTTTGCATTAATCTTGGATTAATACAGTATGACAAAAAACTGTAAAAAAAAAAAAATAATAATAATTCCTTGCATCAGTGGAAATGAGGCAGGATGTTTTAGTTAATTATTTAAAAAAGCCATTGGAGTACAGTTGCGGTTTTATGCTTAAGCAGTTTACCTGCTTAACAAGGTTCCTGCTGTACTACAAATCAAATCCATCCATCCAACATTTCTACCACTCATCCATGTGGGTTTTGGGGAAGCTGGAGCAAATCGAAGATGAATTATGGTGGGAGGCGGGGTTACAACATGAACAGGTCATGAACATGCGATAACAGGACAAACCCAGATATAATCAACCGTTCGCACTTATAGTCAGAGTAATATCCTGTGGGGGATTTTGTGTAAACCGTTGTAATGCTCATGCCTTTGGTCTGTGTCAAGAAACTGGAGTACCCAGTGGAAACCCGTACAAGCACTGGGAGAACATGCCACCTCCACATAGAACAACCCCTGTTGGCTGTGAGATCTGATCCCAGAACCTTCTTACTGTTGTTGTTAAACATGTCTCCCTCTGTCTTTGTCAGGTCCCAGAAGGTAATGTGGTCGTACTCTCCTTCAGGATTTTTGACCTGGAGGCTGACACTCTTTGCCGATATGATCACTTGGACATCTATAATGGCCACTCAAACACTTCACAGAGGTTAGGTCGGTTTTGCGGGACGTTTCGTCCCGGCACCCTCATCTCCACCTCCAACACCATGATGCTGCACTTGGAGTCAGACTCAGAAACTGGTGGGCGTGGCTTCCTTGCCCACTTCATGGGATCTAAACCAGAGACGAACGGTATTCATCCATTCTATCACTTTATGTCCGTGAGCTTGTGTGGAGTTTAATAATGATTTCATTTAAATAAACTCCACCGACTTGACACAGGATTCATGAGCATCAGTTTTTGGAGCGCTATATATATCTCTGTATATAACGACCTTACCTTTACCTGTGTGTATCAGGACTGTTCTCAGCGTGGGTAAAGATGAGCAACTGTGGATGTTTAATAGGGAATAAGCGATGTGGTTTATAAAGTATCAACAAATGCTGCATTGTGGAGTAGTTGTTATTATAACTGCCTCACTGCAAGAAGGTCCTGGGTTTGAGTCCCAGGATCAACAAGTGCATTTTTCCTATAGACTTTCTATGTTCTCCCTGTGCTCAGACACTAGAATTCTCTCGGCTTGCGTTGCTAATACAGTCGGCCCCCAATTTACGAAATTAATCCGTTCCAGAGCCAGTTTCGTATTGCGGGGATTTCGTAAGTAGGGGTCGCAGCTTACATGTTAAACACCTAATTTGTTCCAAGCCTTCAGTCCTTAGACTGGATAAATCCCATAAACCCTTTAAAAATGATAAAAGTACAACAATTTTGTATGAAATATGTGTTAAAAGTAAAATAAAATTATTTAGTAAACGATTTTATTAACATATTAAACCATTTTATTAACATATTTATTAATTAAATCATTATTAAACATTTTTATTAACACACACCTCTCGCTCTCTCTCTCTCTCTCTCTCTCCCTCTCTCTTTCTCTCTCTCTCTCTCTCTCTCTCTCCCTCTCTCTCTCTCTAGCTCTCTCTCTTTCTCTCTCTCTCTCTCTCTCTCTCTATCTCCTTCTCTCGCGTGCACTGCGGGCCACGCCCATAAGACGTGAATTCAAAGCGCATTCCCTGCTTGACAAACTCAACTTTAATTTGATTCCTTGAGAGATTGGGATGCCAGATAAGCTCAAATGTGCCCACATTTATTAAACATTTACTGAATTAAAACAATTTAAAAAAACTAAACTAAAAACTAAAGCGTTCTTCCTTCTCTCTCTCGTGCGCGCACTGCAGGCCACGCCCACAAGACGTGAATTCAAAGCGCATTCCCTGCTAGACAAACTCAAATTTAATTTGATTCCATGAGGGATCGGAATTCCAGATGATCTCAAATGCGCCCACATTTATTAAACATTTACTGAATTAAACAACTTAAAAAACTAAACTAAAAACTAAAGCGTGAAGCTTCCTTCTGTCTCTATCTGGGAGGCCAGCGGGGTGGGATGTTGAGAGACAGCCAATGAGAGAGCAACTGGCACGTTGTGTGAAATTTGAATTTTGAATTTCTTTTCGTAAGAGGGGGTTGTTCGTATTTCGGGGACGGAAACTCAAGAAAATGTTTTTCGTAATCCGGGGATTTCGTACAAAGGCGTCTTTGTAAATTGGGGGCCGACTTTACTGTATTAGCATTTCAATTCAAATTGTGACCTCCAGAAATTCAGTAATGTTTATAGAGTGCACTGTTAACTTACTCAGGTGTGATATTTTGGTACTTTTTATAATTTCCCCTGCAACTTTCTGTTCAATTGTCTCTCAGAGCAACAGTTCTGCGGTGGAAAAATGACAAAACCACAAGGAACCATTAATACACCCAACTGGCCTGAGAAAAATTACCCTCCAGGCATCAGCTGCTTGTGGCTCATCACCGTGGATCCAGACAAGGTGGTGTTGCTGAGGAATGAGTAGTCTGAAAAATGAAATATAAGATCTATACAGCACGGATCCTGGATATTACAGTACAAACATCATGTGTCAAATTAAATTCTGGTTCAACGATATAATTCAGAGTTTTTATCGAAATTTTAAACAAGCTGATGTGATTTAAAACGAGTATATTAGTGTAATTATTGGTGTTGGTGATTTCAGGTGATTGTGGTGAAGTTTGATAAGTTCGATGTGGAGTACGACACATACTGTCGCTATGATTACCTTTCGTTTTATAATGGAGCAGAGAGAGATGATTCGAGACAGATCGGAAAATACTGCGGTGACAAGACACCTGAGTAAGCATGGCTGAATTATCTTCATGAGAATTAATTTTATATTTCTATCAACAGTAATAGAAAAAAATCTTTATGAAATGAATAATGTATTAAATGTGGATCATTAAATCACATGGTGCAGATCAGAGCTTTCTATAAGTCTCTATGCTCTGGTATTCAGGCCGGATGCTCTTTGGTGATGTGGAATTGAATTGTCTGTGGCTGACAAAACAATATTCTAACAAATGAAAAACAAACTATTTTAATTCTACTCATCATGTTTTTTTTTGTTTTTTTTTTTTAAATATATCAATATATGTTTTCTTTCTTCTTTCCCTCCATCTCAAGGCCCATCGTGACCAATAGTAATGTTCTCCTGGTTCAGTTTGTGTCTGACCAGAGTGTCACCTCTGATGGCTTCCTCGCCTCCTACTCCAGTATTCCGAAAGGACATTTAGTCCAGCCAGGGTCTCGTGTGCACACAGGCCCCCTCCCTGCCCAGCCCCACAAACCCGTCACCACGACAACTACAAAGGCACCAGTTACCACAACCACCAGTAAGCCTCCACGTAGACGTCCACAAGTCAAACCTAACAAGACAGCAAGACCGGAATCAGGCCAGCCCAATCCGTCACGTCCAGGTGAGAGAGCAGTTTGTGGTACTGGGTAATAAATTACAAGAGCCAATCAGGCTTTAGTATGCAGAACCATGAGTGTTGATATTGGTCCTCTTCCCATTGTACGAATGTTCAGGTGCAAACCCTCTGTGCCCTAAAAACTGTAAGAGAGTCGGCAGCATAAAGACGAGTTTCTGCAGTAGTGAATTTGGTGAGTATGTGCTTCGTTGTAATAGATGTGTGTGTGTGTGTGTGTGTGTGTGTGTGTGTGTGTGTGTGTGTGTGTGTGTGTGTGTGTGTGAAATAAATACCACTTGTGTGTTTTTTTCCTTCATTAGTGATCACAGGAACCGTGACGGCGCTCTCTCCAGCTCGTCCGGGCCGCATCTTGGCCACCGTCTCCATCATTAAGACATATAAATCTGGACGACTGGTCATCACTCAGGCTGGAGAGACCATGACTGTTAAACTGGTGCTTACATGCAAGACGTGTCCAGTACTACGCAGAGGTAACCAACTTATGTAATCACAAGCACAAGCTTATATGAGACAGAGTTTAAAAAGTACAAGAAGCAGCAAGTTATTCATTAATTTTCTGAACCGCTTAATCCTAATTAGGGTCATAGGATGGCTGGTTCCCACCTCAGCCAACTCTGGGTAAGAGCAGAGTACACCCTGGACAGAGCGCCAGGGTGTATTCTGCCCAGGGTGTATTCTGTCCTCACCCATCTCAGCCAACTATGGGCGAGGGCAAAGTACGGCCTTCTGCCTCAGCATCCTACTACCAATATACTCACTATCCCTCCTCTGCACATGTCCAAACCATCTCAATCTAGCCTCTCTGACTTTGTCTTCAAAACCTCTTACATGTTGTATGACATGCTGTCCCTCTGATGTACTCATTTCTGATCCTATCCATCCTCGTTACTCCCAAAGAGAACCTCAACATTTTCACCTCTGCTACCTCCAGCTCTGCCTCCTGTCTTTTCCTCAATGTCTCAGTCTTTTCCTCAGAGATTTCAGAAAAATAACATAATAAATTTCACAAGATGAAAGAAAATCAATTAAAACAATCATCAGGGTTCAAGTAAGAATATTAAAATACAGAAGATAAAAATTCATGACTATTTGTTCTTTCTCAGTTTCTCATCAGCTTTCTTTCTCTGCAGGACAAAACTTCATTCTGATGGGTCAGGTGGATGAAGACGGGCATGGCCTCCTGCCTCCTGGAAGTTTTACAGCTATGTACAAACCATCGCATCACAAAATCCTCACCAGTCTCAATAACCAGCGGTGTTGATCTCCAAACAACAACAACAACAACAACAACAACAACAATCCAAAAACCCACATGACAGAGTAACATGAATAAATCTATAGAAATGAGTTCAAAAGCACCACTGAGGCATTATTATTGCATAAAGTGTTCAGTGTGTTTGTTGACATTATTTACATGTTTTGTAGAACAAATATTTTATCTCTTGACATTTTACCAAAGTTTACAGTTTTGCTTTATTGTGTTTTAGATTTAGTCTTATAATGAGACAGAATTGACCATTTTTAAAATATAACATTTGGTTTGTTATTTTCTAATTGGTTTTAATGTACCTTTAGCTAATGACAGCACAATCTAGTTTGATAACTTGTACAAAAGACACTACCAAAATAAAAGGAAAAAGAAAAATATCATTATTTCATATTTGAAGCCAACTGGTGGCCATCTTGGTAAGACCACTCACTGTAACACAGGGACCCCTAAACTTTTTCCTGCGAGGGCCACATAACTTTTCCCTTCTCTGATGGGGGGCCAAGGTCAGTTTGTAACAGAAAAAGTATGACGATCACATGGCTGCTTAAACGTAAACATTTATTGTTGTCCAGTGAGCCACGCATAACCAAATATTAGTAACCCTTTCTGGGACCTTCACAGAAAAAAGTCAGGAAATAAATAATAATAATAATAATAATAATAATAATAATAATAATAATAATAAAACATGCTGCTTGCTATCAGTTGAGCAACCCGAAAGCTTCCCGAACAGACGACTGGTTCAGCCGAGCCTGGCATACAATTGTATTCTCCTGAGCGAACGGTCCACTTTTTAGCTTTGAGAGTTTGTCTACTCGCGTTTGGCCTTGCAAGCGATCATACTCGTCTTTGTGACAAGATTCAGAGTGTCGGCGCAGGTTGTATTCTTTGAATACCGCCACCGCATCTTGACAGATGATACAAAAAACGTTTTCTTTGCATTGAACAAAAAAAATAACCATTTATCCACTGCAAGTTAAATACACTGCATTCTGAATCAATTTTTTTCTTCAATAACCTTTTCACCATTATTCCGTTCTATTTCACAGTGGAGAGTCTAGGATTTTTGTTTTGGGGGGTTTAGATAGGGACACAGACGGCAGAAGGGTTGAATAGAATGGCATGTTCTAGGTGTGTATTAGTCTTGATTATGTGGCCAGACTAAAAAAAAGTAATCATAATGTGTCTCTGGTATTGTTCAGGGGGCCAGGCCAAATGTGGAGGTGGGCCGTATCCGGCCCGCGGGCCGTAGTTTGGGGATCACTGCTGTAAAATCTTGGTATGGAGTCATATGTTTGGAAGCCAGCACAATTCGAAAACCTGGAAAATAAACTGATGAAGGTTTGAATGTCTTAAATTCATTTGAATTTATTTCACTGACTATGTTTGGAACAAGCTGCTTGAGGTTAGAAAAAAAAACTTAATAAACAAACAGCTCTGTGTAACAGTAATTTGCAAAAAAAGGTTTTGAACAAATTCAAATCAGTGTTTTATAAGTAATTATTTAAACATTAATCAATGGAACCTTTTTCTATTTTCATTCCTTTTGTGCCACTGGAGTATAACATTTAATGGTAAAGTGGTCTTACCAAGATGGCGTTGATCTGACTTCAAATTTTGCAGCATGAAGAAACAATATAATGTGTGAAGCTCTTAATTATACACACACACACACACACACACACACACACACACACACACACACACACACACACACACACTTCTACATAATTAGGTGAAGTGGTCGAGGGTAAGTTCAACCATACTGTAACACAGGAAGACTCTGCATTTTTACTTTGTATTTGGAGCAGCTACATGTACTAAATCGAAATGACTTCATGGCAATGCATAATGGATCATTTCACCTTATTCACTTTTATACACTTGAAGATGTCATATGATATTCAATATATTGTATATGTAATTTATGATGTCATCAGAATAAAGGGTTAATATATCATAACTGAGTTTTTCCATTTTTCTATTTTAAAACTTATCCCTGTACAATGCGCTGATACTGGTGACTCTTTCCACTCCTTTACTTATACAAATCATCTTCATTTTTCATCATGTCATCTTCACAGATTTTATCATATACTGTATATGGAGCTTTTCTACATGTCCCTGTAAACGAGCTCATACTGTTAAAACAAATTCCAACTATGTAAGAATCTCTGACTTTATTGAAATTAAACATTTAAAAAGACAGCACATAAACGTACACAAACTGAATCACGCAACGTACTTTGATGTGACGTTCAGTCCTTCCATTAAAAATGCAAAAATAAAATGGGGGACCACACATATGCAATTTTTTTGTATTTCTTTGATTATAAAGTTCTAAATGTGTTTGTTTTGATGTGAAACATGCACAATTACATTAAAAAAAGAAAATTTTTAAATGTAGATGAGCAAATTATTGATTTTACATCCCAGTTCTATCCCGTGAAGCTGCAGCTTGTCTAGTACATCACAGCTCAAACCCACACGCTGGCTTTGGCGTCTCTCTCTGGTCCCCCCTGCTGGCCGCAGCAGCCCTGTAGTCCTGGATGCTGAGATACAGGAAGGTTTTTATAGACAGCGCGACTGTAAGGAATGAAGCAGAGGCCTAGTTGCAGGTGACGTGCCAATCTACAATACGCTGCTAGAGCCAAGACCAGTAGAGGAACCAACAACAAGAACCCCACAACCAGCAGAGCCACACAGGACGCGTCGTTGAGAAGGTCTGAGCAATAAACTGAGGTACCATGGGGCTGAACCTGGATGAGGAAATGGGCAGAAGGTCAATCATATTCATCAGGATAAAGGCAAATTAATATTTGTAGCAAAACTCAGAACGCTATAATTAGGATATTCATTATTTGTTGGGGATTTGACACTGACTGGTTGACTGGGTTGAAAGATTTGACTCCCATCCCGATGATATTACCTTAGAATGACAGAGAAAGCCGAACACAACCATGGTGAGAGCTGGAGTGAGGATGATTCCGAAAATGATAGCAGCAAGTGATATATTCAAGGCTGCAATGATGAGATTCTGCACCGTGACGAGAACTGAGCACGCCCAACAGTCCAGCGAGGCCCTGAGCTCCAGTGGCTCTGCTGAAGCACTGGAGGATGAGTATGGTGGAGGAACCACTGCTGCTGGGGTCATGGGGTCAACTACCGGTGATGACACAGAGTTTGTGCGATGCAGACGGGTTGACTCAGAGTCATCGACATCAGAACCAAACTGCTGAGATGACGTCCTCTCCAACGTTCCGTTACGAGATAAACTCATCCTGAACACCAAAGAGAGTAAGTTTAATGGCAGGGATGAGACCAAGTGCCCTAAGCAGACAAGGGGTAACAGAAGGGGTTAATAAAATGAATAACAAGCAGGAGATGTCTTATAATATTAACATAACTATGATAGATATGAGAGTTAGATAAGTATGTACTCGAACACTATGAGACTGAGTTAAATAACCTTCAGTGTAGCATCGACACTCACATTAAACATGGTTTGTGACTCCCGAGAGGCCCGCGACTAACAGTCTGGGGATTTCAAATCCAAGTTGATGTCACAGTCATCCGTAACTGGGAATCAATGGCAGGAAATTAGCTGTGCTCTCACCAGAGGGAGACAACGCACTTGCTTGTCCCTCACAGTGATAACCAGATAATCATGGCATCCGTGATCTCATTCGTGCGAGGGGGCAAATCGCGCTTTCTAGTGTGTTATGCTGCCCCTACATAGGCATGCACAGCAGTTCAAAAGTGGTGGACAGCATCATTGCATGTCACAGGGCATGTGCATGCTTTCGCTTTCACCCCTCCTTGAATAGTGGCAGTTGTGTGGTAGGTAATATACTTGATGGGTGGAAATTGGATATGACAAAATTAGGGGAGAAAATGAGAAAAACAAAGTAAAACACAAAAAAGAAACATGGTTGGTTTCAGAAATGACACATGTACATCAACAATTTCATGAAACAAAAAACAGACAGACTAAAGGTGGGCATTATTTGTGGGAGTGCGTGTGGCTCAGTATCATTGGGATAGGGTAAGAAGAATTTTCGTTTTTAGGTAGCTGCATTATTTCTGAGTGTGTGACTTGGAATTTTGGTAAAAGTCCATACTTTAATTTACCCAAGCATTTGAACCTTCTCGGGTCACCTGGAGCCTGTTTCAGCCGACTCTGTGCTAAAGTGGGCTACATCCTGAAGAGGTAATCAGTCTATCATAGCACCAACAAGCACAAATTCACACTCACACTCACATCCAGGGGCAATTCAGAACAGCCAGTTAGCCTAAATGCATGTCTTTGAACTGTAGGAGGAAAGTGGAGTACGTACCCAGAGGAAACCCAAGCAAGCACGGTGAAAACATATAAGCTCCACCCAGAAATGCCCTCACCAAGCTCGCGACTCAAACCCAGGACCTTCTTGCTCTTAGGCAGACGTGATAACCACCACACCACCAGATGAAAAGTCCGTTGGGCTGTTTACACCATAGTGGCTCATCAGGCTGGTGCTTATCCCCGGTTTCCGTAGCGTGAAGCGACTGGGAGTTCAACTCCTCCCGGATGGGACGCTAGTCCATCGCAGATTACCTTCCCAGTATATTTTACTGGTAACCATTTATACTGCTGGGTGGACAGATGCACACTTGTGGTTAAGACCTCGCCCAGGGTTCTTAGCATAGTGGAGGTCTCACTGGGATTTGAACACAAAACCTCCGATCATGAGTGAAGCACTCTAACCACTACACCACCCACACACCACCAGATAGGTTTGCGTCGTTTCCTCCTCGTCTAAGCCGCTGCATGTAAAATCCTGTATATTTAAATACTCAAATCTCTCAGCTACAGAAACATGTAGAAAATTTGTTGCACTAAAGTACCCTTTTCTTCTCAGAATACCACGGCGGGCCCCTGTGTGGAAGGTAAACAGAGATAATTGAGTGACTGTGAACAGGAGGAAACAGGAACCGAGAGAAAACTAAAAACTCAAAACAATGAGGCAGGAACTGAACCCAGGGGAAAGCATGTGCGCAGAACCCTACTTCTAATATCTCCTCGAGCAGGACATCTCCTCAAACACATGACATCCTGCTCACGCTGGGACAAATAAATCCAGATAATCTCCTGAACCCTGACAGTCCGACCCTGAATCTATATTTACGTGCCAAAGCAGCAGTGATTACTTAAAAATTAAAATACTGTAAATAAATAAACATATTTATTATTGCAGTCTTAGCTTCATTTAAAGTGAATGTGCAGAAACTTCAAACTATTGCTAAGCATTTTCGATGCCTGGAAGATCTCAGGAGTTCCACCTTTAGACGAACTGTAGATAAAATGCTTTGGGAAAGGTTCCTTATATTCTCAGTAAATAAATAAATGTTTGATTGAAAAGGAAACAGATTAGCAAAGTTTGTAAGAAACTGTATGCAAAAAGTTGTGAAATGTTTGGGGCGGAGTGGGGTGCTGCCAAAATTACTCTCCAGATTAATTCAGATCCAGATTATATTTTGAATTAAATAGCGTTTTAAGATTCTGTGAAATATGGAATGAACCGTAAAGCACAAGGCGTATTACAGCACCACCAGCAGGGGTGCTGTGCACATTCTGAGGGTTGTTTTTATTTATTTCTTTATTTCTTTTTGGAGGTTTTTGTTTTTTGTTTTTTTGTGGTTTTTTTTTGCTTGGTGGAGAATTGCGCTCTATGAATGCCCTTGTCTTTGACTTTACCCCTTACTCAGGCATCGTATTCGCACAGATTAAAAAAAAAAAAGATACATTTTTGCAGATTAACTGACAATTGATGATTCAGACTTCTTGTTTCTCAGAGATCACCTGTACTGTACCTGGAACTATTTCTAAGAGTGAACTTTCTACACACACGTTGGGTTCATCACCTTTGATATCTCTTTAACAACTGGTCTAGAGAACAGTAAGGTCCATCTTTCTAGGAAAAAGGGAATGTTTTTTACCTGTGGCAAGTATACAAGTACGTCCAGTTGTTTAATTTCTGAACAAATGATATCACTGTGCCAGGTTTAGAGCTACGATAACCAACACCATGACTTAAAATCCTCTTCATTTCAAATTAAACAACTGAAGGAAGCCAAGTGTCACAACAACAACAACAACAACAACAAAAACAACCAAAACAACAATAATATTAATGATAAAAGGACATTATATATTTAAGATATTAAATAAAGCTATGTGGTGCAACATTAATTTTCTCTAGTATTTATTCAGTCATTGTTTTAAAGTCACTTAATCATAGTTAGGGTCGCAGGGAGGCTAGACCCCATCTCAGCTGACTTTGGGTGAAGGCTGGGCACATGCAGGACAGATTGCCAGGTCATCACCAACACAGCCATTCACAATCGCATCTAGGGATGATTTGAAACAATCCAAAAATATTTGATTGAGCGATGGATGGTTTCCATTTAAAACAATCAGAAACAAAATTCTCAATTGTATTTTTATATTTAAAACCTTTATAAGAAGAAAAAAAAACCTTTAAATTAAATATATTTAAAAACTCCGCTCCTATTTTTATTCACCGGTGTAATGATGATGTAATAATAACACAGATGAAGTTTTACAGGTAAAATCATGACAAATCTTCAATACATTCAAACAATAGTCATTCAATTCTCTGCATTTTTCATTTTTTAAACACTCACCTTAAAATGAACTTTTCAATTCTTTTCGTTTCCTCTCCGTAATATTCTGATTATTTTTCCAGATGGTTGATTTTAACAGGCCGATGAAGCAGATCTCTTCTGTTATGGCTTTAAAATAGTTATAAAAGTTCTACGTTGATTTCGTGGTCCTGATTTATTTACTTATTTTTATTTCAGTTAATATATATCACAAGTCGTTGCTCAAGCAACATCAGTGTTAAAAAACAGGGATTGTTAACAAGGATCGCAAAGTCTCTCTCTCTCGCTCGCTCTCGCTCTCTATCTCTTTTCCTGTCTCACTCTTTCCTTCCTCTAACCGGGGTATCCTCCTTTCCCTCGCTGGCACTTGGATTTGGTTGGTCCTGCGTGGGGTAGATATGCTGTTTGGACACTGAAGTGCAACTGATTCAGCAGCAGAGTGAAGAGGGCGGTGGACTAGCATAAAAAGATAATGTGTATGTGTTACGGTCTCGATTTTCAAACTACAAGAGGGGGAAAAAAAAGCAGATGATGCTCTCCAGATGATTTTTGAGATTAAATCAGCACTGTAAAACAGTAATGTCTGTTCTGTGCCATTATCTTCATGAAAAATAATGCAAAGCTCTGAACTAATGCTTTCAGTTGCATAAGAGTAACTTTACCATTACAGCAGTGCTGATCCTCCCCGCAAGACTCACAGTTAGGGAGTAGTGAGGATGATAAACTATCTCCATCAATTATGAAAGGAGACAGCAAAAGAAGAACAAACATCCCAAATGGTTCAATCTCTCGACAAGTAAAATATAAATAAATTCAAATCCATTCCCAGTAGACTATGATTAAAACCATTTTCAAATACGTAAAGAAACCCCAGAGTAAAAAAACTATTCTATTTAGGCCGTAAACACTTATCCACCATCAAACACCTACTTCACCCATCAATCACAAACACTCACCATCAAACACCAACACTCACTATCAATCAGAATCAAAACCAGGCTGAGAATACTTTATTGATCCCAGATGAAATTGTATGAACACGGTTGCTCCATAAAAAGTAAGAATGAGATAAAGTCACAACAAAGAAGAATTATAAACATTTATATATATATATATACAAGTGGAATCTTGTGAATCATATGGAATCTACACACACACACACACACACACACATAGATACTGGTATATATATTTAAATTAAAAGTTACTAATATTTATACTGTATCTATATAAACAGATATAGAATGAATCCTGTCACTGAGTAATATGTACAGCATTATCAGTATGATTAACAGTGGAATATGAATGTAGTGCAAAATGTGAGTGTATAACAGTGGATGTTGTTGCAGTAAGGAGGAGTTGTATGGTTTAACAGCCACAGGTAGGAATGATTTCTTTTGTCATTAATCATAGTATTTGGGTTGGATCAGTCTTTAATTGCACGTGATTGATTAGCAGGTTGTGAAGTGGGTGGGAACATTCGTCTCTCTGACACTATCGTCAGAATTCACCTCCATCCCCACAACGTTCCTGGCCTTGCGGGTCAGTTTGTTGAGTCTGTTTGCATCAGCAACCCAGAGCCTACTGCCCCAACATGCAACAGCATGTCAGTCAGTGCCACAGGTCTGTAATCCTGGGTGCCATTGGAATGGGGAGTCTTTGGTATAGGAACGAGACATGACGTCTTCCACCACACTAGGACCTTCTGTAGACGCAGGCTCACCATGAGGACATAATGTAAGACTCCACAGAGCTGGGGTACACATGCTTTATACCCCCCATTTCACTGGACTACGACATGCAAGGATTGTGTAGCGGAAAGGCGCGGAACACAGTCTACAGAAGAGCTTCGGCATTTTTACACGGAAAAAACGGAAAACAAATCCTACGGAAAAGTTGAAATTCTTACACTCTCGGAACGTTCACAGCATGCGCGGAACAGGTACGGCAAAGTACGCCAATATGACCCCACGGAACACTCACGGAATTTTTTTTCTGACATTTTGGCCTGCCGGAAGCATACAGAAGTGAAGAAAGACTTGAGGAATAACTACGGAATGACACGGAAGTTGAGGGAATAATTGTGGAACGTTTGCGGATGACAACATTTTTGCTTCCATAAGTCTGCCGTGCTCCAGTGAAATGGAGCTATTAAGGACAAGGGGGTTCACCCCATCCAGTGCTGTTGCTTTGTCTAAGTGGGGTCTTTTCAGCTGTTTCTCAATCTGACTATAGGTGAATGTGGCTTGTGGGGGAGGGGGTTCCATTTTATCCCAGGAAGCAGAGGTGCAGTAAGGAGAGGACGGGAGAGATGGTATTTGGCAGGGGTTTCAGGCTTGCTTTTGATGAGTTAGAAGTGCCGATGGATGGCCTGAAACCAGTAATGCTTTTCATACCACTCTAAACCTCTCTCATGTTGTTATGTTTAAGTTTCCACTCCAGCTTTCTCCTGTAGTTGTCCAACACTCATCATCAAGCATCAATATTCACCATCAAAAACAAGCACTCACCATCAAACACCAACACTCACCACTAAACACCAACAGTCACCACCAAACACCAACACTCACCACCAAACACCACCAGCCACCACCAAACACCAACACTCACCATCAAACACCAGCAGTCTCCATCAAACACCAACACTCAACACCAAACACCAACACTCACCACCAGATATCAGTACTCACCATCAAATACCAACACTCAACATCAAACACAACACTCACTATCAAATACCAAAATTTACCATCAAACATCATTCTGCACCATAAAACACCAACACTCACCATCAAACACCAATACTTACCATCAAATACCAGCATTCACAATCACACACCAACACTTGTCACCAAGCACCAACACTCATCATAAAACATAACACTCATGAACAAACACCAACATTTGTCATCAGACACTAACACTCATCATAAACACCAATACTCCCCTCTAAACACAAATACTAACCATAATACAACATCTCATTAACAAAACACTAAAATTTAGATCAAACATCATTCACTTTTATACACTATGTCACTACCAGACACCAACATTCACCATTACACACTAAGACTCACCCATTAAACATCAACACTTACCATCAAACACAAAAAGCTAGCATTAAACACAAACACTCAGCATCAAAGACTAAAATGTACCATAGCATTATTCATGATAAAACACCAACATTCACCAACACTCACCATTAAATGCCAACACTCACCATCAAACACCAACACCCACCTCCAAACACCACACCAAACACCAACACCCACCATCAAACACAACATTCATCTTTAAAGACTAACACTCACTGTCAAACAATAATACATCAAACACCAATATTCACTATCAAACAACATCACTAATCATCAAACACGAGGATTTACCATGAGATAGCATCACTCGCCATAAAACACCTACATTCACCATCAAACACAAACATTTACCACCAAAAACCATCACCCATCATCAAACACTATAATTTACCATCACATAGCATCACTAGCCATCAAACACCATCACTCAGCATCAATAACCAACATTCACCCTCAAATATCATTAAATGCCAACCTTCTTTTATAAAATTCTAAATTCTTTATGACATAACAAACCAAAATATCAAATAACATCAAAAACCAACATCTGTAATAAACATACATTCCAATAGAGAAACTAAAAACCAGATGAATGTAACCATAAGAACAATCACATTTTCATGAAGGTCGTTCACGTGGAGTTTGTTGTTGTGGGGTCAAGTTTCTGTTTTGGGTAAAGTTCCATTAAGCTCATTTTTTCGTGGTTGGAATGCAGAGCATTTCACAGCTGTTCACCATCACCGAGAAAATGTCTGTAATTCAAGTGACAGTAGGATTTTAAAAAAGGAAAAAAATGAGCAGCCAGAAATGCTGCACTATACACTGTGTAGTATGCACTGCATAGATGGACATTGATAATATCGATATGGCTATCGGTTAAAATTTTATCGGTGTATTAAAGAGAATCATCAACAATGTGATTCAACTGATTAAACGATTATTACTGATAAAAATGAACCTGGTTTTCATTATTAATTCACACAGTTTTCAGTTAAAAATATTGGACAGGGACTTCCAAGTGGTGTATCGACAAGGTGTATGACTGTTAACACAGAGATTGCAAGTTTGAATCCAGGTTAATGCCATCTGTGACTGGGAGCCCATGGGAGTTAATTGGCCAAGCTTTCACGGGAGGGATGGCATACATTCCCTTCCCTGTCACTCACCGAGATCGCCAACCAATCATGGGCATCTGAGAGCTCGTTTGTACAAGGGGGTGGATAGTGCTTTTCCTCTCAGTGTGTTAGACCACCTCCAAATACGAACGTGTGGTCGTTCGAAAAGAGGTGGGTGGCTAGCATTGCATGTCATGGATGGGGCGTAAGTATGCTTTGCCTCCCCGGTTGGTGGTGGTTGTGTGATAAGATGGGGTGGGGATTGGATAGAACTAAAATTAGGGAGAAAATGGAAAATAAAATAAAATAAGAAGTTGTATGAGTGTTTTTATTTGTTTGTTTTTTTCTGTTTAAAAAATGCCACATCATCAGCATGGGATCATTCCATTTAACTTATTAAGATTAGTTATAATTCATAATCATTCGCGCAACACTTCATAGTTTAACTCTGGTCAATTTTTAATTTTGCGCATTTAAAATATTTTAAATTGCTTTGAAAAAAAATTCTCTGTTCTTTTAAGTCCATCCTCACCTGATTATCTGTTTATGGTGTACACACCGAGACACGGTAGCGAACATGCATTGCAGGTGTGAGTTATTTGTCCACAATGCGTCACTGTGGTTATTTTTGTTCCTCTGGAAACAGTGACTTCATAAGGTTGGATTTTAGCTTCGTCCTCGTGTGTGTGTGTGTGTGTGTGTGTGTGTGTGTGTGTGTGTGTGTGTGTGTGTGTCACTATGTTCAGGATCTAACAAATGCTTTTCAGTTCCTCTAGAAAAACACAGGTGTGTGACCTTCTACCCTGAATGTCAAAACATCTGTTTGAGGACTCCATACATCCAAAAGTATGTGCGCACCCCCCCCCCCCCCCCGCCCCATCAGCCATCAAATTCATATGAACATGTTAAACAAAGGTAGCATGATGGTGTAATAGCACATCCACCTCACAGCTAAACATCCTGGATTCAGGTCCCGGGGTAGGTGAAGACGTCTCTGCATGAAGTTTACATGTTCTCTGTTCTCTGTGTTCTCTCACATAAATTTCCTCCGGTGCTCCAGTTTGCTCATTGGGCTTAATGGCTGTTCAAACTGACCCCAAGTGTGTGTCTGAATAGTTGAGTGTTGCCCTGTGATGGTCTGGTGACCTGTTCAGGGTGTACCCTGAGTTGGCTGAGGTAGGCTTCAAACTCTCTGCAACCCTCATGGTGCCTCCCGGCACTGATGTGGGGATGATGAGGAGGTGGGAGGTTGAGCTGGTGTTCCAGTTCATCCACTGCTCAGAGTTGAGGTCAAAGTTCAGCTTCTACTTTCTATCAAAATTAATACACAATGTCTCTGTATCATCGTTGAGCACGAGTGGCCAACCTGTGGCCCCCGAGCTGCATGTGGCTCTTTGTCTCGTTTCATGTGGCTCTTATGTTTATATCGAAGTTTTGTTTGTGTTTTTTTAATGTGAGTGTTCGCGTCGCCAGAATTCCATGCAGTATTTTCGTCAAATGTGCACATGCGCGAGATGAAAATACTGCAAAGCTTCCCAGTATGACAGAATCATTAAGTAAACAATTTGTGTCAAGTTCGCTCTTAAAATGGCAGAAAAAAATGCAGAACAAAGCAGAAATATAAAGAAGAGCTCAGGACGTTTTTTGCTGTTGTTGTTGAACACAACGGAAAGTCATTCTGCCTTATATGTCAGGCGTCATTAGTGCATTTCAAAGTTTCAAATCTTCAGCGCAACTTCAGCTCACTGCATGCTAGCTTTGACCAGGAATTTCCGAAAGGGACTCAACATCACAAGCATAAGTTGTTCACTTACAGATACAGATACAGTTTTTCCAAAAATTTACGAAGCGCTCAGAGACCGTAACGCTTGCATCGTATCAACTGGCTTTGAAACATTGCACAGGCCAAAACACCATACGATGAAGGAATGTTCAGTAAAAATGCCTCAGTGACGTTGGTGAAATCTTGTCTCCTGAAAACGACAAACTAATATGCGTGGTATCGGACATCCAACTGTCCCGCCCCACTGTTGAACACAGAATATCGGACATGAATCACAGTTGCACTCTGACCTTCAAAGGTGTGAGAATTTCATCATATTGTTGTGTGAATTTACAATAAATATGGCTGAGCATAGATGTGGGGCAGTGGTGGCCTGGTGGTAAAGGGCGCTGGATCGCTGATCCTAAGGTTGGGGGTTCGAGTCCCACTCTCCACAAGGGTATCACTGTCCCCCCAGTGCAGCTAACTGGGTTATCAAAGGCCGGCCATGTCTCTCACTGTCTATAGTGAGAGGTTCATGTAAAAGAACCATGGCTGACTTTCGTAAAGAGTAGCTGCATAGCCGTCAGCATGTTTCCGCCCCTTGCTAAAGGGTTGTGTCAGGAAGTGAATCCGACGTAAAAACCTATGCCAAATCAAACAGATGATTCACTGTGGCAACCACTGAAAAAGCCAAAAGGAAATGAAGATGATTGAACAGAGGTGTGTGTGTGTGAAATTGATGGGTGATGTTCACTTGTGCCCATGTGTAAGTTGTGGCTCTGTGCAGTAACAGTTAAAAAATGAGGCTCTCGGTCTCTGACTGGTTGGCCACCCCTGCTGTAGAGCAAACCCATGGGCTTCTTCCAGTTGCGTGGTGACACTACAGGAAATAAACACAGGGATGTCATGCTTGGAGTGCACATACTTTTGTCCAATCGATATACAGTACATGTATGTTACAAAGCTCATGTTAGGAACATGGAGTCAGAACAGATGATTTTCAGGATTTGAGGACTGAGATACGACTGAATGAGATACCAGTCGGCTCTTCCGGGTTCCTCCCCATCTGCTTTCCTTCATCGTGGAGGAGCTTCAGATACAAAATCGAGGAGAAGTGTACGGCGGTAACAGGATCGGAGTCAGGTGAAGAGGATTAATATTTAGAGAATCACAAAGCAACAGCGTCAAGGGGCAGTGGTGGTCTAGTGGATAGGGTGCAGGATCGCTGATCCTAAGGTTGGGGGTTCAAGTCCCCACAAGGTTGTCACTGCACGCCCCCCCCCGAGTGCAGCTAACTGGGTTATCAAAGACAGGCCCTGTCTCTCAGTGTCTATGGTGAGAGGTATGTAGAAGAACCATTGCTGACTGTCGTAAAGAGTAGGCTGCAAAGCTGTCAGCGTGTTTCTACGACGGGACAAGTAGCAAGCGTTCCTACGTCCCGGTTAATCTTCTCCGGAAGAGACGAATTGGAATTGCTACACTGCCTACGGGGATAAGATACGATGATGAATGCACATCAACATCTTCCTCCAGTAGCTCATCAACAGCAACAGCTGCAGAAGCACTTGGGGGGAGGGGCTGTGGGGGCGGGGGAAGAGGAGGGGGAGGGGCGTATTTAAAGGGATTTCCTGTGAGTTACACACAGCCGATTTTCCGTCCTTGGACTCAGGATATCCGCCTGCAGAGGGCGCCGAGCTGTCATCCTTATTCACACACAGGTCAGAGGAAAAGGAAACTTCTGCAACATAACTTTCTGTAATAAAGCCCCAAAATAACATGCTCAATTTATGAAAATGTTTTATTTTTTTCTTCAATCATAGCTATTATTATCATCATCATTATTATATCAATTATGACACACAGAATCATACAGGTGTTTAAGACAGGTCTGGCTCAGGTTTTTCCTTTCTTTCCTTCTTTTGTTTTTAAACCTTTTACAATAAAATTGTAAAATAAAGATAAAAAAAAAAAGAAATCATCAACACGTGAGACAAGTGGACTGAAAACGACTAACCACAGTCTCGTAGAAATCCGCGAGAAACATCATCGTTCAAAAGCTTGTCGAGAAAAAAAAAGCGATTATGATCGTCATGATCCACAGAGCGCGCGACAACATCTCATCTTCTTTCGTTTCATTTTAAATGGAATGCGAAAACAGGGTAAAAACAAACTCTCGAATCTGATACAGTACAAAGACATTCAGGATGTACAGACTTTGTTCTAAGCACCAAGCTGTGAGATTAATATTGTTAATATTCATTACGTAATTCTCTAGATCATTTACACGCCGAGGGACAGCCGAGCCGAAGGGGATCAAAGCACCATCACTAATTAAACGTCCTCCTTCTCAGCTTCAGCACCGCCTCAACAATCAGCACAATTAACCCCTTCAGACCTATCAGGATTCAGTCGAAAACACACACACACACACACACACACACACACACACACACACACTCACACACACACACACACACACACACTCCTCTGATTGGCTGTTTCAGGGCTACACGTTAACCAATTAGAGAATAGTTCTGACTTGCTAATATTTTTTCTCTCCATATATTTGTAATACTAATGTATTTAATGCTTTATTTTCCCACTTGTTGTGCCTGTGAAAAAGTCTGAAAGGGTTAATTATTAAAAAATTAATTTACAAAATCAGAACTTCCCTCATTAAGAGGAGCACCATGTACACTTTAATAAATACACCCGAGGCAGTCGAATAAATAAAATCACAATTAAAAAAAAAACAAAACAAAACAAACAAACAAATTCAAATCAAATTCATCCAAAAATCTGCAAAACAAACAAAAATAAAAACAAAAAACTAACAGGAATCATTATTATTAATTTTATATTTAGAAACAATAATACTAAAATAAAATAAAAAAACTAAATCACCAAACACTCACAAGGTTTTCTGGACAAATGCAAATAAGATTTGAACCCGTATTATTATTGTTGTTGTTTTTTTTTTTTAAAAAAAACATTTGAGTAAATTGTTAATGCTCTGAGAAAAATGCAATATTGTTGTAAAAATTATTAATATTGCGTTACTGCGTTCTAATTTTTTTTGTCTTTTTAAATCGATCACAAGGCCAGAATGGTGTTAAAGATTTTTTCTTTTTGAAAACCTTTAAAAATAAAAATAAAAAAATTAAAAAGTAAAAATAATAGCACCCAGCTCAGTTTGCAAACAGCATTTAGAAAGTTTAGCGTTGTAATAAATGCATTCACGACAATTTCATTGTAGCATCCCCACTGTAATGTGTGTGTGTGTGTGTGTGTGTGTGTGTGTGTGTGTGTGTGTGTAGCTCCTTCCCCTGCTGTTATATTCTGTTGTATAAAAGCACCAGAGACGCTTAATAAATAAACTGAAATATTTGCATAAATGTAAACTACAATAGTACCTGAATGAGTTCACGCATTTCAGCGATTATGAACGATCACAGCAGATTGTTTCTCTCTCTCTCTCTGTGTGTGTGTGTGTGTGTGTGTGTGTGTGTGTGTGTGTGTGTGTGTGTGTATAAAAGTGTATGTATTTGTACGTGTGTGTCTGTTTGTGTGAGAATAAGCTTTACGAAATAATTTAAAAAAAAAAGCCTTATGCACCCAGGTACAGTGTGTCCCGGTGTGTGTGTGTGTGTGTGTGTGTGTGTTTGTGTGTGTTTGTGTGGGGCACAATTTTCTATGTTCTAACCCCAAAGCGCATATAACATTGTAACAGCATCATATCAGCGTCATAACAGCGTCGTGACTCCAGTAGCTGGTGAAGGGGGAAGACGAGCGAGTCGGTGAAGCACCTGCTGATGTGGTTCAGTAAACAGTGTCGAGTAAACAGTTTGTGGATTGGAGAGTTCGCAGTAGTGGTTTTGATTTAAAATAAGAATAAAAACATTAAAGATAATAATAATAAAAATCAGAGAACTGAACATTGGCACTGCTGCTAGCGAGCGAGCAGGAGATTTGGTCATGGCTGTGTGACATCTAACACCTCGGGATCATTTTGAACACGGCACAGTCGCCTGAGAGAGAGAAAGACACACAGTAAGAGCGAGAGAGAGAGAGAGAGAGAGAGAGAGAGAGAGAGAGAGAGAGAGTGAGAGAGAGAGAGAGAGAGAGAGAGAGAGAGAGAGAGAGAGAGAGAGAGAGATATGTTACAGGTGTTATTTTCTGGAATGGAATTTTATAATTATTTAAAAATTGTTTCAATTCAACCCTGCACCTCAGTGCCTCCTAGTGGAGGACCATAGTCCAAACACTCAACATTTAAAGTGCAACGTCACCCCACCTCTGAGCTCCACCCACTTTCATTATATTAAAAATGCTAAAAATGGGTGGCATGACATATTCAGGACTGCCACTGCTAGTTCTGGCAGTTTCTGCTGTTAGAGAACAGAATCGGGTGTACAGTGTTTTCATGAACTTCTTAAATCCATTCTGGAGGTGGCACCAGCTTAGTGTTATACGTCACTCAAAACAAACAAGGAACGTCAGCAATAATGGACAAAAACTCGAAATTTCGCAATAAACATCTGATTCGAAAACTTTTGACTTGTGACTGCATAAAGCCCATAAACCCTCTAAAAATGATAAAAGTACACAGATTTTGTATGAAATGTGTGTTAAAAGTAAAAGAAAATTATTTATAAAACCATTAAACCATTTTATTAACATATTTATTAATTAAACCATTATTAAACATTTTTATTAACACACACACAAACACACACCTCTCTCTATCCTTCCCTCTCTCTCTCTTTTTCTCTCTCTCTCTCTCTATCTCCTTCTCTTTCGCGCGCTGCGGGCCACGCCCACAAGACGTGGAATTCAAAGCGCATTCCCTGCTTGATAAACTCAACTTTAATTTGATTCCTTGAGGGATCGGAATTCCAGATGAGCTCAAATGCACCCACATTTATTAAACATTTACTGAATTAAACAACTGAAAAAACTAAACTAAAAACTAAAGAGTGAAGCTTCCTTCTGTCTCTATCTGGGAGGCCAGCGGGGCGGGATGTTGAGAGACAGCCAATGAGAGAGCAACTCGCTCGTCGTGTGAAATTTTGATTGGCGCATTTGAATTTTGAATTTCTTTTCGTAAGAGGGGGTTGTTTCGTATTTCGGGGAGGGAAACTCAAGAAAATGTTTTTCGTAATCCGGGGATTTCGTACAAAGGGGTCTTCGTAAATTGGGGGCCGACTATATTTGGAAATAAATGTGGTTTCACAGGGAGCCATTACATTTTTTTTTTAATAATGAGAGAACATTTAAAAAACTGCACATCTGCAAAATTATCCTATAATGTGTGTGTGTGTGTGTGTGTGTGTGTGTGTGTGTGTGTCAAACCAGGGTGAAGTGATCGTAGGTGCTCATCAGTTCATCCATTCTGTACTGTTCAAGCACAACAACTCCACCGAGGGTGGAGCTTCTCCGACGAGCACAATCCTCGCAGTGCACCATGTATGTCTTCCTACTGCTGTTCTCACTGGTGACGAAGAGCAGGTTAAACACCTCCACCTGTACACACACACACACACACACACACACACACACACACACACACACACACACACACACACACACACACACACACACACACAGACCAGAGATGCACTTTACCAAAATAAGAGCACATGCTCTCCTGGTATAGATAATATGCCGCAGGTCTCACGTCACACTCGTTGCAGTAGTAGGCAGGTTCATCCTTCACTCTGCTCTGGTAGCAGATCTTCTTCCCTTCTGATATGAGCTGCCCTCTCAGGATCTGGATGTGTTTTATGGACTGCAGAAGACAATGTCTACACCGGACACGGACACAAATGGTTCAGAATATCTTCTTTTTCAGAACATTTCATGTCCTGCTTAAAATGTCTGAGGTAGTTTTCTAGATCATACTTACTCAAAACATATTATGTACAGTATACATGTAATTTGATATCTCATATTATCTCAGAATTGCATTTCTCTCAAAAGATCTCATATTCTTATTACAACATACCATCTTTTCTTTAGTTTCAACTTATCTTAGATTTAAAATCACATTTTTATTCCAAAATGGTTCCTACTGAAACAAAATCTTAACTATCTACGTGTCTCATTTATCACGTCAGTCTCATGGTTCATCAATAATCTTATACATGCCCTCAACAAAAATATAACTTGTTTTTGCTCTCATTTTTCATGAGCTGAACTCGAATATTGATCTAAAACATTTTCAATGTACACAAAAGACCTCTTTCTCTCAGATATTGTTCACAAATCTGACTTAATCTGTGTTAGTACGCACTTCTCTTTTGCAAACATAATTCATCCACCTCACAGGTGTGGCATATCAAGATACGGACAGCAGGAATATTGCACAGGAGTGTCTTTGGCTGGCCAAAATAAAAGGCCACTCGAAAATGTGCAGTTTTACTGTATTGTGTGTGTGTGTGTGTGTGTGTGTGTGTGTGTGTGTGTGTGTGTGTGTGTGTGTGTGTTCCTGAAAACCGTCAGTGTGACCATTTGCCTCATGCAGTGCAACACATCCTTTTGGCTCAGCACTCTCTTCACCACAACAGACCAGTACAAGCTCAGAGGCTGCACTGTTCTGCATGTTGATCTCCCCATCCTTCCATCACCCATGAACTAGACCCCAGGATACTTAAACTCCGTCACTGGGCACAGGACCTCATTACAAAAACCTGGAGGGTATATTCCACCCTTTTCTGGCCGAGAGCCATGGCCTCAGACTTGGAGGTGCTGATTCTCATCCCAGCCGCTTCACAGTCGGTTGGGAATTGCTCCGAGAGCCGGAGGTCCGGTTTGATGAAGCCAAGAGGAAAACATCATTTGCAAAAAGAAGGGACGAGATCCTATGGCCACCAAATCAGAGTCCCTCAAGACCTTAGCTGCACCTATAAAAACTGTCCATAAAAATTATGAACAGAACTGGTGCAAAAAGGGCAGCCTTGGCAGACTCAAACCCTCACCAGAAAACAATTTGACCTGTTGTTACCAATGCGGACCAAGCTCCGGTGGTAAAGAAATCTAATGGCAATGGGTCTGATAAACCATATTCCTGGAGCACTGACCACAAGATTGCCCGAGGGTCACAGTCGAAAGCCTTTTCTAAATCAACAAAGCCTGCTGACAGATTGGGCAAAGTTCCATGCATTCTTCAGGATCCTGTAGTGTGTATAGAGCTGGCCGAGAGTGCTGCGGCCAGGGCTAGAACCACATTATTCCTCCTGAATCCGAGGTTCAACCATTGGTTGGATCCTCATCTCGAGTACCCTTGCATAGACTTTCCTGCGTAGGCTGAGGAGTGTGAATCCATGACAATTATAAGACACACTCTGGTCCTACTTTTTAAAATGGGGAACCATCACCCCAGTTTGCCAAACCAGAGGTACAGCCCCAATGACTATGTGATGTTGTAGAGACATATCAACCACGACCGTCCTACAACATCCAGAGCCATGAGATATTCAGGGCAGATCACATCCTCCCCCAGACCTAGCCATCAAAGAGCTTTTTGAGTACTGGACAGACCCCCACCCAATATCCCAGGGTCTTCCTCCTCCACTATACTGGGAAGGTAACCTGCGATGGACTAGCGTCCCATCCAGGGGTAGTTGAACTCCTGGTCGCTTCACGCTATGGAAACCGGGGATAAGCACCGGCCTGATGAACCATGAGGCTCGGGTGTAAAAACCCAACAGACTTTACCTTACCTTTACCTTACCTTCCTCCTCCACGGAGGGCGTGTTATTGTGCTTAAGAAGTTCTCTGAAGTATTTCTTCCACTTTCCAACAACATCCCCAAGTCAATGTGAGCAGCCTCCCACTTCCTCTGTAAACAGTATATGTGGAGAACTGCTTCCCCTTCCTGAGATATGGGAGAGTTGTTCAGAACCTTTTTGAGGCCAAGCAGCAGTGGCATTCCAGGCCCTCACCAAACTCCTCCCATGCCCATGATTTTGCATCAGTGAAAGCCTGGGCTGCAGCACTTTTGGCCTGCCGGTCCCTGTCTGCTGCCTCAGAAGTTCCAGAGGCCAAAATTTTCTAATAGTCCTCCTTCAGCTTGACGGACCACTCACTGCAGGTGTCCAACACTGGGTCTGGGGTTACTGCCACGACAGTCACTGATGACCTTCTAGCCACGGCTAAGAGCTGCCGCCTCAATAATGGTGGCACGAAACATGGCCCACTCAGATCCCATGTATCCTGTCTCCTTTGGGAAGGTGGTTATAACTCTGCCAGAAGTAGGAATTAAAGACCCTTCTGACAGGGACTGCAGCAAATGTTCCCAGAAGATCCTAACTACATGTTTGGGCCTGTCAGGTCTGGAGAAAGGCCTCTCCTGTCATTGGAGCCAGCTTACCACCGAGTGGTGATTGGTTGATAGCTCAGCCTTTCTCTTCACCCAAGCATCCAGAACATGTAGCCGGAAGCCCAATGACATGACTACAAAGTCAATCATTGAACTGTGGTCTACAGTGTCCAGGTGCCAAGTGCACTTTTGGTCACCCTCATGATGGATAAACTGATAGGCCCAGAAGTCCAACAACAAAACACTATTTGGGTTCAGATCAGGGGCCATATCTACCAATCACACCCTTAACATCGTTACCCATAGGGCATTGAAGGACAAAGGGGAGAAAGAAAGAAGAAGAGAAGCATGAAGAGGGTGTCTCCAGAGAGGAGCTCTCTAGCATCCCACCCAAGGACTCCATAAGCACAAACAACACTCAGGTTGTACCCCAACCCAAAGGTGGAGGGAGGCTACCCTTTTATCACTGTTGTCAACTGGGGAGAACTGTAACATATGGGTGCCAAGATGGGGGCAAACAAGGATGCCTACATTGTCTGAAATAATTGTTGTTTTTCTATCCATAGTGGTCATCTTATTTACAGTAGGCCCTCGATATTCGCGGGGGTTTGTTTCCGGCCCCTCCCGCGGATGAAGATAATCCACGAGTTCTGTACCCGGAAGTAAAACCCCATGTATCATATTACATATATATAATGAGCAACCCGAAGTAAAATACTATGTATCTATTACATGTGCTAAAATATGCTTCTTAAACACATTCTATAGACAATTTTACTCATTAATACAGTACTAATGTAGTAAAATATAGTAATGATTAATAAAAACCTTTTAATTTAGTACTGTGATATTAATTAATGAAATATATAAACATTATACAGCATACTTTCTATCTATCTATATCTATATATATCTATATATATATATATACACACACACACATATATATATATATATATATATATATATATATATATATATATATATATATATATATATATTTTCAGTGTGTATATGTTTTCATTTTGTATGTTTCATATATTATCCAGTTAAGCTCTATGATGCCACTCAAACGCCAGCTAAGTGCTGTCTCTTCTGAAGAAATAAGACTTTCTCCTGAAGAAACGACAGTTTCCTCTGAAGTGCCTGAAGATAATCAGCTGAACTGTTGTAAAGCTGTAGTATTAAAGTCTTTTTCAATTATTATTCCAGTACAGTGCCTAAGTTAATGTTTAGAATGTTTAGAAGCCACGGAGCAGCTCAGCCATGCCCCTCACCCGGAACGGCGAGTTAGAGAACACAGCCGTCAAAATCAAAGTCCCCCAAAAACAGACCATAAAAAAAGAACATAAAAGAACATGAAATATAATAAATTGGATAAACAAAACAAAACAATAAACATGCTACACCACAGTACATAAAATCACACACCCAAACATTCTAAACATTAACTTAGGTTCTGTACTGGAATAAATTATTGAAAAAGACTTTTATACTTGAGTGCTTTCAGATGATTATTTCTCTTCAGCACTTCAGAGGAAACTATCGTTTCTTCAGGAGAAAGTCTTATTTCTTCAGAAGAGACAGCCAATGTCATTACCTTTTCTAGAGCTTCGCCAGAGAAGACGCACAGTGTTTTAGTGGCATAATACAGCTCAACTGGTAATTAAAACATACTAAAAAAGATGCTCATTGAAAACTTGTGCACGAATGAGGAAAAAGGGGCGTTACATCATCTCAACCAATCAGCAGGAAGGAGGACAGCTATTGGCTGAATTTGATTGACGTGTCAGTTGCCTGGCAGTCCGCGAATACTCAAACCGTGAGTGCAAAACCGCGAATAGTCAAGGGCCTGCTGTATTTAAAAAAAATAAAAATAAATATTCCGCCCAAAACACAAAGTAATTTTCAGAGCAAGTTATTTCATTATCTCATATTATCTCACAATTTGCTTCCCCACCCATCTCCCATCCTCTGTTTACCACAACTGAAGTCACCTGATCATTCTGTACGTGTTTGGGTCAGTGATCTTGATTGTACGGGCGACGTTCCAGGAGACATGAATCATGGGAACAATTGATTTCACCTTTTTGACTAAATTCCACTCAAAGCGTTCCAGAGCCAGCTGATACTGATAGGCTGCAAACACACACACGCATACACACACACATACACACACACATAGACACACATACAGACACACACACATACACACAAACACACACACACACACACACACACACACACACACAAAACTGAATTACAATGTCTCACATGCACCCCTCAAATTGCATTGTGAATATCTTGTACCTACAAAAGGTCAAAGATTATTAGTGGAGATTACATTACTTCTATATTATTATATACTCACAATTGAGTGGTCCGACATTCCAGGCAATGTTGTTGCACCAGCCGACTGCCTGAACCCAGTGCACCGTTCCTGCATTAATCCACACTAAATCTCCTGGACGTTGGATAAAGCGATACACGGGAATGTTGGAGCTATATAGATCATCCAGAACCGGCCACCATGAACCTGTCAAATAGTCCACTCCATGCCTATTAAACATAAAGAGACAAAGGAGGGAACACAGTAACATCCATGTTTAGATACATGATAAATGTACTTTATTAACTAGATCAGAAGGTTGAGTGTAAAGACGTGGGAAGTGACTCACTTTTCACAGAAATGGCTTATGGCCTCCCAGTAGTGCTCATGTACAGCAAACCACTCACAGTCTCCAGGGCCGATGTTAATGTTCACCGAGCAGAAGTTGTTGTTTTCCTGGTGTCCTGAGAAGTTAATTGCAAAAATAAATAAATAAATACAAATCAACATTATGGGATTTTAAAGTTGTTTTAAACCTCTACTTACTTTTTTTTACTTAATAATATAATTTCAAATAAGTCACTTATTTATGCTGAGTTACTTTCCATGAAGCTTAAAACAACCAATCAACACTTGCAATATGTGAAGCGCTCAATACCGAAAGTAGTGTACTTGCAAAAGTAGTGTACTTGCTGTGGGTTATACAGACTTCTGTTCTTTCAAGTGCATAAGGGTGCCGTTGAACTCATTTAGAACACAGCCTGCATGAATGTGAATCCAAGCAAAGCGGCGAGTTCTTTCTTTTATGTAAGTAAGTAAACTTTATTGAAGAGATGCATACAAAGAACAAGTACAAATCCTAATGAATATTAATATAAAAATAAGTATACACTCTTAGGATCCTGCTAAAAGATAATAAATATCTGTAATTGTTCTGTAATTTGTGCATTCGGGTTTTCATTCATATTACAACTCTCTTTACTTAACTGAGTATGCATGGTAGATTGTGCCGATCTGTGCAGATAGTTAATTCATCTCTGTGTATGAGACTTGCTCCCATGCTAGTAGGCTTACACTTCTGACCAACCATATTTGCTTAGGGTTACAAAAGTCCGCAAAACAGTATAAAGACAAAGATCACAGAGACGACATCTTAACAAAAGGGTAACACACTATATAATTGAGATATACATACATACATATAAACACACACTCAGTCTGTAGTTTGTAAACAATGAATATAGCATCATTGCGTTATTACGTCGGCGCACTATGTAGGTACATCTAAACTCAAAATTTGACTTTTTTTTTTGAAAAAAGAAAGGGGGCCGACTGTAATGATTCATAACATGTATATGTGTATATATATATATATATATATATATATATATATATATATATATATATATATATATATATATATATATATAGGGAGAGAGAGAGAGAGAGAGAGAGAGGATTTTCTGAGTAGATCCTTCCATAGGAGAGTCCTCAATACTTTTTGGTAGAGCAAATAATAATAAAAATAAAAGGACATGACAAAGACTTTCTATTGAAACTCCATTTATCACTACAGATCTGTTTCGAGGGGTGGTGAAACCATCCTCTCTCTTCAGGTGATTATAGAAGAATGATTACAAAGTTGTAAGTTGTAAACTTTGTAATCATTCTTCTATAATCACCTGAAGAGAGAGGATGGTTTCACCAGCCCTCGAAACAGATCTGTAGTGATAAATGGAGTTTCAATAGAAAGTCTTTGTCCTGTCCTTTATTTTATATATATATATATATATATATATATATATATATATATATATATATATATATATATATATATATATATATATCCCCTCCCAATGCAGCTAACTGTGTTATCAAAGGCTGGTCATGTCTTTCACTGTATATGGTGTGAGGCATGTAAAAGGACTATTGCTGCCTTTCGTCAAGAGTAGCTGCATAGCCATCAGCGTGTTTCTATTCGGGAGTCCGAGTCCCCTGAGGCAGTTTGCTAACAGCAATGTTACCAGTGGCACTGGAACCCAGTCTTATCGGCTTCTGCCCTTCCACTGGATCCTTCTGGTAGCGCCAAGAGGGGGGACTTGCTGCTTGGGTAACAGCCTGTCCTCCATACTTCCTACCCAGGCTCTGCACACTGGAGCATTGAGCATTGGATAGTATCACCAGCTGGGATACCAGCCAGAGCGCAGCTCTATAGTCCATAGTCCATAGGCCTACTACTACTACTACTGTATGTGTGTGTGTGTGTGTGTGTATATATATATATATATATATATCTTCTTTTCCTTTCGGCGTTTCCCTTCAGG
>CM045743.1:31998939-32008939 GCA_024760905.1 Plotosus lineatus | reverse complement strand
CCTGACACAAACCTTTTTAGCAAGGGACAGAAACACGCTGACGGTCTAATCTTTACGAAAGTCAGCAATGGTTCTTTTACATGCCTCTAACCATAGACGGTGAGAGACATGGCCTGCCTTTGATAACCCAATTAGCTGCACTGGGGGGACAGTGACAACCTTGTGGAGAGTGGGACTCGAACCCCCAACCTTAGGATCAGCGATCCAGCGCCCTGTACCACCAGATCACCACTGCCCCCAGGTATACGTACAATAAATACATATTCAATGCTATAAATGCTCATAATAACAGTTAAACATTAAAAAATAATGCATAAGATGTAAATAAAATATAACTACACACACATACAGACGCGTGCGCGCATGCACGCAGATGTGCACCTCACAAAAATGTAACTAGTTTTGATGGGATGGGAGGTTTTGGGTTGTTTTTTTTTTTTGCAAAATTGGCCTTGTTTTTGTGGCATTCTTCCTTAGTTTCCTTATTTTTTAATTCGATGAATATTTAAAAAAAAATAAAACACAATGCAGTGAAGCCACATGAATTGAAGAGTGAAGTAGCGAGGGGCCCCTGTATTTAAAATCAATCAATCAATAGTTGGCTGTTCCAAATTGCGAGTGTAAATCATCGTGTATGCATGCGTGTGTATGAGTATAGTGCCCTGTAATAGATTGGTGAGCTGTGCAGGGCATGCTCCACCTTTGCTTGTGCTTGAGTCTGTGTATGTGTATGTGTGTGTATACCTGTAGGCTCTCTTGAAAGCTGGACGCCTGGTACTGGGCATACTTGGAGATGGTGGTGTGAGATCTACTGCTTTCACAAGGCCACATCTGAGCCGAGCCACTTGTGTTCCAGTTCTCATCAGCTGGCTGTTGAACCTGAGTCCTCACTTCCACAGCATGATCGGCATTTGCCTCCACCAGAGATTTCGTGGAGAACAAACCCAGGTCTGATGGAGAAAGAGAAAGGGAGGGAGCGAGAGATGATAGTAAACAAACTGCTAACTATAAATGGCTAAACTGTTAGCCACATTACAAAACAAGTTCCAGTTGTACAACAATGTTTGAACTGAATTGACTGCGTGTGTGCGTGTGTGTGTGTGTGTGTGTGTGTGTGTGTGTGTGTGTGTCCTCACTAAGTCGGAGCGATCCTGCTAGGCCCCGGATAACTGTAACTGGGTTTTTGGGATCTGTGCAGAACTGAAGTAGCACCGGAGAGAAGGCATCTCTTTTACTTTCAAGCTAAAGACACAGAGTCAATCAGGGAGTTTGTACATCCCATAATAAACACATTAAAAATTTCTGACCTGTGAAAAGATAAAATGGTAAAACGACTGTCTAGATTACATAGATGCTGGGTGTGGGAGGGTTGAGCTTCTCTCGGGGAATTGGAGACATGACATTCAGCACAGGCTTCACAGACAAGGAGGGAAGCAGAAGGGATTCTCTGAAACGACCTTTCACCTTCGCATCTCTGTCAGGCAAACAAATAAACAAACAGATAGAAGGATATACAGATTAAGTCATAAAAGTTCCTCTTTAATGGTTTACCTTTTTTCTCCAAGTTATCTGATGTGAGTTAGATCCTATTCAGCCAAAGCTGATACAGTATGCTAATGGTTGTGTTTATAGCACATAAGAGTTTTCTCCCACAGTGGCACAGTGACATAATAGTTGGCATGTTTGTCTCACAACAATAAGGTCCTGGGTTTGAGTCCCGGGTTCAGCATTGGCCCAGCATGTGGCGTTTTGCATGTTATCCCAATGCTTGTGTTGGTTTCCTCCAGGTACTCCAGTTTTCCTCCCACATTATGGAGAACGCTAACATTCTGTTCCAAATTTGCACTGGGTGTAAGAGTCAGTGTGAATTTTTATGTGCGTTATCCGACAATAGACTGGTCAGGGTATACCCCTGCCTTTGCCCAGAGTCGACAGATATAGGCCCCACCACCCCCAGGACATTAATAAAACTAAACGGTCTGGTTAATAAACGAATAAATGATGGTATCGGAGAATAAAATTCTCTATCAGATGTTATATCAGGTAAAGATTCTAGCTCATACAAGTACCAGCACTCACTTGCAGGCGCTAATGATCTCAGCGGCACTGTTGTTGATGGTAATCTCTTTTAGCGGTATTCTCTTCTGCTCAAACTCGGAGGCAATGAAAGTCTGCCTCCCACCGATCTTGAGCTTCACCAGCTGAATCTTTAGCTCTTTCAGAGGCACAGGGGCCAGAACCCGAACATCTGAAGCTGCACTGGGGCCGTTTATGCACGAAACGGTTGCTTTTGTCATTGCTACATCTTCGTCCTTATTCTGTTCTTTAGCTTTTGCTCTCACCTTGTCCCTTTTTCTTTGCTTCTTCTCTGCCTCAGCTCGTTTCATCTTTGCTGCTTCTTGCTTTTTGCAGACCTTGGCAGGTCTTTTGGCAGGTTCACCACTTTTGGTATTCCCTTTCCGCTTTTTATGCTGCCTTCTCTCTCTGACACTTGGCACTTCTGTTATACTACTGCTGCCAGTCTTTGTTTTCTGATTCGTCTGTGGCTCTCTATTTCTGTCCTTGCCTTGCTCTTGTGTCTTCTGCTTCTTCTTCTTCTTCTTCTTCAGCTTGGTGTTAGATTTTACCTTTCCACTGCTCACTTTTGCTGAAAGGAGGGTACTGGAGCTCTGGTTCAGAAGCACCTCACAGCTGTGTGCCAGTTTAGCCTGCAAGGTAGCAGGGGACAAGGTGGAGGGCAACGCTTTGACCTCATTCTCTTTCACAAAAGAGGTACGGATCGGTTCTTTTACTGATTCTACAGCTTCAGTTGTGCCATCACTGCCCTGTTGTACAACTTGGTCCTCTTTTTTCTCATCAAATGTCTGCATGCTGTGGTCAGGGTTTGAAAGATCTGAGGTAGATATGGAAGGGGAAAGGCTGGTCAAGGGCATGGCCACTGGAGACCCAGCTCTTGGGGATGTGGTGGCTGGACTATGTTGCTCTGGAGAGTGTATATCTGGTCCCAGTGAAAGAGAGGACGAGTATTTGACCCCAGCTGTTGTGTTGGGAGGTGGCCTACCAAAGGGGCCACCTCTGTAGGTGTACTTATGGCTGTCTGATGCCAAGGTTCCATCAGTGTCATGCAGATGTGGTCCCTGAGAGGTTGTTGTGCTACTATCCTGCTTACCAGCCATGGGTTCTTGGTCTTCCTCCATTACTTTCAAAGGCTCAGTAATGCCATATAGTTTGGCCAGGTCACTGTGATGGTAGTCCAGCTCCAAAAGATGACCAGGTTCTTTCCACTTTTCCTCTGGTTCCTGGAGTGGAGAAGAATGTGTGGGACTTGGCTGGAGAACTGGTCTCCTGATCACTCCAGCTATGATGGGCCTTGCTTCATCCTCATCTTCCTCACTGAGATCTGAAACGGGGGAGCCCTGCCAGCTTAGTACCGGAGGGCTAGCTGATGGATCCAGTCGCAGGTGGTCCTCCAAGGCATTGCTGTGGGCAGGTAGCAGATCTGGAGCATGTTGGTTTTTCTCCTCAATCTGAGGAACTACTTCTGTAGAACCATTTGAGCAATGAAGCATTTGCAACTCCTGCTCACTGCTTGCCGGGTATTCAAAGGGCATGTCCTCCAGGTCAAGCTGCTTGTCCTGTGTCCCAGTACTGCGGGTGTTTGGACCTGGTAGCTCAGAAAACAGCAGGCTGTTGTTACATTCTGAGGTTAAGTTTTTGGCAATGTCCTTTGATTGACACTGAGGTGGATGGTTTTCATTTGCTGGAGGGGTAGTTGAGGGCGAAATGAACCCTGAGGTGTGTGAAGAGTCAGAATCACAATTGGATTCCTGCTCTTCTTTATGTTTTGTGTATTTTTGAGTACACAGTGACGCGACTGAAAAAGCTGCCAGTGGCGGAGACTCAAAGATGGCCGAGTCTGGACTTTTACTCTGTAAATCACAAGCACTCTGCAGAGATATTTCTCTTCTTGAATGGTTCTTCTCTCCTTTCTTCATACCATTTCTCTCTGCCTTTCTTGCTCTTCTCCTCTCGTCTTTAGATTTTCTCTCAGAATGTCCCCCTATCTCTCCTTTTCTATGGCTTCCTTTCCTTTCCCGGTGGCTCCTTTTCTCTTGTCTCTCCTTCTTCTTTTTCTTTGCCTCCAGCTTTCTCAGTATCCTTGCCTTTCGATCTAATTCTCCCTCCTCCCCTTTCCTCTCTTGTCTTCGCTCTCGGTGCCTCTTCTTTATTTCAATACGCTTTAACATGTCTGTCTCCAGCCGACGAATTGCACTCTCCTGGCCACCGTGGTTAGAGTAGCTGGGCTTGGTGTAATTTGACGGGACTCTGTGTTTAGAAACCCTGATTTTCTTCCCCTCCATCCTCTGAGAACTAGAACCAGGTTCAGGGCTAGGGGACAGACTTGATCTCGTACAGGTAGTGCCACGTCGAACACTTCTGCCTTCAGGGCTGCAGTGGAGCTGGGTGTGTTTGGGGGTGCTGTGATGTCGCCCTCCTTCTTTCTGCCCTTGCAGGTGTTGTCGCTCTACAAGCCCTAGACCAGAGCGCCTGGTTTCCTATACAGAAACAAAATCACACCACATTTTAGCATAAACAAACACATTACTTCAGGTTTACCTGGTAAGCGCTGATCTTTTAACACCCTAAGCCCTTAGTTACTCACTAAGGGGCTGATGAATTTGAAAGTCCATCCTGGGACAAATATGATTGCTCACACTTCTTCCCTATGCTTGGACAAATATCCAAAGACAGAAGACCTTAAGAGGGTTTAAATGGCACATGAGGCATGACAGCACTCACACTGCTCTGCTTGTCCTTCCAGGCAGGTGTGGGTGAACCACGGACGGCATGAGGTACTGGGTGCCTGTGTGGGCCCACTGGAGGCTGGTGCTGAGGACTATAAGGCACTCTGGTGAGGTTTGCTGGTGAGGGCGGAATAGAACGCTCCCAGTCCCCTTTGATTCCATGGGGTCCCATGTGATTGTGGTTTTGGTGGCCGTAAGAGTGGAGGTGGCCAACTCTCGGGGACTTTGCACTGTGGAAATCTTGGCCAGAGCCACTGGGTGTAGACAAGAGCACCGGATGGATCCTGTGGAAGTGATCTCTGCTTTTAGACTGATTGGAGTCCTGGTGAAACAGGAATAGATTGCCAATATTTAGATTTATTTTAAGATTAAAAACAGCTTTAGTGTAAAGGAAACCAAACGAAAGCAGAAGTACACCACGATATTCAGTGACTGACCTGAAAGCTTGAAGCAGACTGTGTCTTATTTGACTGACTCCACTGGGCATCACTGCGGTATGGAGGGCTACACGTGCGAGGGAGATGAGACAAGGGAGAGTGATTCATAGACATGGGGTGCTTTATTTTGGAGGGAAGAGCCTGCAGGGGAATAAATAAGAATAAAGTTTAGAAATGCATCACTCTTAAACTGGCCAGCAGATGGTGGTAGAATACCTTTTTATATACAGAGTCATAGTAACTCAGGAAACCAAGTGGATGAGGACTGAAATTATATCAGATGTACAGTAACGACTGAGGAGCTACATGGATAAGTACAGATCAAGTGAAAGAAAAAGGTCACCAACCTGGTAAGAGCTGACACTTTTGCTCCTCTTGCTTGCACAGTCATCTCTGGATAGTGAGGGATTTCTGGGGGGCGGGCGTTTAAGCGAGGGACTTAAGTGAAACGATCTGGACAAGGACACCGGACTCCATCTGTCTGTCGGTGGGGGACGGTGTTGCTGGTGAGGGCCTCCATACTAGGGAATGAAATATGCAATAATATTGAGGTGTGTTCTATTCTTTTATACCATACAACCACGCTATTCAATTGGCGGCCTATGGGACGGGTCTGGCCTGCACTACACTTTGTATTGGCACATTACATTGGCTACTCTTTTTTTAAGTAAAAAAAAAACAAAAAAACATGCATATTATATAAATAACTTTAAAAACTTTGAAGTCAATACATTTTTGAATGATTCTGTTACAACTGTTCTTAGCCAGATTGCCCTCCCTCACTGTAGCACAAGATGCTATCAAGAGCCAATCACCATTTGAGGTATCCACCCTCCATGCACTCTTTCTGCTGTTACTCTTATTGTTAGTGCAGAAGCCAGGTAAATTGGACAAAATGTCTCTTTTATACTATATAAAAAAATGGGAAATTGATTGGGAGGACACAGGAGTAACAGAAAATAGACAGAAGAGTGTTTTTATCTGTTTGCTTATAGTCTGTGTCTGTTATGTATATAGGTATGATGTATAAATATAAATTCAGAAGGCGTTTTAAGACTCCCTACATTAACTCTGTCACGACTGTCCCACTGGTTTCTGATGCTCTTCACCAGAACTTTGTGGTACTTGTGCTTTGGTTCATATGTGAACACCAATAAAACTCAAATCACCCATCATATACTCATACTAGCATATTCAACGTATACGGATTTGATGTAGAAATGCCTTGGGACTATATGTCGTGATAAAATACAATGTACTAATGTCATTACGTACCTACAAAGTACAATTTATGTAATTTGATTTTATTGTACATCATTATACATCTGTAATTTTTATGTAATTGCTCGTTTTTCAGGTCATATTTCTTTGGCCCTCCCATCTGAGACTGTTTTCTTGACCCGGCCCCCATTCCAAATTAATTGAATAGCCCTGCCATACAGTGTTTACAATACTGGGCAATTCCAGAAACCTGATGACTGGGGACATGTCTTCCACATCCTGAGCTGTACCCATTCAGAGGGCCCCGGTCTGAGTTTTGGTGCTGACTCAAACCCCACGACCATGACGAGACCCGATCGCGACTGTTTAGCACTCGTTCTCTGGGGTGATTGTGAACTCTGTGCCTGTTGAACTCCAGTGGTCTGGCAGCAAACAGAAAATAGAACAAATATTTAGATGAGTGAACTACGCAGCAGCTAAGTACATCTGGAAGTTTCTGAATAGGGATCTTGTGACTCAGACTGACCTATTGTTATAAGCTTTGTGATAGTTTCTTCCTGACGCATGACTCAGGGATGACTGGTATGCCTCACCACTGCCCCTTTGGATAGACGGAGCGAAAATACATGTGGTACACAGTATAGTAATAGAGTATGAATGACAGGATTTTGGGAACAGGAAAGCATACCTGGATGGATGGGACAAGTGACGGTTGGAGCTGGGAGCCCATGAAGCCCTGCAGGAACCACCAGGGGGAAAGGAATCCCATGAGTAACGGCCAGAATACTGATGCTCTGTGTGATACATCCAGCCTGAGGCAACACACAGAGGTTGTTGTTGTAGACGACGCATTTAGAACAAGGAACTGTGCATCTGTGAATAAACACTCACCGTACTAGTGTGTGTGGGAATCCCTCCAGTGCAGAAGTGTGACACCACAACAACAGCACCTCACTTCACTTGCAGTCCTGAAACGCATCAAGAGGAAAATCATTAACAGTACGTTATTGTTTGGAAGTGGAACTGGAACCAAGATAGAAAGAAACAAGCACACGCATGCGCGCACACACGCATCATTCAGTGCGAGCTGCACTGCCGTGCCGTTAGTTTTTGTGTTGTGTTATACCCACACAGCTGTGTTTATTCTGAAAACCCTCTCTAACTTGTCTTCCCGCTCTCTTTTTTTGCTTCCCCCATTTCTTTACCAAATGCATCACCCAAAAAAAAAAAAAAAAAAAAAAGCGCACCATGGAATCCTTCTCATCATGAAGAGAACCACGAGAAGAAACACACATACATTAGTTTGTTCTGAAGCGTGTGTGCAATGAATTGATAAACACATGAATGTCACTGCTGTGTCAGAGACTTTCCTGATATCAGAGCGCAGAGAAGAGACAGAGCAGTGGGGGAAGTATGAGAGGAATGAGGCCATGGCATGCACTTTGTGTGTGTGTGTGTGTGTGTGTGTGTGTGTGTGTGTGTGTGATCCTATTTAATTTGGTGAAGAGTTCTGCTAACATGCAACACCTTGTACAGTAAGTGGCAGACTCGTATTCCCTTGTAACAAAATCAATAACCAGGCCACAAAACAGTGATATCTCTTGGTGCTAAAATGGAATTAGATTCGCAATGTGTTTCTCAAAACCATTTATTTACTCATGCACTCGAGTGTCAATGACCCCTGCACCAGGCCTCATCATAATAACATCATCATTTTTATTCCTATTAAAAACATTTCCATTTTTCTATTTCTTTACCCATAATCTCAGACTCTTCCACTTTTTATAAATCGCTGTTGAGCTGCTAAGTTGTCACGCATGCATGCGCAAGATAGTTATAGTTGCGATTGTTATTGATTTTATTCCACACAGAACCAAAATAAGATGTAGCACAGGTGAATAAGAGATACTAAGCCCGTGAGTTGGTGTAGTTTAACCAAGAAACCTTCATCTTCATCCAAAATAAACTGATAACTGAAGATGAAATAAAGACAGAATCTTCATTAGTGAGCTTAGAATTTGGGTTCACAAGATCTCAAATCTCCAAGATTGAAAAACTGGGATGTTAGTCAGAGCCTTTGATTTTGAGATTATAGTAAGAGGAACGTCTGAAGCTGACACAATGTTTGCACAGTTTCCTGATATGCAGATGTATGCAAAACAATCACACATTAAGTCAAAGCATTTAGTTGTAGACATGTCTGCCTTGTTCTTCATGATCCGAACATCCTGCTGTTTGTTGATATTTACACCCCAGATGCTGTCAATCAACAGAGACATGTTTGTATGTAAAATTTGTTGCATTGAATTGAAAATAATCTACCTAACTAGTCATGGAACGGTATAAACTTTAGTTTACATGCTGACATGGTTTCTGAATATGTGTGATACTCTATGGTTTATATAAGTGGACAAGAGGTCAGAGCCACAAACAGTCAAATCACAAATCATAACATCAGACCCAAGCAAGTGGCATGGCTTAAAACCTCTAAAATATTTTAAATGGGGTGAAATGCAACCCTGCATTTGTTTGTGAAAAAAGTGTGTGTGTGTGTGTGTGTGTGTGTGTGTGTGTGTGTGTGTGTGTGTGTGTGTGTGTGTGTGTGTGTGAATGTTTGTGTGTGTGGGCCGGTGCAAAATATAGGTGCAAAGGAACAAGGTGAGACGGAAGAGGGGTTAACTTCCTGTGGAAAAGTAGCTATTTCTGTTGCAGATATGATCACACATGCACATAAAAACTATAATGACGCTTTGGTTATTGGTGTGTACCAGCTAATGATCTGCATATAATTGTTATTGTCTCACATCTGGAAATAGCAGTGCTCCTTCAATTTCTAAGTTCAACTTTAACACCAGATGATAAAAATGACCAGGGTTGTATCAGGGCACCCCCGCCCCCCCCCCTTGCCCCCCCAGTAATGCTCTTAATACGTATTCATCGATACAAACTCAGTTCCACACATGTCTCACTTTGCACTTTGCGATAGTCAAGTACAAGTGCTCATACTGAACCAAGACAAAGAGAACAATCTGCAGTTAAGCTCGATCTCCAGAAAAACCTATAGCGCATGAGAAGAGGGAGGGGCAAGCCGAGAGAAAAAAATACACAGTGAAACCAAGAGCAGGAAGGAAAGAAAGAAAGAAGGAAAGAAGGGACACGAGGGGGATGGCGAAGGATTGGGAGTAAGAGAGCAGTGGTCAAGAGCAGGGGGATCAAGTTACGAAAGAGTTGGACTGACTAAGGAGGAGTTCATCACATATAGAATGCAACATGCGGACAACGAAACATAGTACCTCACACACGTGTGCACACAAACGTACAAACAATCGTATGTGGGTAATAAACCAATAGGTTCTAACTTTTATCTCATATTTAATGCCTAGAGAACTCAACACACGCTGCCAATGTCCGGCTGTGTGTAGGCTGGTTTTTGATGTGTGTAAGGGTGTGATAGAAAAACCGCAAGCAAAGCACTTTGTCTTTAGTCAAATTGATGAGTGAGGGCAGCATGTGCTGGTTTTACATTCACAGACGAAG
>CM045743.1:31991439-31993939 GCA_024760905.1 Plotosus lineatus | reverse complement strand
CCCTCTCTGTGACATCATCACAGTGAATAAGTCATGTGACACACATGTGGGTCATCATGACAAAGAGAGTGACATAGGGTCTGGTCCCCGTAATGCTAAGCAATGCAAACAGCTGATCTCACATCCACATGGCAAATACCTTTAGCTTTTACTAATGAAGCTTTAATGTTGTTTTAATGTGAGTTAACCTTTGCCCAAGAGCAGAGTATAGTAAAGAGACTTAGTTCTTTACTCACTAATGCCACACTGCTCGTCACTGTGAGGTGAAGCGTGAGAGGCAGGAAGCCACAGTCTCCAATATGACGTCATGAGTTTTTTGTCTGAAAGCAGTTTCCTCAAATCTTTTACCACAACACACAGAGAGAGGCAGTGCATTCGAATAATGAACACATACAGAGTACTACTAAATCACAGTGTGTTTTCTCATGTGTATAAAGCTTCTGCTTAAGTTAAAATAGTGCCATTACACACAATAATCACACGACATTAGAGTACATTGATGTTACACCCGAAAACGGAAAAAGTTACAGCACAACACAATGTTACATGATCCTAACAAAGTTATAGCACAACAACACAACACAATGTTTCATCATCCAAGAAAGTTACAGGGCAAAAACAGAATGTAACATCATCACAACAAAGTTACAGCAGAGCAACACAATGTTACACAATCCGAACAAAGTTACAGTGCAACATCATAATGTTACATCATCCTAAGGTTACAGGGCAACAACGCAACAACGCCATGTTACATTACCCCAACAAAGTTACAGCAGAGCAACACAATGTTACACAAGCCGAACAAAGTTACAGTGCAACATCACAATGTTACATCATCCTAAGGTTACAGGGCAACAACGCAACAACGCCATGTTACATTACCCCAACAAAGTTACAGCAGAGCAACACAATGTTACACAATCCGAACAAAGTTAAAGTGCAACAACATAATGTTATATCATCCTATTGTTACAACGCAACAACGCAACAACACTATGTTACATCATACTGACAAATTTACAGTGCAACAACATAATGTTACCTCATCCTACAGTTACAGGGCAACAACGCAACAACACAATGTTACATCATACTAACAAAGTTACAGTGCAACAACATAATGTTATATTATCCTAAAGTTACAGGGCAACGACATAATGTTACATCATACTAACAAAGTTACAGTGCAACAACATAATGTTACATCATCCTATTGTTACGACGCAACAACGCAACAACACTATGTTACATCATACTAACAAATTTACAGTGCAAGAACATAATGTTACATCATCCTACAGTTACAGGGCAACAACACAACAACACAATGTTACATCATACTAACAAAGTTACAGTGTAACAATATAATGTTACACAATCCTAAAGTTACAGGGCAACAACGCAACAGCACAACATTACATCATCCTCACCAAGTTACACCACAACAACACAACACAATTTTACATTATCCCAACAAAGTTACAGCACAACAACACAATATTACATCATCCTCACCTAGTTACACTGCAACAACGCAATAACACAATGTTACATCATCCTAACAAGTTACGGTGTAACAACATAACAACACATTGTTAATTATTGTTACAATCCTACTTCCAAATATCTTTAAACCATAAAGTTCACCGATGAACTGATGTCACTATACAATAATGTTGTGTCGGAAAAATGTTATTACACAACAACAAAAAACCCCATACAACAACACAACAAAGTAAAATATCAACAAAATTACAACATACGACAAACAACAATGTTGTATTCTAAGAACATTAAAACATACTACAAAACAATAATGTTACAGGCTAACATTACAACTGAACATGTTATATCCCGTGACTGTCACAACACAAAACACATCCTTATAACACCAAAGCATGAAATAACAAACTACCACCAACATTTCATCTTTAAAGCAGCACAACCACAAGATCATCAACAACAACATCGTTAGACCGTTGTGTGGAAGTGTTTCATAAATAATAAAATGCCACAACGTTACAATAAATTTTCAGAGCTAAAAATAAATAGTCCTGTAGTAAAGAGCAAAAATATACCACGTGACAGTTTCCATCCATCTTCCCCGAATTACTGTGAATTCCGACTTCCATAACCTTTCATCTTCACATTATTAACTCAAGTTTGTCATTTACACAAAAAAAGTAAAAGAAAAAAACAACAACAATATTTTATTTACTTTAATGAAATATTCATCCTTCTAAATCCCCCAAAAGTTGCTTAATAATGGGAGACTAATACAATAATTCCTTCCACACGTGAAGGAAAGATGCCTGAATTAATATTCCTGAATAAGGTGAGAGAGATCATCTGATTGGACGCCATTCAGGATTATTAACTTTTATCCTGAGAGGACATGTCCCAAATGCCAACTGTTTCAACCTGCAGTGATGCATCATGGGACAGATGCTCAGATTCTGATTGATGGCTTTGCGGTGAAACTGTGTGTGTGTGTGTG